>VZTU01024871.1:32488-49440 GCA_013400835.1 Zapornia atra | reverse complement strand
TATAAAAGTTGCGCTGTTCGGGCGGTAAAGTGGACATTGCTTTATCACTCATATTGAGTTGGCCGCGTGTTCCTCCGCTGTCTCGTTTTAGCTTTTTCAATCTAGAACCACATGAGCTACTTTATGCAAGACTACCTGAATTCACAGGTACAGACTTCAAAGCAGTACCAAGGCAAGGTCAATGGTTATGTCTTCTACCTCACATAGTCATTAAGGCCTGCCTTCAGAAAAAAGCAGATACTAAATATCAAACTGTTCTTACCTAGTACACCTGCCTGCCTAGCCATGGTGTGTATCCATATTCTTTTTCTGTCTCTGTTATAGTTTAACCCAGCAGGCAGCTAAAGCAACCATACCCAGCTGTTTGTTCATAATCCCCTCCCCGTCCCACCCCCCAGAACACTGGGATGGGGGGAGAAAAAATCAAAAATAAAAAAAGTAAAACTCATGGGTTGAGATAAAAACAGTTTAAAAGGGCAGAAAAAGAAAATAATAATAATATATAAACCAAGTGATTAACAGTGCAATTTCTCACCATCCAAAGCTGATACCCAGATAGTTCCTAAGCTGCCCCATCTCTCAGCAACCCCTCAGTTATATGCAGAGCATGACACATCATGCATATATGCAGAGCATGACACATCATGCATATATAAGAGAATATCTCTTTAGACACTTTGGGTCAGCTGTCCTGGATGTGTACCCTCNAGAGTGATCCCTCTGTCCTTATCTCAAGTCCTAAGCCTCCTAATATCTATTTTCTCCCCCTTTTCGGCTGAAGGGGGGAGTGAGCAAGTGGCTTGGTGGGTATTTGGCCTTTGGCTAGGGCCAAAACCACCACATCATCCTAAATCCAGATCACAGCACTAACCAGCTGTTAGGAAGAAAATTAACCTGCCAAAGCCAGGATGGTCTCCTCCTTTTAGGGAAGTGCATAAAAGACAGAAAAAAAATAAGAATTGCATAATGAGAGGTTAATAATAGGTGTGAGTTGAAAGACATTCTTGTGCATAATATATTACTTAAAGAATTAGCAACTCAAAGGAACAGGCAAATAATGTATGATTATTTAAACATCTATATGCTAATAAACATAAATATGTATGTCTGTATGAAGCTACATATGTATAGTTTTAGTTCTAAATCTTTTTTCAATTACATTATGAAGTTCTCCTACATACACATTAAGGTTAACAGAAAATTAACAACATTTTCAATAAAAGATGAACTGGTGCAAAGACGCCAGGAATTTGATTTAGAGTGTGAAACTTCCTATTTTCACAACTGCACAATTTTCCCCACTTAGTTAACGTAACAAAAGAATTCCACTTGGATTCAAATATTTCAGGTTCTCTATTCTTACTGTATTTGATCATGAAAAATTACCTGGCGTACTAATGTTTTGGAGAAAATCATATGCTATTTCCTTTCATAATATTTTTAAACAAGAAATATTAGCAAAGTAGCTACATATGCTCTCAATAAATCATGGTAGGGAATTCAGGGTCTAGAACACAACTTAAAAGAGAAAACTAACTATACAATTCTGATAGCATGCCATCTACAGTTGTGTCTAATTTAAAATACAAAGGTGGGTGCCATTCCCACAGGGTTGAGGTCTCAGTATGCAAAATGCACAAAGGTACCATAACTAAACATACAAGTAGGTCCACTGATACACAGACTAGCATCTAACCCTTCCAGATTATGCTTGAGTATGCAAAGGAATCAAATTCAAAGCAAAATCCAAACACAGTTTTAGATATACATGGACTGCCTAAACAGGAGCTAATTAAGTGCAAATATACCACAAGTTACCTACAAGAGTATGCAAGGCAGATGTAACTCAACACCTCTTTCACCTTAATACTTATTGTTTGGAGTACTGGGGGAGTGTGGGGGCAATGACAGTGACATTTTCTAGTCATTTCGTACTTATAACAAAAAAAGTGTATCGTGAAGAAAGAGGGAAAAAGTAGTTCCCAAGCTGTCATGCACATAGAGTAAAATCAATCATAATATTTTTTTTTCACATTCGTGTCCTATTCCTTTAATACAGTATTTGGATTATGGCATTCAAAAAGGAAAGGGAAGAGAAGCCAAAACTCACACACACATAATGAAAAAGCTTTTTCAAGGGCCAAGTAGTGGTACAATCCTGTTTATGTTATGCAGCAAGACTGTAATATTAACAGGACGGAGAGAAGGCAACCAATAAAGAAGCAAAAACATAACCTATTATCCCCAGGATTTTGGGAAAAGCATAAAGGTTTGGTCAGGTAGAATGATGCATGGTTCTGAATATTCAGTAAGTCAAGGCACTTCTTTGAAATAAAAATTAGTTTGACCAAGATGCTGTAAAAGATGAACTCCTGGCTTTATGCAGCACATCTGGGATTCCAGCTTTGGGGATTTGGTTTTGTCCCTGTATACAGCATGGGGTTTTTTTTTCCATTTTGTTTTTAAAGAATTCCAGAAGGATGTGTTTCTACCAGACAACAGATATATAAAAGAGTTGAAGCCATAGGACAATTGAAAGAATGGGCTTCAAAAAGAAAGAAAGAAAAATAATAAAAAAGAATGTAGTCTTGCTTTATGTAAAGCAAGTGGTAGGATGGAAATATAGTGTACCATAGACTAAGGTGATTTTCTGGTAATCAGGAGCAAGATACATGCATAAGAGCAACTTTCTTGAATTAGAGCAAGTATGACAGCAACAGTTGTATGTCTAAAGCATGATTAACTAATAACTCTACAGCTAACCCTGTTATTAAAATTTAAAAGAACGCTCTGCCTCAGATGTCAGGGTTTGGCAGATTGGATTATTCCTCTGCTCTGCTAAAGGCTTGGTCATTTCACTTGCTGTAAAGAAGCAGATGGTATGGACTGGTCTGATGAAAGTCTTTTTAATAGTTATTCTAATGAATAACTGTTTTTCTCATAATCAATATTAGGTGCCTTCCAGACATGAACATATTGAAGAGAAGTGACCAGTGCATCATCATGATGGTACATCACTGATGAAGTGAAACTAGATTTTGTTTTCTAGAAACAAACTCAGGAAACTTGTAATCAGAACAACACATTACTAAGAGATGACCTGTTACTCCTGAGAAATTCATAGTAAATCCAGACGCTCTACAATTTTATCTTTAGGAAGCTAGCAAGTCACAGGTGATCACTCAACTAAATGAAAAAATATATGTGAGACTAAAGCCTGAAGCCTGATCCCAGATCTGACTGGGTATACCCATGCGGTCATCTTTCTTGTAGGATCACACTAAACTAAGCACAGTCCCAAATAAACTTGCAAGTCTCCTCACATGGGATTATTTCACATCACCCTACAAGAGAAGTTTAAGGTGCTGCTTAATGAGGTCTCTCTGTATTGTTTTGTTCTCCACCACAGCCTGATCACGAGCCCCAAAGAGGTTTTGTGAGCCAACTTTAGTTCTCTGCCACTAGAGCACAGCCCTCCCGTTATTGCCCGTTGTTGTCAGATACATTAAATATTAAGCAGCTTGCAGTTTCAACAAGAAAAAGGCACTATCATCTTCAGAAAAATAATTTATTAAAACACTTCCTCACAGCAGGGAATAAAGCAAAAGCACTACAGCAAGCTCTTAATGAGTTATATTGGGACATGTATTTCCATAGAAAGAAAAAAAACCCAAAACCTCTAAAGCCTTAAAAATTAAAAAGAAAAAATTAAGACTGCCAGTATAAAAGATTCCACAGCAGGAAAACAATAAAAGAGTACTTAGGCACAAAAAGTAGGAAACAAGTAATTAACTATAAATATAGCTGCATTAAGTCATAAATACACACATGCAAAGTTTTCGTTGCATTCGTTTGAATCTGTCTTTTGAAGAGCTGCTGTTACAATGGGTGCTCTAAGTAAATGAACAAATTTACAGCAACATTTGTAAATACAGAAGGCTGCAGGGACAAGCTCATGCTAGTATTTTGTTACAAATGCTCTTCTGAGGAGCTTGACTGATATTTAACTAAATTTGTAGATCTTCCTCTACAAAAGAGGAGATATATTTGACACTACTATATAGAAAGGTGAGATAAATGTATGCATTCTCTGCTACAGACATTGACATATCAAAACCAGGTTTTAAATCACATAAGGACTATAAAGAAGATAAGAACCCTGGGAAGTTGTCTTAGAATGCACCTATGGTATTTCCGTCAGTGGTGCCCTATACTGTCCAGACACTTCTACATTGCACAGCATGGCTGGAGAGCGTGGCATGGATAGTGTCTCCACTCATTCCCATCAGGGCTGCACCAGCTTCTTCCCATAACAGCACAGCAGTACCACATCAGAGCCTTTGGCTAAATATCTCATGAAACACAGTTTATGCTGCGAAGTTATCTAGGTCTGAGCAGGGTCCTCAGGTTCCCACAGACTATGAAGAAAACACCAGCCTGACAGACACCTTATTTTTATCCCACTGAGTATCTGCTGGACAAAGCACCTGAAGGTCAGTCAGAAATCAGTTGCTAAAGTGGTTTTCACGCAAAGACATCTCAGACATCAAGAAATATATGAAAAACATTACCAGCTTTGTATGCATTATCAAAACCAGACTGGAAAATGCTACACAAAGTCATCTCCAGCCAGTTCCTTGAGACATCATGGTTACGTAGGGGTGCAAGAACTTTAGAACCTTGTTGGAACTCCACCCAAAGTAGAAAGGTTACAGTAAACCACAGTTATGTTTCACAGAAGACACTCTATGTGCTCATGCTGAGAAAAAGGGAAAACAAGTTTAAATTTTAAAGTTATCAGCTCACTGCGACACAGAATCCGGCTTGAGACAATCTTGTTCCGTCAAAGCCAATTGTGGTCAACAAAAAAAAAACAACCAAGAAGTTTAAGCGTGTAATCTTTTTTCTTTCTCTTTAGATTAACTGTATTGTATTTTCCTGTAAAGAACCAGATTTCATGGTCTAATCCTTCAGTTTGAAAGGCAAGAGCTGACAGTCCTGTTGAGATCTTAGGACTGGGTTAGTAGCAGTATTATGTGCATTCTATTGCTGCTGCAAGGAAGTGGACAAAGGGTTCTGGCATACATATGTATGGTATTAACAACAGGAAAAACAAACACATACACACAAAAAAGAGTATATCAAGTGTAATGTTTCATACTTCACATTCACATATTTCCAGTAGAAGACAGAATTTATGTCTGCCCAATAGTCTAATAGCTGAGATTCAGACAAATGAAAGGTAGAAAGAAAAAAACCCAAGGATGTCAAACATTTGTAGTGTGAACTAAAGGGCCACATAGCAAGTGCTCCAAAACATGTACAAGTTTATCAAGCCTGTCAAGTATCAACCAAGTCAGGTCTGCCTGTATTAATGCTCTCATTTTCACTGGAAGAATTATTTCTGCCTAGCAAGGCATATGCATAAACTGGGTCTCTAAACAGAAGGTCAAGGAAAAGAGCACCTAGTTACTACTAAAAATCAATAGCATCCTAAGAGAGTTTAGCAACCAAATCTGTTCCGTGCCATACAGAAAATGAAAGTCATGTTGACAGGCATTTTTCCACACATCCAGTTCAGGGGTGCAATCATCACTGCAGGGATATTTCAGAATGTGCACAATGATTGATGCCACAGTTTTGAAGTCCTATTACACAAGGATTATATTCTGGGGAGGGGGGGTGGGGGGGTGTGGAACTATGTCATGAAACTATTCTGTTTCTAACAATTTGTGGTACGGATGCACTATTAAGTGTCTTCAGTCAAGTAATTAAGCCACATTATTTGCTGATGAGTTCAGGATAATGACTGAGGAAAATGATGGAAACCTCCAAAGGCCATCCTGAAATAATCAGTAGATTAAGTTCTTTCTCCCACAGTCCTTCCCCCTCCAATCAGTGAAACTCTGTAGTAATTTTAGCTTTTTGCCACCTTATTGCACAAAATCAGAATGAGGCAGCGTTTAAGATCATTTTACAGAAAAAAAAAAAAAAGACTTTTAAATCAGAACTGAAACAAAAAACCCCAACCCTTGTCTAACAGACTTTGGAAGGTAAGACTGCTTAGTTTAAGAAGTTCCCACGTATGATCCTCCTAGTTAGTTTTAATAGTCTTAAGTCAAGAACATGACATTTAAAATAGGCAGTATACTGATATTCTCTAATTTATGTCAAGTCTTTAATGTGTTTTGCATGAAAATGCTACTACAAAATCACTTGGCTCAGTGCCCAAGGTAATTACACTCCTTATACTGCTGTCTTGACTTGCTGCCAAAACTGGCAAAGTAGGCATTTCCCTCAGACAATGCTGTTAATGAAAACTGTCAAAGTCCTTTCAACACTCCTTATTTTGTTATACTTAAGTTGTCATCTCACTTGGGTGGCTTGCTAGACTTTTGTTCTCAACAATGTATTTCTTAGCAATATGCTTGTGCCTTAACAATAACGCATTGAATTGTTTCCTATTCCTTGAAAACAGCACTCTTAACAACAGAAGCTTTCCCTTTGGTCTAGAGGAAAAAATAACACAAAACCAACCAAAAAAACCAAACCCCCCACACACCTACCACCAAAAAAATAAAGGAAAAAAAAAATCCCAGCAAATCTTTAACCTCAGCCTTGGAAGCTGGAGGCAGATGAACTCTCACCTCTCCCTCACCAGGAGGGCTACAGCAAGGGAGTTTTAACATTATTAATAACATTAACAACATTTTAACAATATATATGATATTAGGGGCCTGGCCTTAACACAGCATAGACAGCCTTCTGTTACTGAATCTTGTGCTGGTTGCAGATTAGAACATTCCAGTTTCATTTTCTTATCAGAAATGAAGAGGCACAGATGTCTACAAAGTCAGCTGGAGGAAAAGTTAAAAAAAAAAAAAAATTAAAAATCAAATAATCAAGCTCACCAGCACCCAGCTGGGCATTCCTCAGGTATTGATATAAGAACTGATCATAGCAATGAAGCAGCATACCTTCCTGCAGCCATGAAGAATCACAGAGGCATGAGGATGTCTTATTAACCCTGCTTGTAGAAGTCAATTTTACTAGACTGCACACCTTTCCCTTTCCAGGAAAGAAGGTAACTTTCATTGAGACGATATGGGTGTGCTAATATGTTACATGTTTTCTCTCGCCCATGAGAATTGCAATATGAAGCCCTAGCATAGAAATCCTGGAAATGAACCTGTGAGATGACAATGAGATAGACATCAGTGAACACAAGTGATGATTCCTCAAAGGATCCAACAGCTTTTCCTTGATTGCCTGCAAATTCTTCAGCTCTGCCTCCTGTAAAAGCTTGGACCTGTCCTGCTGCAGGGCAGAAAACACCTCCCCTCAGATGGGAGCATTTCCTGAGAACTCCACGAAGTGAGTGCTATAAACTTATCTGAATAAGGTGGTTATCTACAGCTTTTCTGCAGCAAGGAAGCATTTGGCCTTAGCCTGATTGCAAACATTTCTGAATCAGCTAAAAGAAATATCAGATGGCGTCTGTAGCCTCTAGTTCCCCGGAGGAATGAGATATGCTACAATGCAGGTGCACGGTGAGGAAGCGCTCGCTTCTCCTGACATCTGGATAAAAAGACAACTCTGTTTACTAGAGCAGCCAAGTGCACCATTCACACAAAGAATGTTTGTCAGTCTGTCTTGAGGAGAAAAAGCATGGCTGTGCTCATATTCAATCAAATTGGAGGCATGAAAACCACAGGAGGATGGTGGCTAGAGGCTGAGCATCTGTCTCACACAATCTGAGCACCATGGAAGAAAGAAAAAGGGCAGAGGGGAGAGAAAAACAACCTACTGATTTGACAACTGTATCAGAAACAAAGAGTACTAAAATCACTTCCTCCCAATCCATCATGTCACTAGCACACATTATCATTCTTCTTTTTTCCATGTCTGCAGAAAGAATTAACCACAGCTATGTAAGACCACAATACCACTCTGGTATCCGAGTTTTTCTACAAGCTCACATCTGCTGATGTTACACTAACAAGAAAGGCAAGCATGAATCCAGGACCCCATTACACAGGGCCCTCCCTTCCACTAGTCAGCATTCCTTGACTATTCTCTGCCAGCAATCTGGAGAGGAACTCTGACTGCAGGAAAAAACAGGTATGTTGATTATATTGATGAATGGAAAGCACTCTTTTTTCAAACAATCCAACTAATTTCTGAGGTACCTCCTACTACATGAAAAAAAGAAATTGGATTAAATAATTTGAAGAGAATAGGAGAACTCATGGACATCTTCTGATCATTATTTGATTAGGTCCTGGTTTACATTTCATATAAGACACCATAGGAGCTTATGCTTAGGTCTCTGACATGTTAATAGAAAAATTAGGTACACTAATAAGCTTTCTTTCCTGTGGCCACACAGAATCTCACTGGCACGTGAATAGAGAATATATTTTAAAAACTAAAACTACAGAAAAAGACAAAGAATCAATTGGGATAAGTGAAGAAAGATAATTTTTAATTTTCATATTTTTGTTATGCCATTAGAAAAATCAATACAAAGCAGCAATAAATAACATTCAAAACTCCAGTACCTTTTGGAAAGGTGCTGTTCTCAGAACTAGATCACATCAAGATAATTGATACAGACTGTCAAGTGAAAGGTAAATTGTCCTCCAGACCTTACAGTATATGAAGTGTATGATAAAGTTAACTTCTTTATCAAAACAAAGTTAGCATTGGAAGAAATCTTATTTTGTTACAAGTGGCTGGAAGAAAGCAAGATGATGTAACCAAGGCAATCATTTGCATTTTGCAGTGCTGCAGGTGGTATCACCACCTCAACCTACTCACCACATTTCATCACTGCACTTCCAAATCCATGATCTTGAAATGCAAAGAGAAATAACATCACTATTTCTGTTTTTACACTAGTGAACAAACCTCAAAACATGGATCAATTTCCCACTATATTTCTTTGGGCTGCCTATGTTCACTCAATTTTCTTATCCATTCCTTCTTTTCTGCTTTTCTCTTCAGATGCACTTTAAGACTTTGCTGGGTGCAATTCACCAATTCAAAAATGATATTCGCACAACCTGCTAGTGGGAAAAGTCTTAGATCCAGGATAATAGAAGAAAGTAAAAGCCCTCCAAGTACCCCAGAGCTGAAAGAGAAAAGGAATTTTGAAGTAAGCTATTTATTGCTTCTGTGATGCTTTGAAAACCAAAAGGAAAGTATAAGAAACAGAAGTTGCAGTTTCCTGTTACTGCTTTTACTTGTCTCTATTCCCTTACTTGTTACCCTCAGTCTTAAAAAACAAGACCATGGAGCTGTAATCTGAAAAATTAGACAAAGAGAAACAGATAGTATTCAAAAAGATTTAGTAAGTGCAATTTGTCTCCTTCCTTTAAAAATATTCTACATGAAGGAAGAAACAAGTTCATCAAAATTAGCACTGGTCTAGATTGAACAAATAACTTAAGCAACTTGCTAGTTTACGAATATCAACAGTTACATAGCTCTTTGCAAAGCACAAAGCACTAGCATACTGCAGGAGGTTTAAGGAACCTAAACTTAGATTGCTTAGAGAGAGGTCGTGGAAATCCCATCCCTAGAAGAATTCAAGGCCAGCCTAGATGGGGCTTTGGGCAACCTGATCTAGTACAAGGTGTCCCTGCCCATGTCAGGGTGGGGTGGAACTAGATGATCTTTAAGGTCCCTTCCAACCAAAAGCGTTCTGAGGTTCTAGGATTCTATTTTGGAAGTAGCTTTTTTAGGACTTTACAGAAGTCTTTTTGGAAGAAAAACCCAAAACCTCAGAGTCATTTGCTCACACATTTAGGCCTACTAGTACAATCTCAGAAAATAGTAGATGTACCTTCTTTTTATTACACTAGCAAGAGATCTGCACATTGAGAAAATATAGTTCTACTCTTGTTGCAAAGCTAGTTATAAGCATTCAGTTCCTGCCTAGTCTAATCCTGCAAAACCAATAGCAGCTAATATAATCTTTTTAAGAATGACTTGAAGTATTTGTAGGATACAAATTTATACACCCAAGTTGTAGCATGTTTAGCTTTACAGAAGGAAAGGTCACACATACAAACAGATACATTAGACTCGATATTATTGCTATTACAATAATAAACAGCAAGGTCAAGTCATATCCTTCTCAACTACTCGTGGTCTTGACACCCTATGGAAAACTCTACGTTTGCTTTGTTCGTACTTAGAAGGCATTTGTTTTCAATTCTGTAAACTAAACCCTGACCTTATGTTTAAGAAAAATCACCAAAAAATCCATAGCTACTGTATACCCACTATGCCACATAAAAACCCCTAAATTTCTTTTATGCCCTTAACTTCACTCCTAATTTATTTTTTATTTTCTGAAAATTCCTTATTTAAAACAATTGCTTATAGATACCTTTGCAACTGAACTCAGACTTCTTTCTGCAGCTTGCTTGGAGGCAAGTTTTGTTTCATCACAGAGATCAAATCTACCTGAGAAGTCAAAAACTTGAGATAGCAGTCACCTGAGGGTTGGGGTTTTTTGGCAGTATGTGTCAGCAATCTCGGTTAATTATCTTGTTTGAGCAGTTATCCTGGTTGCCTCATATCTACCTCAGGCTAAGATGTCTAGGGAGGGAAGAATGAGGGTTTTGTATTTTGCAACTGCAGAAGCTTTTCTTGATAAAAAGAGTGAATTTCTAATACAGGTAACTTTCTCTCCTTAGTTGTTGGTATTACCAAGTGCTGTCTGGTTCTGTTGCTTTTTCCTAGGAAAGGTTTCTTGAATTTCTCTTCTGGTGAGGGGGTTTATTGCAGTGAAGCTTGGGGGTGTTTAATGCTGTAATAGAGACTAGCTGTTTCTAGTTGTGGTCTTAGTTATGCTAGGTATTGGAAATCAGGCTGTATTTCTTAAGGAAATGGGAAGATGAAAGCTCCTTTAATGTCGTTCCTCTCCTATGTCAAAAGACTATTAGTTGAGGTTAAGGGATAGGGAGAGACACAAGAGACACATGTTATTATGGCAATTATGTGCCCATTTAGCGAGTAGTTCTGCATTTGTTTAGTGTTATGGCTATTCTATTAACACATCAATGTGTTCTTTCATAGAAAAGTATACATAGGAGAAATGCTTTAGGGATCAGTACTCTACAATAAGTAGCAGGTAAGAGTAAGTTTATAAGATTTTTTTTTCTTCAGTTATTAATAGTAAAATTTATAGGGAGTTTCTGGGATTCAATTGTTTCAAGACTGGTGTATCCCAAAGCTTCCTATTGTATATTTAAATGCAGGGCTATTCCACAGGATATGACTTAATTAATAGCTCACGTTAAACTAAACTGAGACATTCTTGTCCCCAGCTTGAGATAGTGTAAATAGCACTTGCAGTGTTTCTGAGCAGCTCTAAATCAATACTCGCCATTTTACTTCTAATCCAATTCTTTCTTCAGGATGGACAACCTAACAAGAACTTATTGTAGCTTTACACTTAATTCACAAGGAAATCATATCTTTTTCTTTCTTGAACATCCTTCAGTACCCAAGCCTATGCTCATTTTGTTAGAAAGACAGAAATATTCCTACATGCACGGAAAATTTAGATGGTTCTTTTAGAAATCAACTAGGTAATGGGCTATGAGTAACCAAGTTTTTTATGTGAAAATTGACAAAAAGTAGGAAATGCTTAAAATGTGGAGTCAAATTCACTCATCTAAGTATTTTAGATCTCAAAAGATTTTGTGAGTTAGACACCTGAGTGGTCAGGTGGTTTTTGAAAAATGAGTCAGGGTTGATGAGAAAAAAAATAAAAATTTGTCACGTAATTATTTTTGAAATATTATCCTACTTGAATTCTATCATCTCATGTGTTGTTATCTCAAGTGAACAGTATACAACATCCAGAAGCCTTTTTATGTATGGATTTTTAAGCTTTTTGACTATTAATTGCCTGTGCATCAATTTATGCTTGAAAATCCCTATAGAAAAATAGGATATAGTTCTAGTATTTCAGGGCTGCTGCAGAAAATAGAGGAAGCTGATCTATTACACCTAATGATTTGTCAAATGGCAGCCTGTTTATTTGGCAAAAAGGAAGCTTTAATTCTACTCCCGATGTACAAGATAAATCTCATGCATATTCTGGCAGTAGTAGTTTCTTTCATAATTTCAGTAAAAGTGAAATATCAATAATATAGAAATGTAAGATTAATTGTTTAGGATAATGCACTCCTGGGGTTATTTTCTTGAGTGATGGCCTTAGGAAATTTGCACTGTGACTTGGAATGTAATTTTTTGGTTTTGTTTGTATGTCTTCAGAAAAGAATAGGAAGTATTTCTAACAGTGTATAGCAATTTGAAGTTAAGAGAATAACACCCTTGCTTTTAAGGGTGCCACTGAAAAATCATACTGAAGAATGAATGGAATACAGTATCTCAGTTATCTCCTATCTCTTACAGTGCTACTTATTAGCATAATCTGGAATTTGTGGTAAGATAGTAGATGAATGCAAACTTCCTAAATAGCCTTTTGTAAATCTATGTTCAAAACTGTCGAGTGCTTAATGAAAGGGGGAGAGGAGAGACAGTTTTGGTCTCCACAAGCATTCCCCAATTTATGTTATACGCAACTTAAATTGATTTCTAAAAGCATCATTAAGTTGGGCTATGGACTTAAACTGATTCACAGATGACTGTGTACTCACTCATAATCCAAGCCAGCTGGAAGCTGTGTGGCTTCTGCTAGTTTTGGCTGAGGCCAAGTTAATAAGCCCTGTTCAGTAGCAGAATATATTAGATAGGTTATGGCACCAGAATAATGAGACCATATGCTAATGGGCTGCACAGGGCATAGGCAGGCAGCCTCTACTAGAGCATAGGCAGGGCAGGTTGAGTCTGCCCACAAAATGCCATGGTGACACAAAAGCTGAAAGGTAAACTAGCAGAGTGTCTGTGAAGCAGAGTACAGCTCTATCTCTGTATGTTCAGTTCTGGAGGAGAAAAGATGGCAGAGATTTAATCTCAGATTTTAGCAGATCACACTGGATGGTGCCAGGGGACCTCTGCTAGTTGTTGCTTGGTTAGATCTTGCTCGCCTGATGGCAGTGAATGCATTCTTGCTTATGGAACAAGTTGGGATGGTGTTGGCAAAAGATGTAAACAGTTTTGCATGATGGAAACCCAAAATGCTACTTCTGTACTTTTTCCAGCAATGAAGGCAAACTTAATCTGTACTAGAACAGAGGCTTTGTTGTTCTGTCTCAGCTGTACTCCCAGCAGAGTGGGGTATGACTAGTGTCTTGCATGGAGTGAGTTATTTTCATTTTCCTACACACCATAGCCTGAAATGCTGAGAGAGATATTTTTAGAAGGACTGTGTGCATGTTTGTGTGAAGGATGTCTCATGAGGAAGAGAAGACCACTCCAGCGCCTTCTTCTCAGTCAAATGACATGGCTGGCCAAGTGCCTAAAATAGTGATAGCACAGGTAGGTAGTGAAGAAAGGCAGAAGAATAATCTTTTGCCACTTTAACGCTTACAGAAGCCTGATAGGGAGAAGTAGCTATCAGACAGCCAGCCCAGCTGACAGAAGTGGGTAGCTCCCCATCACCGCAGCTTTCCAATCTGGTGACACATATTAAATATCTCCATTTCAGGATGTTGGTAGCCTGGAAGCTTATGGTCAAGCTGACAAAAGGTGGTGAAAGGCTGTTGAAGAGGTATAGGGTTTGCCCTGACCATCAAAAAGCATTGCTAGGATTTTTCTACATTAATTTCATGATACTTATTCATTATGGTACACGGCTCACAAATAGGTTTTTTTTTTGAAAGTTGTTGTGGTTTAACCTGGCCAGCAACTAAAACAACCACGCAGCCATCTGCTCATACCCACAGGGGGATGGGGGAAAGAATTGAAATGGGGGGGGGAAAGTAAAACTCATGGACAGAGATAAAGTTTAATAAGACAGAAAAGGCTGACAATGATGAGAAAAATATGTAGGACAAGTGAGGAACAGGGCAATCTCTCACTACCCAAAGGCAATGTTCTGCTAGTTCCCAAACCACCCCTCTTCCCAGCCACTCCCCAGTATATGCAGAGCATGACACATGATATGATATGGGATAACCCTTTGGGGTAGTTTTGGTCAGCTGCCCTAGCTGTGTCCCCTCCCAGCTTCTTGATCATCCCCCCACCTTCTTGTTGGCAGGGCAGTGTGAGAAGCTGAAAAGTCCTTAACTGCCTGGCAACAACTAGAAACAGCAGTGTGTTATCTGCAGTATTCTCATTCTAAATCCAAGCCACAGCACTCTGTCAAGGGCTAGGAAGAAACCAGGACAAAAGTACATATGCATTTGCTAGGACATACATTTCATAATCTTCGTAAGAATATGGAACAAGATCATTTTGAAGTACTAGAGCTGACCCAGAACAAGTAATACTTTCTTTTCAAGCAGCTGTAATGGAAGTTTAAATTTATTTTTATTCTCTTTAATCCCTGAAAAATATAAAACAGATCAGCTAACTTCCAGAGATGATCAAGGCTGTGACCTAGCAGACTGAGGTGCAAAAATAATCTATCCTAAGGCTCTATGATGTCAGATTTTTTTCTGGATTATTTGCTGTCTAATGCACTGTAACAATAAAATAATAAGGGCTATAAAATGGGGGACTACATTGTTTTTCTTGATGTAGTCTAGAAATAAGTATTTAAGAGCACAGCAATTATTTCTGTGTAACATAGATGAATACTTTATTAAATTCCACCACATTGAGATGAAGTTGCTTACATTGGAAGGATTTATTGATTTAAATTTCTGTATAATATTGTCCACCAGCTCCAAGATAACTGGTTAAGTCTATCAGCTCTGTTCCCCTCGGGGTCTAATTTCCTGTATTCCCTAAATCCTCAGGATTCAAAGAGTGTGAAGGCTGAAAGACTGGTAAAGATTGGGGCCTGAGGTCTTTTTGACCTTCTGTGCAGTGAAACGCTGCTGGAACTTCTATGTATTTCAGGGTTTTGAGAGATAATATTTTAAATGTGTTTGCATTATTTTCTAGTTTGAAATAATGCCTCTTAGGATGTGATGAATTATTCTCTTCCCTGCCCCCTTCTCCCAAGAAGATATTACTTAAGGAAGCAGTAACTGTCTTGTATTATGTCTGCACAGTATATTCTTGGCAGGTAAGCCTCAAATTTGATAAAGTTTGACTCGTACAGCTAAGTTTTATCTGTTCTGGATTGGTCCTGTGGGTCAGATTAGATTCCACGAGCAAGGATCTCTGTGAAGAAACAACCCCTGCTCCTAAGCAAGTTAAAGGAGGAACTACAACTCTTGGATTAACAGTGATGGATCAAACTAGGAAAAGTTCAGAGATGGCAGGCATCAGAAAAAAGAAATCAGGAGTTAACTTGGTATTATAAAGTCCTTGGGTCTGCTTGTGTGGGACAGTGACTATTCAGTGTTAGGGGGAGATGGGAGACAATGCTCTAGGTATGTTTTTTTAATGACACTCTTAAATACAAGTTTTATGTTTAGTTGCAGAATTGAAAATCATAGCCTTCTAAATGCAAACCAAGGGAACGCAAGGGTCTTTACAGGGAGTTTAGAGCAGAAGTAGGAAAGGAAGGTATGCCTTGACCTCATTGTTTAACAATAGCAATGTCCTTGGCTATCATTGCACGGCAAAGCATACAAATCATACACCTGAACAGCTTCTGGATTTAACGTTAACTTCACATTGACTTTCGGAGCAGCTATTCATACTGACTTTGGGAGCAGCTCATATTATGTATTCTTCAGCATACATCTCTGCAATGTGAATTATGGTATGTTCTCAGTGGCTGCACCAATGTCCCACTCCTGCATAGCAAGTTATATCAGTCAGCACATGACCCCTGTGTTTTGAGATTAATGCTTTCCATCTAAAGACTGCAATCTGCATTATTAAGTAATCAAAGCAGTAAGTTAAACTGCAGTATTTTGATGCCTTATCTCATTCAGAGGCAGTATATTCAAAAGAATGAATCACCAACACTTAGCTGTTCCTTTCCATTACACTTTTTTGAAGTAACAAGCTGATTAAGTACTTGTACAAAGGCAACAAAACTTAACTTCTAGCATAATGCCACAGTTCATAAGGTCCGCAGTAAAGGACTTCCATTTGCAAATGACATCTTTGGGTTCTAAAGAATTATGCCAAAGGGTACTTAAATATATGTATTTATTTTGGCTTTAGCTGACAGTAACATATTATTTCTAACAGAAAATACATTGAGATTATAGTAAAATTAATAGCCAGGAAAAATCCCAGCCTCCCTTAAAGACCAGCTAAATGAATAATCTATCTCCCCTACTTGATTTATTCACAAGCCCTGAAAAAGGCAGAAGCAAAAAACACTAAGTAATACAAATTCTTTAAGTTACATATTAGTATCAAGAAGCATGTAATGAAAAATAAGATAGTATAAACCCTTTCTAATTTCAAATGAGGAACTATTAGTTTAGGAATATCAGCCAGTAGGAGGGAGAGTGATTGTGGGGAGACTTATAGACTAGAACAAGTAAGACTAGAAATTTTATACAAACAGGGTTTGTTTTTTCAATTTTCTTTTTTTTTTTAGCTAAATTCGTGTCTATTCACTTTAAAGATGAAGTTTAAGGTATCAACACGCTAGGCATGAAAAGCTCTTAGCTGATTTGCATTTATCTCCTTATTTTAAGTTGCTCAATCTGGTAGTCATTTTGAACTCTGATGTGGTTAAAAACCTAAAAAAAAAAAGTTTTGGTAATTGAATACTGATTCATCAGACCAGTTGCAGACTCATTTCAAACACAAAGAGGCAAAAAGAGGCCCTTGATACTGCAAACACTTTTTAATCTATATGACCATTGTTCAAATTGATGCACAAAGTCAAATATTGAAACAGAACATACAAGTTTTAGGGGTATGATATTATTTTTGCACAGATAAATATA
>VZTU01024871.1:9013-32448 GCA_013400835.1 Zapornia atra | reverse complement strand
TTACTTTTCCTCAATCTTTGTTTTATCTATTTAACAGAAATATTCTTTCTTTTCTCATCTTAGACTGGTCCCATAACAGGCTTCATCTTTCTTGCTTCTTACCAGTTGGTTGACCTGTTTAAAGGAAAATAGAGTTAATAGAGAAACATCATGCAACATCATCTGCAGGATATCCCACCAACATAAATATCACGGCCCACCCTCTAGTACTCGCTAAACTAAAATGAAGTTAGGTAACATGTTGTACATAAATCACAGCATCACATCCAAGATTCTATAATCCTGATATCTGTCTTCTTGAAAAGCAGAATAGCTTCATGGTGAACAGTGAAGAAAAACATGGGCATAGCGGGTTTTTTGCATAGTACACAGCAATTAGCCCTACACATGCTTAGATCTGAAGGCTTAAAATTCCAAAGGAATTTTTATTTGCAAAAAAAGCCTTTCCATCTCTCCACCCACACCCTCCAAAAAAAACCCAAGACTAAACCTTACTGAGGTAAAATACATCTATTACCAAGTAGAGACTCAAATTTCCTCAGGAAGACAGTTTTCCTAAGAGATTTAGGATCTGTTTTCTAGTCAGATTTTCCAGTCCAAAATCATATAGAAACTTAAGATGATTGGCAGTGTTTGCAAAGAGAACAAAAGATGATTCAGACACTGAATGTCAGCTCTCTGTAACTTGTACGTATCAAGGTCTGTCCAAACTCATTTGAGGCAGAAGACAGAAGCAAGGAATCTGTTTTGACTTTCCCAGCTCCTAACTACAGATCTGTCTCAAAGTGCTGTCTTACAATGCTGCTTTCAAAATGATTAAAACTGCACATATGACAATTTCAAATATGACAAGTTAAATGACTCATAAGACACAAGATGACAAATTCTCCTTCCTTATTTCCCGGTTCAGCCAATTATTTCTAAAAAGTAAATTCAGGCCTCAGCATTTCAAACCCCTGAAATCCTGAACAGAAAAGTACCATTGAATGATTAAAGGAAACACAAATAATAAAGTGATCCCTGACTTTAGAATACTTTAGTCCATTAGAACTACAAAGACTTATAACTTTTTGAACTTCAACTTTTTGGAGGTCATATGAAGACTGTCTCAATCTCAGCAATAATGTTTAAGCTCCTCATGAAAACCAGAGTCAATGAAATACTGTTTGTAGATTCTTTCTTTTGATTATTTTTGTCTTCAGAGAAGGATATTTTGGCAAAATTTCTCAACCTATATTTTAATGAGATTGCTAAGACCTAGTTTCCAAAACACAGAAGGCTAGAATAGGGTAAGCACTCAGAAGCAAGTAGCTGTAGGTAGGGCAATCCTCCTAGATGAAGGCTATCTACCAGTATCTCTGCAGTTGGAAAAATCAATTGTAACTTTGAACAAGTATTTTGGAACAGAGGTTGATGCTAGTTTTCAAACCAAGCCCATATGATTTAAAAAAAAAAATAAATAAATCCACAATTTGTTTTACCTACCATCTAGAAAATAGCAGAAGTTTTACACTGTATGTTTCTGAGTGCAATGATGCATGTCAGTGATATGACTGTAGTGGCAGGCTGCACAGATTAAAAGTAGTATATGAGATGAACCTCTGATGTATGCTTAGATGTTGTTCCTGTTCAACATGTACAGTATTCTTTCTCACTAGAAAGAACATTTTGTGTTTTGAGAGCTCTAGGCTTGTACTGGAAGAGTACAAGCCAGCTATTCCTTCTCATTTGTCTTTCAGTGCATTAGCCCAAAAGAAAAACACTGAATAAATTGAGTACTTGGTACATGCCACTGGTAAATGTGTGGAAGACAAAAAGTCTCAAATTCAGGTTGTCAGCCTTAAATCAAATTTTTCAACAAATATCTGTGAAGATTCTTCAGAATGTCATGAAAATAGAGCAAGCAGTCCCAGGAAGGTGCCATTTGGTACTCCAGAGCGTTCCCCTTCTATTTGCAAAGAAATATAACAGGAACAGCCTGTTCACATAGTGGGATGGGAACTAAACCTCTCTATAACATTTTCAGTGCCAAGCAGCCCGTCCCCCATCTGTCTGCCAGCAGGAGAGAGAGAAAACAAATGAAAAATGGAAAGGAGAAGGAACCAGAATTTGGACATAGGAAAGAAACATCTGCTAAAGGGACAAAATGAGGTGAAGAGAATCAGACAAAGAATCATAAAGCAGGTAACAGAGCAAAACCATGTTAGAAAAGTTCCCAAAAAAAGAGAGATAGGGAATAAAAGGAGGGGTAGCATAAAAATGAAGGAAATGTACTGGAGGTATTTACCTGTATTAATAGTGGAGGATGACTGAATAACTGTGTTTTGATTGGCAACGGTTAATTTGTTTGGATCTTGAGGTCTCAGCTTTTTTAATCCATGCCATAAGAAATATTAAAGATTGTTATATGAAATTTACTTTTTATATTTGAAAAGGAATTGAGGAAGGAAAAAGAATCAGCCGGTTAAATACAAACTTTCTGAGCTTTCTGCTTATTCCAGCACAAATGAATAAGCATTCCTGCATGCCTGGATGAGGACTGTGGGTAAAATGAGAAAACTAGTAAAAGATAAGAGAATAAAATGGAAATAACTGGAAGATTTTAATCTTACTGCAGAAACATACAAGTAGATGATCCAGTAAGGCAGTTTAATGATGGACTGTCAGTCCTGAACAGTTTAGCATTAAGAATAGGAATTTTTAGAATCAGGAAATTTAATATAATTCTACATAAAAAATGTAAAGAACTTATAATTTTTTTTTATTTGTTTTTGAGATAGCAATACTTTGGGATCCTAAATGTCATTCTTCTGAGTATTTTCTCTACTTTTTAACACTTTTTTTAATGGATAAAACATAAGTCTTTGCTTCTGTATACAAAGTCAGTACATACCACTTCCCAAAAAATCCTGTCTGTAGTAACGTTCTCAATACAGTTCTGAATGATGGTAAACATGGTGAGGAAAATAGCTATAATACACAAAATTGGGAAGAAGAGGTGCCAGGGAGATACTGGAGCCATTGTACCTTTGAAATCTTGTGTTGACGTCCCTAATAACACTTTAAACTGATGACCTTTCACAAGCAGTTTGGTGCTGCAGATTACAGAAACATCCTATGCTGTTCCTTGGGCAGAGATTCAGAGGAAAAACAGGGAGCTGTAGCTTCACTAGTTATTCTCCCCAACTCTCATGATTTTCCCATCTGTCATCCAAAAGACAAGGCAGCTCCTGTGTGCACTAAGTGTCTGAAGATTTAAACCATTAGTCAGCAGTGAGAAAAATAACCAGAACACCTGTCTGGAAACAGGTATTTCAAGTGTAAATTCATGGTTGAATTTACTTTCTTCCATGACACTGTCCTGTCTTCTGTTGTTCTTCACTGAAGGTGTATATGCAGTCATTCAACTATGCCATCACCAAGATAGGCCGTCTACCTTCAAGTCCTGACAGCTTTGCTGGCAGATTAAGCATGTCTTTTGGACTTTCTACCTTAGTTTTACTAAAAACCAAACAAGATAAGACAATAATTCTTGGTTACTTCATGCATGCTGTCATGAGGATGATTAACCTAACACTTTCCCAGTGCACTGCAAAGGAAAAGCGTCACTCAATTGTTGCAAGGTTTCTATTATTGATACTGTTATACAAATTAAACAAGTGTTAGTCATGAAATTAGATTATTGTGCAGTATGTTCCTACTCATACTCTTTATTCTGGCCAATTTGCTGACTCTTTAAGTCCCACTCCTAGGAAATGCTTAACTTGGTTTACTTCTACATTTATTTATTA
The DNA here is from genome assembly GCA_013400835.1 of Zapornia atra. Lineage (NCBI taxonomy): Eukaryota > Metazoa > Chordata > Aves > Gruiformes > Rallidae > Zapornia > Zapornia atra. The sequence continues at coordinate 28,657 of VZTU01024871.1, read as the reverse complement.
CATATATACACATTATATACATATGTAACCAAAATTCTAAATTCTTAATAAAACTCTAAGATATGATGAAAATAGACCATTTCAGAAGGCAGTACAGTCCCCAGGAATATACTACCCCATCGGTATTTTTCCTCTCACAAACACAAAGAAATAAAATAAGACCAAATGGAAGGCTGTGTGAGTAGCAGAGCATTTCTAAAAATATCCAAGTAGTTGCACTTGAAACGACTTCTGGTATTAGAAGTCAAACTTTGGCTGTACTAAGAAGGGACCAAAACTTTCTTGCATAATGCACATTACAAATGCATCTTAAAAGTAGCTTACATGTTTTTAATAGCTGAATCATTAATAATCCATTATTCACCAGTTACAGTAAATTATTTGAAGACTTAATGCTACTTGTAACCCATTGAAAAATAAAGCAGTATCTACCAAAGATGAGTCAAATAAGCATGGCAGTGACAATAGTTATGTTAAAATGACTCATTATTTATGCACAAAACACTTCTGCTCAACCTAATGAAATTCAACAAGAGCAAGTGTAAAGTCTTGCACCTGGGGAGGAATAACCAACGGTATCAGTACAGGCTGGGAGATGACCTGCTGGAGAAGAGCTCTGTGGAGAAGGACCTGGGGGTCCCAGTTGATGACAGGTTGGCTATGAGCCAGCAGTGTGCACTGGTGGCTAAGAGAGCCAATGGTATCCTGGGATGCATTAGGAAGAGTGTGTCCAGCAGGTCAAAGGAGGTGATCCTCCCCCTCTACTCTGCCTTGGTCAGGCCCCACCTGGAGTATTGTGTCCAGTTCTGGGCTCCCTGGTATAAAAAAGACAGGGACCTCCTGGAGAGAGTCCAGAGAAGGGCTACGAAGATGATTAAGGGCCTGGAACATCTCCCGTATGAGGTCAGGCTGAGTGAGCTGGGACTGTTTAGTCTGGAGAAAAGAAGACTTAGGGGGACCTAATTAGTGTTTATAAATATCTTAGGCATGGGATGCAGGGGGAAATGGCCAGCCCCTTTTCAGTGGTCTGTGGGGACAGGACAAGGGGCAATGGCTGCAAATTGGAGCACAGGAAGTTCCGCACCAACATGTGGAAGAACTTTTTCACAGTGAGGGTGACGGAGCAGTGGAATAGGCTGCCCAGGGAGGTGGTGGAGTCTCCTTCTCTGGAGATATTCAAGACTCGTCTGGACTCCTATCTGTGTAATATGAGCTAGGGAGCCTGCTGAGGCAAGGGGGTTGGACCCGATGATCCCTTCCAACCCCTACGATTCTGTGATATTCAATGTGATTTTCCCTTACCCCTCTTTCTATTATTCTATATGGATCATGTCTTCTCTGGCAAGAAGATAGACTTGGTACACCACGATCTCTAAGACACTGGTCTTTTAAATATTTTGTTATTTCTGTATATCGTAACACTAACTGTATTGGCTTAATTAAAAAAAAAAAGCAAAACAAAATTTAATATTTTCCTGGATTGAGGGCAGCTCCTAGTAGTTCTTAGCAAGTTATCACAACTGTTCATTTTAATATTAAAAGTGTTGCCAAGTTGTGGTCAGTCTTGAACAAGCAAAATTTTATCAAGTGTTTAGAAAAGGGGAAGCAAAACCAATTAGATACAAATTTCCTTCGATACCTTGATCTTTTCTATTTCTTGTTGTCTCATATAAATAATTACACCTCTCAGTGATGCTGTCCTGGTGGTATTTCAGAGAAAATTCACAGAAGAAAATATATTTGTCCCAAAATATAGCAAGAGTATTTCACAAAAGATTTCTATATTCATACAGCCCTTGGTATTTCTTAGTGTCACCATATATTTGGAATTCTTATCAAGGTATTGGAAAAACCTCAAGACAAATGTGTAATTCATGTTTTGTATCTGTTATACTCATCGTATCACATTAATTTCTGTTCATGAAACATTTGCAAAAATTATAACATTCTCAAAATCACTCCGTAATCTAATTTTTTATCTCATTCATTTCTTCACAGCTGACTTCTAAAATGGTGATATTATTGTCATTATTTACTGAACTTCTGCTATACTGGTCACTTTAGAGATAGGTAGATTATAAAGGGTTTGGGGATTATTGGAAACATACATTCAAATATTTGTTCAATTTTTTAAAATTATGTCTTTGTTCACCAACTTCAAGATGTTCATAAACAGTAAATAACACGCAGTTTTCAAGAACAAGATCTGAAATATTAATTTAAACCAAGCTGGGTTTTTTTTCGTCACTGCTAAATTAAGTACACTGAACAGGTTCCTGAAAAAAGAGCATAACAGTCTTTTACCCATGTTTAATTGTCTTGGATTGGAAACATAATTTAATATTTGCAAAATGTTTTAACATCATTCATTTAGTTCTGCTAAGTGGCTGTAAGATCATTGAGTTCAGCAAAGGATAAGGTTATTTTATTGCACACATAACTTCTCTATATACTTACAATTTCCTTGAAACAGAGCTCCAAACTGGTATAAATCAGACAGAATAGAAAAGCACTATCTATTATTATTTTAAGATTGCAACCAAGAATGAATAGGAATTATGTTCCTGTCCTTCATACAAAACTTTGGGACAAACATCCTCTCCCTCATTCTGATTTGCAGGAGATTGTAATTTTACTTTCTACTATTTACAAATAGTTTTCCACTCAGAAATTATTTCCCAATTCCATCATCTGTACTCTGTTCAGGATTGTTGGTTGCAGAAAAATGTAAGCATTCAGTACTTGTTTTTTGGACAGCATAGTACAAGAAATGTACATTCATCCTAAAAGATCTGGGGAGAAAGGCTGTAGGTGGTAAATCAAGATATATTCCCCTGTACCACCTTGATAACAAGGGCTAAAGCCGTGCCTTTCATTCTGCTTTGTATTGTTGATGGAGTCTGTGGTGGTGATCCAACATTATCATGCAAGGTAAGTGATAGTGCTTCTCAATCTTGAAGCCTATTTACATTAAGAAGATTTAAACCATTAGGAATCTAGGGTTACTTTAACTATCATGCCTATTGTCTCTCAAAATGAATTATCAATTTAGCCAAAATTTAGTGGGTTGTACAAATAGTATTTAAGATGCTTTTGACAACCAAGAATTTATTTCTAGAGGGAAGATACCTTCTTCCCTAAGGAGAAAAGCAGCAAAGAATATATAGATTAGAGCTCTGATTTAAGGAACAGGTCATCACTGCTCACAGTACCTAAAGCTGACAATTTTTTCTTACTGTACAGGTGTAATATATCAATCAGGAATGTATATTTATGATTCAATTTTGATCTAAGGAAACTGTTTATTGTACACCCATATGCCTTTAGCGGCTTTACTGGGTTTTTTTGTTCTCTTCCATTTACCCCATCCTTAATGACCAAAGTTTAGCTATTTAGAACATAATGGGCTGTTGTCTCAGACTACTGTTACTGAGTACTTATGCTTTGACATCATGACTGGTTTAGCTACTGAGCATGACATTCAAGCGCACATCATATCCATAATCAGTTAAAGCACATGCAAATACCGAACATTTTATCAGCTCTTTCCTAACCTTGCCTTAAGCATGGAAAATGTTCACTAGTTTATTGCAGAATAAAAGTAATTGTTAGCATGTTAAACAATAATCTAGCCTTTCAGTCTCTGTCACATCCTACAACTCCTCAGATTTTCTGATTCTTCTATTCAATTTCTACTGACCTCTCTCATGTTTAATATTTGTTTACTCACTAGGTATTTGCTTTTAATATGGGAAGCTATTGCTATTATAGATTTGTCTGTATGTATTCTTTGGCTGTCATTTGAATTAGAATAGGGGTTTCAACAAAAATCTTCCCAGTTTTCATTAAAAGATATGCAAGAGTCACTTTTCAGACAAAATTTGTAATCTTAATCTCTGAGATCTATCAAAAATATACATAGGATCACAGTTTAAGCATCTCATGGCCCTGCTTGGTGGGGAGAAGGAAGAGTGGACTGGAATTTGAACTTCCTCTGCCCTTGATTTTTGAGGTATTATAATGCATTTTCTATTCTTAAAAGAACTGAAGTTTGATGGAAGATGGCCAGTGGGAAGCAGAGTGAGGTACCTGAGCTGAAGAATGAGGATTTGTTACTGAGTTGTGTAAATTAAAAAAAAAAATCTTCTTAAGAAAATAAAAATTGTCTAAGAATAGAGAGAACATTAGACCAGGTAGAGTCTGTTACTTCTTTCACATTGTTTATACTGGTTACTTTAGAGTTAGATTATAAAATCTTTACTGCTGACTCCCTATTATTCATTTAAAGAGCAACTAAACTTAAGAAAACAAACCCTAGAGCATAATTATTTCCTATAATAAATCAGTATTTTTTTCACATAAGAATATCTCTCTATATATATCACTATATATGTGGGAACAAAGAGAAAGAGAGGGAGACCATGTATTTTTAATGTTTTGAAATTCAGGGAAGACATTTTCATAATGAGTTAGCTCACAAGTAAAATATACAATATTGAGCAAAATTAAGATTATAGAATATGTTATCTGTGGCATAACTTCAAAGAAGGTAACATACTTATTGGATACAGGCTTTAAACTTTGTTCAGTCATAACTCCAGAAGTTCTGAAGATTAAATGTAGTAACATTTCCATATGATTTCATCAATCCATAATAAAGCACTGTTTTCTGTAGCATCAGTTCTCCAAAATGGTCATTGCAAGACTTTCTGTAGATGCTCATGGCTGAGATGCAGTATGACAGAGAAGACAATAAAGATGTACAAATAATAGTGCCTAACTCCTCAAGTCTTTCTAGTAGTTCTACATGAGTCTCAGTATTCACCACACACTAAAGAAAATTTGAGTATCTAAGGAAAAAAAATTCTGTGACTGCATTTTTGTACAGTTCTTTGGCTTTATAGCTTGTCCTTATAACTATCTGTTCTTTAAATATTTTGTTACCACATGTTAGAATAATTGAAAATTTTAGCATTTCATATTTACAGGGAGAAAGGCACCATGAACAGGAAGAGTGCTGTAGCCTAGTCTTGCATGCCAAAAATTTAAAAGGGCTTTTTTTAACAGCACTTGTCTAAATTCAGCCTGATCTAGCTTGTAATGATTGGCAGAGTTCACATTGACCCAAAGGGTTCAGCTCTGATATCTAGTAAGGCAAGCTAAAAGTTTTTCGGCAGAGGTTTATGCTGTAGTTAAGAGGAGCATCAGTAAAAATACAGATACGTGTATATGTGTGTGTGTGTTAAAACGCAGGAGTATGTTACTTCCCTCATAACCATCCCTTATTACAAATGGTTTACTTGTCTTCTAGGCTTAGTTACTAGCTGCAAGACACCCTTCACCAATTTCCATAGAAGCAACTGCAGGATTTTCCATCAGAAGAGGGATGGCCAGCAGGAACAGGGAGGTGATTGTCCCTCTCTACTCTGCCCTCCTGAAGCCCCATCTGGAGTACTGTGTCCAGATCTGGGGCCCCCAATACAAGAAAGATGTAGAACTGTTGGAGAGGATTCAGAGGAGGGCCATGAAGATGATTAGAGGGCTGGAGCACCTCCCCTATGAAAAAAGGCTGGGGGAGCTGGGCTTATTCATCCTAGAGAGGGGAAGGCTGCGTGGGACCTCATGGCAGCCTTCCAGTACCTGAAGGGAGCATACAAACAGGAGGGGAATCAACTTTTTAAAAGGGTAGATAGTGGCAGGACAATGGGGAGTGGATTAAACCTGAAGGAGGGAAGGTTTAGATTAGATAATAAGGGGAAGTTTTTTACAGAGAGAGTGGTGAGGTGCTGGAACAGGCTGCGTAGAGAGGTGGTGGATACCCCATCCCTGGAAGTGTTCAAGGCCAGGTTGGATGGGGCCCTGGGCAACCTTGTGTAGATCCAGGCCTGGAGGTTGGTGGCCCCGCCTGTGGCAGGGGGGTTGAAGCTCTATGATCCTTGGGGTCCCTTCCAACCCCTGCCGTTCTATGATTCTATGATAATCTTGCCCATATTTAAAGACAACTACTTTCACTGGATATGGAGAAAATGGTGGTATCTGTATTGAGAGAATTTTTTTTAAAAAAAAAAAGTTCATTTCAAATCTTAGCCAGCTTATTTATCACACTCAAGCTGCCAAGAATTGCTGTGCAAAATCTCTCCATTTTTACATGCTATCTACTGCATATTCAAAAAAAACTCTTCAAAGAATATTTCCTCAGGTTACATCACATGCAACCACCCACAGCCCCAAATCTTGTCTACCAATTCAAGTAATTCAGATAGTAGGATGTCAGAGCAACATAAGCCTGTCACATCTGAAAGGTTATTTAGGCTTTTATTGAGGTTTTATTTTACGAGGTTTTTTAAGACAAAATGAGAACACAAAACTTGCTTTTTTCAACCTTAACCTTCCAAATGTCTGTATTCTCTCTTGGAAATTACTCCCACTAATAATGATTGCTGGCTGCTAGAGGTCCTGTAGATGATTTCTGCAGGAAGTCATGTTAATCAAAATTTTCAACAAAATAGCTTAATTTCACCCCAAAACACCACTTTGTGAACATTTTGTAAAGCATGGTTTTAGGAAGATTCCCATTCTGCCACTTGAACTACATAGAGCAGTACTCAGCTTAAGATAAACAGCTCTCTTTAATTGAAGGGATTGGTTCAAGCAGGGAAGCATAATTCACCCTGAGTGAGAATGGCTAAATTTGACCAAAAAAGCCAGGGCAGACTTTGCAATGTCCAGCCAACACATAATTTTAAAACAGCCAACAGCCGGGAAATGGTATTTCTATGAGGAGGGAGAAGGAAAACAGTCTATAAAGAAGGCAAAAAATGCTGTCTTAATTTTAGCAGGGATGCTGGTTTTAATTCATCTAATTGTGTTAAACTGCTAATAGGGTAATTTGAAGAGCCCAGCACATTCAAGAGGCTGGTATTTAATTAACAAAATTGCGCTTCACACAATGCCAGACAAGGGGTCACTCCTTGAATGAGGTGCTCCCAAGAGGGAAAAAAGCATGATTAATGCTGCAGAAATTTCTCATTCATTATTTTGCCACTAAATATAATTGATTGGAAAGGACACTATTGTTTCTTATTTACTTCATTTGGCATAGCTTTCCCTCTTTACCTATACCAGCTTGTCTCTTTATGTGATACCTGCATCCTCCTTAAGCTGGGTTTTGACCTTTACCTGGCTTTATGCATTTGAATTTATATTTATAAACTCAATGACAGCGTTATTCATGATAGTCTCCTGCCTTGGTGACAGTATTTGCACTGATGCCAATTTAGCATCCTTCTAGAAGTTCCAACTCTATGTCAGGAAAATGGCTGCATCTGGCTTTGAAGGATTTTACATGCAAACTTCAAAGGATTCATGTAAATGCTTCAAAGTTCAGCTACTCTCCCAGTCAACCCAAATGTCTCAGCTTTAGGATGAAACCTTGTAAGAGCTGATTACTTCAGTTCAATTTTATTTCAAGGGATTGCTCGGAATGAATAAAGGTAACAAATCCAGCCCACATTTGGACAGCGTGCACGCACAAAACTTAAACAGTGATAAGCTGTTGGGAATATTGATGAACAGGGAGAAGAGATTGTTTGAACAAAAGGCATTTTAACAAGCAGAGATGCTACTTGGTGAACGTATTCAAGAATGCTGGCAGGCATGATTTCATAGGTAGAGTAATTTTCAGTCAAGCAAGTTTCTTCCCTGCTCCTTAAATCAGAGCAATTTAAATATAAGTTTACCACTGCTCAACTGAGGCAACATCCAAGAGGATAGCTATAAATAGCAGTGAGGATCTTTAAAGGCAGTTTTTGTCAGTGGCAAGATGTTTTTGCTCCTTTCAATTATAAAACTACCCGTACAGCTATATCAACCACAGTAGCCTTGCATCAACAGCCAGACTTCTCAATTAGCAGTAGGAGTTACTTCTGGCTCGATACTTTCCGTACCTAATACTGTACTTGTTATCCTCAAGTATTTTAAGTTAAGATCAGTGACCTTCTGTTATTTATTACATGACAGCTACTTGATGTTGAAAAGGCGTCAAAGAGTAAGTTTGTTAAAATGCATGTAAACATACATGCAGAAACTCTAGGATAAACATTTACATTTATATTGCATGAAAGACTGCAACATTCTTTCCAGCATTTCTAGTTCGTACAGACTTTAGTCTATTTACAGTGTTCAAGAGTTATAAGGTAACTTTTTACTTTAAAGAAAAGAGCGTATTTCCGCAACAAGTGTGGAATATATGATTACTCCCTGCAACTCAATCCATACACAATACTTGTTCAAATGACCAAGTAAATAATTTTTGAAAGAAAAATAATCAAGAACCAATAAAAAATAGCAGGAGGGCAATGCTGAATGTGTGGGCCTAGTATTTTAACCTTTGGTAATAGTCTAAGAAAAAGGTAAATTGCATTTACATGCTAGCAGCAAATAGGTTGAATAAAATATTTGTACATTAGCCAAAACCTAGTTCCTTTAAATTTCAGTAGTAAGTAGCAATAGTTTCTTCTCACTTCACAACCTAAATAATACCTTTAGTTGCTTCACAGTTCTGGGAACAATTGCCTTGAAAATTGTCATTCTTTTTTCTCTTTTACCTAGTGCATTTGTATGATTCACCATCGATATTTAGCAATCTTGGGCATATTTAGAGCTTAGATTTCATCAGTGCAACTATAGGAAAAGCAGCTTTATGGTATATGCTGTGGAAAAAAAACATTTTATCAAGAATATGGACATGATTTGCCTTGGACATATTTATGACATAATTGTAAGAAGTATGAAAATTCTTTACTATAATTTGTGAATCATTAACTATGTTAGAACTGACCAACATAATTAAAATCCATTTTTTGAGAAAAATTTCAAGTGGAAATTTCAGTTAATCACTTTAGAACAATCACATGCTCCCATAATAACTTCTTTATAATCCTGGACATTTAATATATTTAAATAGAATAAATATCTGATCAAAAGATAAACTCCTTTTTAATAGGTGAACGATACCTTAAAAAAATTATTTATTGGACATTTAGTTTTAAACTAAACCTTCCACATTTGCTCCACCCTCTAACTGCAAATACAGTAAGAACATGACCCTGAATTACACCTTTAAAAGTTAAAGTGATTTAAATGTATGTATATGATCCTTGCTCGGTTCAGTATAGATATGCACTGTATTTCTTATAGCTGAATTACAAATAAAGAAGTATGTTCTTCCTGGAGAATAAGGTGGTGCTTCAATTTTTAAACAACAATTCATCATAATTTAAAGCCTCCCTTTGATGCACTCACATAAGCAATAGTAGCACAGCTTTACCACACTTTTCTGACTTATGACATCACTGTCAGGTGGTATTTCAAACTTTCATTCTAAGAAAGACAACTTTTTTTTACCAAACTAAACTTCAGTCTGCAAGCCGACACATATAAAGTGTGCTGCAATAACTTTAACAGTACATCTCTAGCCACCAGCTGGCTGTTTCTAGTGATCTTCAAAATGCTACTAAACATTGCTATAAAGAAAAAAATATTAGAAAAGCAATAGATAGCGTTCTCCCTATACACAGTCCTTAAATATAGTTTACATTTTCCTATAAGAAAAAACCTATGAAATTACTTAAGCAAAATACATGTTTGGTGTCTTTCACTGGAGGAATATAGATTACAAACTTAGTAATGAAATTTAAAAACCTCTATTTAGGCTTTCAAATTGAAAGGCTATCTTGACTTTTTTCATTATGAGAGTGTGATGGGTAGGCTCCAAATTCAAAATACTTGCTTTCTATTCAAGGTCCTCTCTTAGATTTTCTGTCAGCCACCCACAGGTAACCAGATGCTCAGCTACTCCGTAGGATTTCCTATAAGCTTTCTATCTCTGAAGACTTAGAAAATGATAAGCACAGAGATTTAGCTGACATTTGGTCTGCATCTGAACTGTGCAGGTCTCACCATTTACACAGGAGGTGACCAGTGTTCAGCACCTTTGAAAGCCATAATTCCATGAACGCTCGCTAGAACTTCACAGTCAATAGCTTCTACATGGAAATTTCTTGGGCTTTCAACCTCTTTCTTGCCTCAGTTTGTCTTATTTACTTATCATCGTATTTCTCCATATGTCACTCCACATGCAAGGGCTTTCTAATACTTCTGAAGTCATAAATCTGTTGGTATTCTTACACTTTTATTGCTAGTTAACGGTCTGTGTTAAATAATTCTTCCAAAATTTCCTTAGAGAGTGTGCTTGTGGTGCCTAACAACCTCAGGAGTGAACAGTGAATGACGCCCCTGATCACAAAGGGTAAAAAATGTTCTTTTTGTCAGATTTTAAGATTTTCATTTAAGATAAGGTCTACTGAATAAAAGGTCAGAACTCCTAAAAACTAAGGAACCAAATAATATGTTCGATATGAGCTTATATCTGCTTCACTTGGAAGCACTTGAGAAGAAAGCATGCTTATAAAAGGGAGAACATAAGGGCAATCTAAGGATTGGTTACATATTGAGGGAGCTGGGCTTGTTCAGCCTGGAGGAGAGAAGGCTGCAGGGGGACCTCATTGCAGCCTTCCAGTACCTGAAGGGAGCTTATAAGCAGGAGGGGATTCAACTTTTTAAAAGGGTAGATAATGGCAGGACAAGGGGGAATGGACTAAAGCTAAAAGAGGGAAGGTTTAGATTAGATATTAGGGGGAAGGTTTTTACAGAAAGAATGGTGAGGTGCTGGAACAGGCTGCCCAGAGAAGTAGTGGAAGTCCTGTCCCTGGAAGTGTTCAAGGCCAGGTTGGATGGGGCCCTGGGCAACCTTGTATAGATCCAGGCCGGGAGGTTGGTGGCCCTGCCTGTGACAGGGGGGTTGGAGCTCTGTGATCCTTGGGGTCCCTTCCAACCCAGACCATTCTATGATTCTATGATTCTATGATTAATTACATTAGAAGACATACCGCATTACATCTTCAGGCCTCAGAAATGACTCTGAAGTCAGTGATCAGAATACCGACAGAAAACAAAATCTTTTCTCGTGGTGTTTCTGAACAAAGCAGAATTTCTTTTTGTTTAATGTATAAGAAATAGCCCTTCATCAAAGAGTGATAAATATGTGCTTATGCTTATCCCTAGGAAGAAAAGCTTTCAAACTGGGATTTGATTTGAGGATGTGTTTAAATAGAGCTTAGAGTAAGAATGTCTCACTGATCAGGCCATGCATCAGCCTTTGCCTTGATAAGATATGACATACCAGAACAAGACTCTACAGCAACGCTGTGACCAGAAAATTCACAATGATGGAATGATCCAAGGGGGTTGTACTCATTTAAATGCATTCAAAATATTTTGCCCGATTAATTCTGTAGTAGGAAGACATTACTTAGGCTCTGTGTGGAATGGAATTATACTGTATTTCCCATAGCTAACTTACCAGCTTTTTTTTAAACCACTCCTCAAATCCTTTCCATTCCTCAAAGTCATTGTGCCTTCTCAAATGAACTCTCCAGAGCAATTTCTCTGTTTTCCTTTTGCACAGCCACAACACCTTTCTGTAGCCATCCTGTCATATGCAGAGGCTGTCCAAACTGGGGGATGGAAATCTTGATAAAAAACTTTTTAACTATTTAATACTTTTAACTTGCTTAAAATAGTAGTAGTAATGTAGTAATAAAGCCAGAAACAAGTTCTGTGACCCTGAGTCATCACAAAATTTGAGATGGATCTGTCAAGGATTTTTCACATATTCTGTGTCTTATAAAAAGTGAATAGTCTTGTAAACTCAGAAGCCAGGTGTCCTGGTTCTAGCCTGGCCAGGGTTAATGTCCCCAGGCAGCCAGCAAAGGTGAGATGAGTTAGCCTGGCTTTTTCCACATCACCTGGCATCACTCCCCCATAAATGGGGCTTGTCAGAGAGAGGCTATTCGGCACAGCTCCGGGACAACAACAGTCGTCTTTTCCCATGCCCAACTTGGAGCTCGAAAGAGTATTGTGCTCTACCGCTACCCCAGCCCTTGGAGCCCCCTCTAGCTGCATGCAGATATCCTCTGAGGCTGACAAACATAGATGATATCTTGTTTTTATGGGGTGGTGTCAAAAACAGGTGGTGCAGAAAACAGCTTGGGCTAACTCAGCTCACCTGGGCTGGCTATAACCAGGACACCAGGTTTTACTAGTCTATAAGTTTGTTGGGGCTTTGTTTGTGTTTGGGTTGTGTTGTGTTGGGTTTTTTTTACTGAGAAAACTAAAACTATGTCAGAGGAGAAAAAGTGTCTATCCTGTGTGCTTAAAAGTGTTTGCTTCCAGACTTTGTTTCAGTCACTCTGTGAATTAGTTACAGCTTCACAGACCACCTCAGTGTTTCAAAAAGAAAGGTTTTTTCCTTCTGCATGCTCCCCACGTTTATCACCAGTTACTTTACGTGCCACCAATTTTCCAGCTCCCAGTTCCTGTTTTCTTCTTCCTCTGCCTCATCTTATATCTAGAAGATTTTCTCCCCAGCTGCTAACTCAGTTGATTGCAAGGAATTTTCTCCCCTGTTGAAAGAATTCCTCTTTCCTTCAATAAAGATGACTTCTTCCTTAATAAATTTCAATGGCAAACCAAGAAAAGAGATAACAGATACTGTCCTTCACAGGATTAACTACATTGACCTGTTCAATTTCTCCTTTGCAATGGACAGGAATCAACTCTTTTGGAAACCTAATACAAAAAAAAATGGGAATCGGTACTCTAGTCTCACGGTTATGAAGGAAACTAGTATGTATGCACAAGTGCTATACAACGTGGAAGGACAACACTTTTGGTGAAAGCATTAGTCTAGTATCTCAGAGGCCAGATGTTTACTGTGACAATGGCAAAGTCACTTAACTCTTTTGGTCTCTCTTGCACCCCAAGGCTAATAACATGCCCTAGCTTATATGGCTGGTCTGAAGATGAGAACTGAGGTGTTCAAATACAGTAATCGGGTATGTATTAGTAACAACAGAACAAGGAATCTGAAAGATGCAGTTTATCATTGACCAAATCTGAAAAGAAAAGCACAAAGCCTGAACTGCTTCAGGTTTAAACTAGACAGGGCATTCAGCAGGGTAACTCTGCGGCTAATTCTTTTATCTGCACAGAATCTTGAAAGTACAGGAGGACAAAGAGCATCATATCACTTCAGAGCTACAAAAGAGAGATACTTCTATATGTGTTTGTGCTAAAGTTGTTAGACAAAATTAAATTTGAGGGGAATAATATGTAAGATACAAAATTGAAACACACACTCTGGTGGATGCACAACTGATTTTCAGGATTATAGACAGTGGTCTGATGCATTAACATACGCTTCAGAATTAATTCAGTCACAAATTCATAGAACTTAACACAAAATCATAGAAACTTTAAGGTTGGAAAGGACCTCTAAAATCATCAAGTCTAACCATCTGTTCAATACCACTATGTCAACAAAACCATGTCCTGCAGTGCCACATCTACACATTATTTTAACACCCCCATGGACCAGCATACCAGTGACTACACCACCTCTCTGGGTAGCCTGTTCCAATGCCTGACCACTCTTTTCATGAAGAAATTTTTCCTCATACGCAATCTGAACCTCCCCTGAGACGACTTGAGACCATTTCCTCTCATCTTTTTTTTGTTGTATATGCCAGCCCACTACCAAGAGCATCAAGGATACAGGCAGCTTCTACCAGACTTTGGAATGAAAGACTATTTTCACCCAAGGAAAACACTGACTGTAGAGCAAGTTGAGTGCAACCCTAAAAGGTACCAAAGTGCTTCTAAAGGAAGTCAGTGGTATCAGTGTGTTGTTAGCACAAAGAGTTTTGCTCTCAAGATCCACTCTAATTGGGACTCCTGGTTTGCTAATTAAGACAGAGCCAAAGAAAATAGATTTTCACTATTTCAAATCAGTTTAAGACTTATTGCAGCAAAACTTATTTGTAAGCGAGCTTCTGCTTGCAGGGTATGGAGGTCTAGCCAAACCTGTAGTACTGACTTCTTCATGAGCCAATAATTTCTGGTTTATATACACTTTTATAATTTTCAGGACCTCTAGTCTTTTGCTTCTCTTGCTACTTGCAGCAGTTAAGAGGATTGAATGACACTTAAGTCTCTTTATTAGCTCCCAGAAAAGTGTTTCTTACTGAGCATGCTACCTGATAATGAGGCACACAGAGAACTTCCAGGATACCAGGTCAGTGCAGGAGAACTACACTTATTTTTTCAATTCAGAATCTTTAGCTGAGAGGGTCATCCTCAGCCTGCTAATGACTAACTTCATAGTTCCCATGCTAAACTGCAGACATAAGAAAGCAGCCTCCGATATTTAAACCTAACAGGTAGCTTACCATTTTTTATTTAAGGAAGAGAGAAGGAATATTTTGTGAGCACTAGGAATTGCATTGGTGGCAAAGCCCTGCATTTTCTTGTGCATCTATACTGGGAAGGAAAAAGGATGGAGAGAGCCATGAATTTTCTCACCACATATGGTGTAGGAGACTTTCTCTATATGCAGCATTTTGAGTAACGACCACAGCTGACATGAGGTAGTCCTGCCACAGGCTGCTGTAGTAAGTGACCACAAGTGCATGCTTGCTGTTTAAAGGAGAAACAAACTACACCTTCGGTACTTCCCCAAAGCTTTTTCTCATAGAATGATTATTATGACTCATTGTCACTTTCCATTCGGCATCCCTGTGAACACTTCAGGTTTATCTTTAAAAAGCTATTTATAAATACTGTAAAATATATAAACAGTTTTGGTCTTGCTGGTTTGTCAAAATCTATTTGCATTAGTAAGATATGATTGTGCTCAGATACACCCCTTAACATTTGGTAGTTCAGTTACAGAAACCTGGTGCCAAAACCTATTTAGGCCTCATGTAAACTGTGTGGAATGTAAAAGTGACAAAACAGCAACGTGCAACTAAATGTGTCACACTGCAGGCACAGCAGCCCACAGGACAGACCCTGAAATTAACTAATGCATGCAAATGGCTATTCCATTAACTACACCAAAATACTTTGCTGAAAAACTATGGCAGATAAAAAAAATAAACTTTTAAAGTATCAAGTATGCGAGATTTCAGTGTCTGCATTTTTACAGGTTTTAAGACTAAACACAAAAAATATTAACCAACACTGATACCAAGGTGATATTTTCTGCTGGGGAAAGATATAGTGAAAACCAATTTATAGTTTGAGTGATATACGTTAAGATGCTCACCACTACTTCTCCTTCATCCTACTAGTAACACGAAGAGGCAAGCTAGCTCTGTGTTCCTCAGATGGACAGTGAATACCAAGGAGAAAAGGTGTCAATGACAGATTTGCTCTAAGTAACTAAACATTATTGCATGTTTGGCTTCTAGAAAATGATCCAGCTACATTTTGAAGCAGAAAAGAGATCCTTGCACCCTGCTGCACAATAAATACATTTTCATTTGGGGATCGTGATAGTATGTGAATTTTATGTACTTATTTGGCTTTTTCTTGCCATTCTGTTTCAGAAATAAGCACTGTAGAAGAAGGCATTTGCTGCTGCCTACTTCAGTGACGGTAAAATGAAAAATATTTTTAAGATCCTCAATATTTTTATTACACACAAAAAAGATGTGAGAACAATCAACTTGTCTGTAGAACAGAGAACCTTATCAATATAAAACTGTCACAGAGCAGGCAAAGAGGAAGAAAAATAAAGTTGTGCTGTCACTGCATAAACTAACATCATAAAAATAAATGTACCGAAGGAATAGACTTAAAAAGGTGAGATTTCTCTGATAGCCTACAGCTTTAAGTATGTGTATGATACATTCCAATGCTAATGAGGATAACCAGTGTTTTGTTTGGAGAACAGATAAACATATGAACATCAAAAATATATAAAATTGTATCATGTAGTTCTTCAATATAAAAATGATTCTTCACAAATTTACATTGTTGTAACTGGGAAAAGAGTCGAAATACCTGCCATAAATTATTTCTTCCAGTTGCTGAAACGTGGTAACCAAAGAATCTGTTTGGATTGTTTGACTGTATATTGCACTCTAGCTACTGTAATTCATGCTGCAATTTTTATTTAAAATGTTGAGCAAGCTGCAACCAACAGGAACAACAGATAAGTCAGAAAAAGACAAAGAGAAATGGTCCAAATACAATAATTAAATCCAGCAAGTAATGAAAAGGGGAAAACAGATTAAAAATATGAAGGGGAGTGAATAGTGTCAAAAAGAAGGGGAAAACTAGCTAGAGATCTAATAGCAGTGAAGGAAATGCTTATTTCAGGAAAAAAGGTGAAGTGGCATATAGTGGCCAGACAATGAGAAGTTTCTGTAACATTACTGCAAATCAAAGAGAACAATTCATATGATGTATCCTAGGAAAAGTATACAATGCAAAGTTTAACCCTAGATTTTAAAAGTCCATGGAGAAGAAATACATTGCTTATACCAATATTCTGAAACACCTCTACTTCTTTGCTTCAGAATGATAATACGTCATGAGAATACCAGTGAGAATGCTCTTTCTAGTTTTTGTAGAAGTGCTTCTCTAAGTGTGGGGAGTTTGAAATGGAATTGTATTTTTTCAATGACCGTCTTCTATGAGACTTTAAAAGTTATATTACATTTAGTTAAATTACAGGTGTGCTTAATATTTTCTGTTTTCACCAATTCATTAAAACCTACTGTTAAAATGGCTACTTTATCACAAACTGGCATATTTGTGTCATAGGAATATTATCCCCATAGTTGGGAATAATTCTCTTCACATATTCACAGCAGCCCTTGTATACCACCACTTTGAAGCTATCAGAAAAGAGGAAAAATAAAAAGATTCAGTGGATTTTTGTAGGAACCAGTGTTTTCATAATTCTTCACGGTGTGTGAAATTTGGGATTCAAGTGATAAACAGGATATCTTAATTCACCATGAAATGAATGCATTCAGTACCCCTGCACTACCTCACTAGAGTATGTATTAATAGTTGTCATCTCAAAGGCATAGGTTCTATAAATTATGCACAATGCTAAAAAATTTAAGTTTCCTGATGCATACTACAGAATTGAGTTTTGACATCTGAGTTTTTATATGCTTCAGGTATTTTTCATCTGTTTAACTGTTCCAGAGACATAAAAGAGCCAGATTTTTGCTTAAATATATATATGATATATAACTTATACACTTTGTTCCCTAAAATGTTGGTGTACAACATTAAAACTTGCTATTTCACATACTAATTTCCTTCTAATGATTTTTTTCTTTCTTTACATGTCAGAACACCCTAAGAAAAAAAAACCCAATAAAGATAAACATACATACAGACAGATACATATGTGTGGAAATAAAAGGACACATTTTCATACATGGCAATTTAATTCAAAAGTTCATTAAATGCTGAGAATTATAACTGGATCTCAGCAGAGAAGTACACTTCAGATTATTACAGAAGCAAGAAAGTAACTCTGAACTCTGAGGCTGTTCTTCACAAAAAACATGTCAAATGACTGAGCAGCCTATGTAAACTTATGCCAACAGAACCAGACTCATGCCTTTGGTTTTCTTGCACTACTTCCAGTTTCTGGTTTTGCTGTCAAGATTTAAATATTTATATTGCAGCCTATAGGCATTCTCTCAATATGTTCTATTATTTTCCTAAACCTTAATTGATTGTCTCATTACAAATTCACAAAAACCAAACCAAAGCCAAACCACCACCACCAATAACAAAAAGACTGGAAGACCCTAAACCCCACTAAATGTGATTTATCAATTAAACAGAGTTTGCATACTAATATAAAATTAGATATTGTATTCATGCAGTGCCAGTGTCTGGCTTTCTTGGTACATGTGCCACCATACTGTCTGTAAAGATCTTGAGCATATTAAAGATTGTTAGCAACTTCCTCACATAGAACAATCACATATTGTAAACACACCCTTAATATAAGCAGAGGAAAGTTGCATTGAGAGCTTTTTCTGCTTTGGCAGATTACTTTGAAGTAAAGTATTTCAGCAGATAGAAGTGAAAGCTTGGTTTCTTAGAAATACGTTTCCTTGCATTTCCACTTCTGAGCCCGTGTTCTCCATCTCTCTCTCTCTTTCTCTCTCTCTTAGTCTTTGCCTTAGCAGCTACAGGAAACTGAGAAACTTTTTCCATGCTTAAAGGTATGAGAGTTTTAGATACCTTTTTACACAAATGTTTTGAGATTTGGACTCTTGTATGTGCAGCTTACTTCAGTGCCTCATTGGACTAAAAGAGAGAATGAATCTAAAAGATCTATAAATGAATAATCATGATTCAGTGAAAATTGGATCTGGATGACAACAGGAAACAAGCAGCTTAGGAGGGTGTCAGTGGGGTGTAGAAACCTTTATTCTTTAGTATTTATTAGATGCAGCAACAACAGGTACCTGTATGACAATAATTGGAACATAAATGACTGATGGCTGATGAGACAATATTTGTCTGGCTTCAATGAGCTTCATTATTCAAAAAAGGTTTTTTCCTTCTTTTCATTTCCTTTTCACAGAAACCTACCGATGTTCTAATTAAGGATATTGGACACTAACAAATTATAATAAGTTTAGCATATCACAATTATTCACTTCGGTACATATGCTTCCCCTCACATTACAAGGAACAAATCATAACATCTATCAATTTCCCTTTAACAAAGGCATCAGAATCGATATCCATTCCTATACATTGCCACTTGAGATATGATGTCTCCCTGCAGCATCCTTACAGACTTAGCAGCGCTTCCTGTCTGCTTAATCCTGGCAGCACTATATTTGGTTGGTTTAACACTACCTTTCATATTCTATTAGAATTATTTGAGATTTTCAACTGGCATCACTCCCAGTGAATTGAGGGGGTTTTAACAAAGTATTTTAATGATTATATTCTTCAAGGAACAGTCTTTTGTGCCCTCATCTGAAAGTAACAGGCAATTAGTGAACTCAGCATACTACATGTGTTACTACATGGATCATGAAAATGGAGGCAATAAAATATATCATCTGCCTTTAAAGAAACAGGCAAACAATTTTACAGGAGAAAATACTTTCCAACATCATATCCCTGTCACTGTAGATGGATGAAATTGAAGGTCCAGAATAAGTTTAATAGGTAATAAAATTGGCTACCTCCTGTTTTGAGGACAGCACCACGTCCCAGAGCTTTACATCTTCAAGAACTCTGTGGGGAATGTCAACAACTCTTTCAGTAAAATTTTTTTTTCTAATGTCTAATCTAAACCTGCCCTGGCTCAGCTTTGTGCCATTTCCCCTTGTCCTGTCTCCTGTTACTTGGCTGAAGAGACCATTGCCCACCTCTCTACAACCTCCCTTCAGGTAGTTGTAGGTGGTGATAATGTCTCCCCTCAGCCTCCTCTTCTCCAAGCTAAACAGCCCCAGCTCCCTCAGCTGTTCCCCATTTGATTTGCCCTCCAGCCTCTTCACCAGCCTGGTTGCCCTTCTCTGGACTCGCTCAAGGACCTCAATGTCCTTCTTATGGTGAGTAGCCCAGAACTGGACACAGCACTCGAGGTGTGGCCTCACCAATGCTGAGTACAGGGGCACAATCACCTCCCTAGACCTACTGGCCACACTATTTTTGATACAATCCAGGATGCCATTGGCCTTC
>VZTU01024870.1:9570-23735 GCA_013400835.1 Zapornia atra | reverse complement strand
TTCTATTTTTTTTTCTTTTTTTTAGCTTGAAATACAACAAACATGCATTTAGTTTGCTAAAGTTCTTTCTTTTTCCTGACATGGTAGTGTAACTTCACATTTTGAAGGGCATGCTTTCTTAATCTTTTGGGGTTTTTTTAAGTTACACTTACCCTGTTCTTCTGTACACAATATGGGGTTTTTAGCAAGCTGTCAGCTGCTAAAACATTCACTGTCTTGTCTATTCTCTTTAGTTTCCTTGAAAGAAGCTTCCTTTTTTCTTAATCATAGAATGCTTGAGGTTAGAAGGGACCTAATGAAGGTCATATGGTCTAACTTTCTTCAAGCAGGGGTTTTTATTTATGGTTGTATAACTAAAAATAGAGAAAACTAATGTTTCAGATACTGTACTTAGGTGTGTTGTAATCAGTAATGCATCTACTCTTCATCAGTGAAAACCATAGAATCATGGAATGTATTGGGTTGGTAGGGACATTTCAAAATCATCTGGTTAAACCCCCCTGCAGTGAGCAGGGACATCTTCACTAGATCAGGTTGCTCAGAGGCCCATCAGGCCTGACCTTGAATGTCTCCAGGGATGGGGCCTCCACCACCTCTCTGGACAACCTGTGCCAGTGATCTACCACCCTCAGAGTTAAGAACTTTTTCCTAATATCCAACCTAAATTTCCCCTTTTCTAGTTTAAAACTATCACCCCTCTGGTCTGATCGCTCCACGCCCTCAGGAACAGTTCTCCACCAGCTTTCTTATGGGCACCTTTCAGGTATGGAAGGCTGCTGTGAGGTCCCCTGGATCCTTCCCTTCTCTTTTCCACACTGAACAAGCCCAGCTCTCCCAGCCTGTCTTCACAGGAGGGGTGCTCCAGCCCTTGGATCATGTTTGTGGCTCCTCTGGAAGTGCTCCAACAGGTCCATGTCCTTGTGCTGTGGGCTCCAGAGCTGGACACAGCACTGCAGGTGAGGTCTCCCCAGAGCAGAGCAGAGGGGCAGAATCCCCTCTCTCAATCTGCTGGCCACACTGCTTGTGATGCAGCGCAGGATGCAGTTGGCCTTCTGGGCTGCTGAGACACATTCATGGCTCATGTTGAGCTTCTCATACATGAATCCCCCCAAGTCCTTTTCCTCAGACCTGCTTTCCAGCCCATCATCTCCTAACATGTATGGATAATGGGGGTTGTCCCAGCCCAGGTGCAGGACACTGCACTTGGCTTTGTTGAACCTTGGGAGGTTCACCTGGGTTAACTTCTCCAGCCTGTCCAGGTTATGCACTCAGTTCAAGACTGGGTCAAGTCTTGCTTCTGTTGTGGGTTTTCAGGGTTGTTGAGGAAGTGGTAATTATAATGCCTTTAAAATGGAGCTTTATATCACATGGACAATACTGAGGTCTTTTTCTGTCTCTGAAACCCTGCAATTCAGCCTGCAATCTCAAGAGGTGATACTTGTCACTGATCACTGTCAGCTCTCTTCATGGGTCTGTGATTATGTCATCTTCCCTTGGAACTAGGAAGCCTCTCTGTTCCCTTGAACTTGTTTTTGTCTCTTTTTTTCTGGGTGTCCTTTTCTTTAGAAGGAAGAGGGTGTTTGAGCTTCATGAACTTCAGTGCTCTTTAATCAGGTGATGTGATATGGTTCCTCGTGGAAAGTTTTGCTCTGTGGGGCTGTGTTTCTCATCCTGCTGGAATATTTACACTGGGCACCAGAGTAATGATTAATGGTGGGTGCTCCCCCAGCCAATGAAATTCAGAGAGCAGTTGGTTTGCCCTACTGTAGGCATCTTCTTGTGGTCAGATGAGTTGCTGTCTACATTCCTCTGGGTTGACGGCTCTCCAGAGGCTGTACTGGCGGTGGGGTGGGGTGTGTGTTACACACCCAAAAGGCTTATAGACCTGTTGCAGACATCTGAAGCTGGGTGAATTAAATCCTCAGTCTCCTGAAATGATGAGTTTTCTTCACTTGCAGGGAGTTGTCAGTCATTGTGGTGCCTGAAAAAGAGCAAACCAGATCGCTCTGTCGTGGTGAAAAGCAAAGAGAAGAAGGCTTCCAGGGTCTCTCTTACAGGGTCTCTGTGGGTGAAATGAAGGTGTAGTTTTGTGGGTGACCTAAAAGGGTAAAATGAGAGTGGAATTTTAAATTTATTGTAAAGGTGGTGCTCATCTTGAGCAACAGCTTGGTCTAACTTGAGTGGTTGGTAGTTTTGGCTGGTTTTCCTTTCTTAAGTCTGCAGCCCAGAGATGTAATGAGATCTAGTTTGTGTTTATAGATATATTCCATTTCAGCATTGACACTGCAAGGTCTCTGGGAGTCTGGAGCAAGTAATAATAATGAGACTGAATTGTGTGGCAGAGGGGTGAGGTGGCAGTATTACCTGCAGCTGCCAAATCCATCCATGCACAGCCAGTGCCCTACGTAGACAGCAAGCTATTTTAACTTTTTATTCACTCCTTCACTGTCCCCTCTATGAACCAGAGGTTTTATTTGAAAAGCAGTTCTTCTGCTAGTGAAAGGTAGCCCTGACAGGATGGGATCAAGAGGCTGAGCTCTGCTACGAAGAGAGGCTGAGGGAGCTGGGCTTGTTCAGCCTGGAGAAGAGAAGGCTGTGGGGGGACCTCATTGCAGCCTTCCCATCCCTGAAGGGAGCAGAGAAACAGGAGGGGAATCAGCTTGTTCAAAGGGCAGATAATGGCAGGACAAGGGGGATTGAGTGAAGCTGAAGGAAGGAAGGTTTAGATTAGATATGAGGGGGAAGTTCTTTCCAGAGAGAGTGGTGAGGTGCTGGAACAGGCTGCCCAGAGAGGTGGTGGGTGCCCCGTCCCTGGAGGTGTTGAAGGCCAGGTTGGATGAGGCCCTGGTCAACCTTGTGTAGCTCCAGGCCTGGAGGTTGGTGGCCCTGCCTGTGGCAGGGTTGTTGGAACTGGGTGATCCTTGGGGTCCCTTCCAACCCAGACCAGTCTGTGGTTCTGTGATTCTTTGGAAGAGCCCATCTCCACAGCGATTGTAGATAGAGCTTAAGTGACTGAGGGAAACCCCAACGCTTTCAACAGAGGAAACAGGGTGAGATGAATCTGTCCTTAAAGGTCAGATTTAACTTGTCTGTTACCACTTTCTGATAGTGCCCTATGGTCAGTGACAATGTATCAGTTGAGCTGTTCTTGATTTATTTTTTTTTAAGATGAGTTTGCATCAGTCTGGGGTTATTCATATACTACCAAACAAAAAAAACCCAAACAAACCCTTTTGAGTGTATCTCTTGGCATATTAGTTTTTAGTGGTTGTTCATCCAAATGACTGATCTGACTCGCTGGAAATTTTGTGGTGATTTTTTTTTTTACCCTCAACTTTTGAGAAGGCCTGTTCAGGTTCGTGTGGGTGAATGGACAGGGCTCTAAGTGTGACTCGTAAGCAGCCTTGGTGCTGAGTTTGATGGCTTTCTGTTCCCTTTTGTTCTGCCTGTAGCTTCCTCAGTTTTATGCTTCATGAGAATTGAGGCTGGTCTAAAAACTATGTAGATTATGTAATGTAGTGCTGGGGTGTAATTCAGGTGAATGGTTGCTGATCGTGGTTTCTAGCAGGTTTGAAATGCTCTTTGCCCACCAAATGATGCCCAGGCTGGGGCTGAAAGCAGCTGTTTGCTTCAACAGTGATGTTCAGTGATCTCTTCTTATGTTAATTTGGGGAAAGGTTAACATTTCGGTGGAGCAGAGTCTGACTGGAGGCCTGTGACTAGCGGTGTTCCCCAGGGCTCGGTGTTGGGTCCAGTCCTGTTCAATATCTTCATTGACAACCTTGATGAGGGAACAGCATCCACCCTCAGCAAGTACCTGATGATACAAAGCTGGGAGGAGTGGCTGACACGCAGGACACTGTGCTGCCATCCAGAGAGACCTGGACAGGCTGGAGAGCTGGGCAGGGAGAAACCTAATGAAATTCAACAAGAGCAAGTGTAAAGTCTTGCACCTGGGAAGGAACAACCATTTGTATCAGTACAGGCTGGGGGATGACCTGCTGGAGAGGAGCTCTGTGGAGAAGGACCTGGGGGTCCTGGTAGATGACAGGTTGGCCATGAGCCAGCAGTGTGCCATGGTGGCTAAGAGAGACAATGGGATCCTGGGATGCATCAGGAAGAGTGTGTCCAGCAGGTCTAAGGAGGTGATCCTCCCCCTCTACTCTGCGTTGGTCAGGCCCCACCTGGAGTGTTGTGTCCAGTACTGGGCTCCCTGGTGTAAAAAGGACAGGGATCTCCTGGAGAGTCCAGAGAAGGGCTACGAAGGTGATGAAGGGCCTGGAGCATCTCCCCTCTGAGGAGAGGCTGAGTGAGCTGGGACTGTGCAGTCTAGAGAAAAGAAGACTAAAAGGGGGGACCTAATTGGTGTTTATAATTACCTTAAGCATGGGATGCAGGGGGAATTTGCCAGCCCCTTTTCAGTGGTCTGTGGGGACAGGACAAGGGGTGATGGCTGCAAATTGGAGCACAGGAAGTTCCGCACCAACATGGGGAAGAACTTTTTCACAGTGAGGGTGACAGAGCCCTGGGACAGGCTGCCCAGGGGGGTGTGGAGTCTCCTTCTCTGGAGATATTCAAGACTTGTCTGGACGCCTATCTGTGCAATATGAGCTAGGGAGCTGCTTTGGCAGAGGGGTTGGACCCGATGATCTCTCGAGGTCCCTTCCAACCCCTACGATTCTGTGATTCTGTGATTTTTCTGGAGGACTGAAAAATGCTGAGACCGTGCTGTTAATTTGTTCCCATCAAATAAGCATAGATTGAATCCAAACTCTCAGGAATGGTGTTAGGACAGAGATGCTGAGGGGTGGTTTCAGTGAATGTCTGCCAGGAATTAAGAAGAATTAACACAAAAATTCTGTGGTTTGGGAGAGAACACTCAGTTGGAGCCGCCTGTTTCTCTCAGGGCTGGACACTGCTTTGAAGTGAGGGTTCACCTACAGTTTGAAGGGGGATGTTTCAACTGTGAGATATGGTAGCCTGTAGTTCAGCTGTTGAACGCTTCTCAAGGAAATGACTCCATGGCCCTTGCTCAGGCAGGAATCTCACTGAGATCCATGGTAAGGAGTTGTTGTTACGGAGGCCTGGGGGAAAAAGAGGTTTACTCTGCGTTGTCTTTAGTCTGAGGCAGGACAGCCTAGTGATCAGGGAATAATCAGGTCTGTGTTTATTCAGAGAGTTTGTTTCCTTTAAATTCCCTGTTTTCACCTTCTGTAGGGTCCTAAGGCTTTTCAGGAATCATGTTTCTCCATCAGAAGAGAGGTGGCAGCAGGGACAGGGAGGTGATTGTCCCTCTCTGCTCTGTCGTCGTGAGGCCCCATCTGGAGTCCTGTGTCCAGATCTGGGGGCCCCAATACAAGAAAGATGTGGGGCTGTTGGAGAGGGTTCAGAGGAGCCACAAAGATGATCAGAGGGCTGGAGCACCTGCCCTACAAAGAGAGGCTGAGGGAGCTGGGCTTGTTCAGCCTGGAGAAGAGAAGGCTGCAGGGGGACCTCATTGCAGCCTTCCAGTCCCTGAAGGGAGCAGAGAAACAGTAGGGGAATTAACTTGTTAAAAGGGGAGACAATGGCAGGACAAGGGGGATGGAGTGAAGCTAAATGAAGGAAGGTTTAGATGAGATATAAGGGGGAAGTTTTTTACAGAAAGAGTGGTGAGGTGCTGGAACAGGCTGCCCAGAGAGGTGGTGGATGCCCCATCCCTGGAGGTGTTCAAGGCCAGGTTGGATGGGGCCCTGGGCAACCTTGTGTAGCTCCAGGCCTGGAGGTTGGTGGGCCTGCCTGTGGCAGGGGGGTTGGAACTCTGTGATCCTTGGGGTCCCTTCCAACCCAGACCGTTCTATGATTCTAGTATTTTGTATTTTAGACATTTGATGCAGGATTTCAAATTCTGTGGAGGTGTTGACAGTGATACAATTTGTGTCTTGTTTACAGGAATGCCTTTCCAGATTTGTAATGCAAATACCATCTCTGCAGATCTTCAGAGCTCTGGTTCTTCTGGAATTGAGGGCTTCCTCTCTCCTAACTTGCATTGTGGTATCAATCTAATCCAACTGGATTATCTCACCTGGATTTTTCAGAGTGAGATAAAATTTAACCAGAGTCTTTTAATTGCTGGAATAATTTAAAACAGAAAGAAGTAAGATTTACTCTGCTTATCGTCGCCATTCTAAACAGAGAACTTGGGCTTCCTTCATAGTTGTTATTTCTTGGTGTTCTGCCATTAAAAACAGTCTGAAGATAATTGTGCAAAGGGAAGTTGATGCTCCATGTGGAGGGGTATTTCTGTTGGTAGAAGAGGATTAACATCCTAGGGACTGAGATTTAACTCACTTGGAAAAAAGCTTATTTTGGTATTTAAGCAGTTTTTCTGGAATGATGCTGCTTCTGTCCCTTGAAGCTCTTCCCACTTACAGCAGCATATGGCAGCATGGATTTAATACCAGTGCATGAACTCTATTAAAACATAAATGAACAGAATTGCAATTGCAGGTTTAAATTTTGCAGAGGGATCTGTTTGGGACCTACATTTATTTGTAGCCCATGCCTGTGCAAAACATCTCTGCAGCTTTGGGTGAGAAATCAGGATGAAGAAGCTGAGAATGAGAGGAAAGAAACACCAGTGATTCCAGTGCCTGAGGAAGTATTTGCTGAGTTGGCAATGAAACTGCTATTGCAGAAAATGCTTCGTGGAGCATTAAAGGCTGCACCATGCCAGAAGCAGGGCCTTCTCCACCCTCTTTATCCTAATAGAGGGGTAGGCACAGGGGACTTGGTGCCCAGTGTTTCACCTCCAGCAAACAGTCGTGAGGCAGACTTTTGGAAGCAGCTCAAGAAGTTTGGATACTGAACTGGACCTCCAGCTTACCTGGCAGCTTTCGGAGTTGTAGCCTACATTCATAGAATCATAGAATGGTCTGGGTTGGAAGGGACCCCAAGGATCATAGAGCTCCAACCCCCCTGTCACAGGCAGGGCCACCAACCTCCAGGCCTAGAGCTACACAAGGTTGCCCAGGGCCCCATCCAACCTGGCCTTGAACACTTCCAGGGACGGGGCACTCACTACTTCTCTGGGCAGCCTGACAACATTAGCAGTTGTCTATTTCTGCTGTTCACATAAAATAACTTCAAGGCACAAATACACAAGTGTGACCTAGGATTTGGAATTTCAAATATGTGTTTTAATCATTTTAAAATCTAAAAAATCTGTGGACTGTGTAAGCATATTCCTTAATTGTGAAGAGGTATTTCGGATGCCTGCTTTTTGTTTCACATGCACACTTGCTGAGGAACGGTGTTACATTTCCCACCTACCTACCTCCTGAAAGTCATTTTGGACCAGAGTTATAATGAACTTGAAGCAACAATTTAGAATCTTACAATGCATGAGGCTGGAAGGGACCTTTAGGGGTCACCTAGCGCAACCCCCTGCAGTGAGCAGGGACATCTTCACTAGACCAGGTTGCTCAGAGCCCCATCAAGCCTGACCTTGAATGTCTCCAGGGATAGGGCCTCCAACACCTCTCTGGGCAACCTGTGGCAGTGATCCACCACCCTCAGAGGGAAGACTTTTCAAAACCATCACCCCTTGTCCTATTGCTTCACGCCCTTGGGAACAGTTCTTCCCCAGCTTTCCTGTAGGCCCCTTCGGGTACTGGAAGGCCACTATAAAGTCCCCCTGGAGCCTTCTCTTCTCCAGGCTGAACACCCCCAACTTTCTCAGCCTGACTTCCCAGGAGAGGTGCTCCAGCCCTTTCATGGCCTCCTCTGGACATGCTCCAACAGGTCCATGTCCTTGTGCTGAGGGCTCCAGAGCTGGACACAGCACTGCAGGTGAGGTCTCCCCAGAGCAGAGCAGAGGGGCAGAATCCCCTCTCTGTGTGCTGGCCACACTGCTTGTGATGCAGCCCAGGATGTGGTTGGCCTTCTGGGCTGCACTAAGACAGAGCTGCATGTTCCTGTCATACGTGGGGAAGCGCTTGCGCTGATCTGTGTGCTGCTCTGATAGTGGCTGATGCAGTGATCTCCAAAGCACATGTCTTAGTTTAATTCATGTGTTTCATTAAATCCATAGATACTTATTTTAGAAATAACATCAGTCTTGAAAAGCTCGAAACACCATGATAAAAAGGAAGGAGGAAGGAGTTATCTTTTTGTCTTTTCTCTTTTTCATTTCCTCATTAAAGACCTGACAGGAATGTGTGGAAGCTGCTGACAACATTCCTGACCAAGTATTCAGGGACAGCTATGCTACTAGTATTTCAATAACTGATAATGAATGGGAGGTTATAAGTAACATTTTGACTTTGCTTTATGTGCTTTCTGGGATTTTTTTTTGGGGGGGGAAGAATGTCAGACAAATTTCAGGCATTTTTCTGCTACCTTGGAGACTAGAAAATGTTTCGTTATTGGCATCTGAGGTTCTTACATAACTTGGTAATTCTGGGAACCAGAATTTTCAGAAAAATGCTGAACATTCGGCTCTTCTCACAAAATTACAAGCTTCAGAAACACTGTGCTGAATACTTCTGTGGTCATTTCCTTAGAGGTAGTAGTATTCCAGGCTTCTGGAATGGATTTATTTTGCTAGGAGTCAGGATTTTGCATCCTTAAGGAGTTAAACTCCCATTTATCTAAATGATAGAACTGGCAATTATTGCAGAAAACCACTTGGTGGGTTTGGCTGTGCAGAATATTAAAGCAGAATAAAATGGAAGTGAAAGGAGAAGGTGAAGAGTTCACCTCCTGGCATCAGGACCAGGGCTGGCGTGCGTTTAGGATGCAGTTTGTATGTTGTAAGTGCACCCTGAGCACAGGCCTGTGTGAAGGAGGCTCCCCTGATCTCCCACTGCTGTCCAGAGGATTTTTGTTTTCTCCCAAGTTCAAGGTCTGTACTTCTAAGGACAAGCCAGGAAGGGACTTTCCCTGCTTTTATCTCATGTGAAACACTGTGGCTTATCTTACACCCTCTGTTTGTTGAAAACTTTTATACAGAGGGCTTTATTAATGAATTTTTTTAATATAAGATGAGAACTGGGCCCAGTTAGTGCTGCATGCTTTGTGAACATGATGTTTTAAGTTAGAAATTGCCATATTCTGATACCTGCTTCAGCGTACAGCTAGTCTGACACAGGAATCCACAGATTCAGGATGACTCAGAATTAAAAATGAGTCAGTTATGCCTTATTCTGGTTAATTTTAATCTTATTTTTTGAAATCCAGAATTAGAAACAAGTGAAATGGGTAGCTTCTGGTGCAAGGCACTGTGTAAATTCACTTGCTCTAGGGCAGTAGGGAAGAGTGGCAGTTTCAGGGGGATATGATTTAATATCCCTGTAGCAAGGGTAATAGAATGATAGTGAGTCAGAGGAATCATCTGCACTCCTGAGCCATCTGACAGAACGCAGGATCTACTTTTGTAGAAGAGATTCTTGAAGATTTAGGACCTAGCATGAAATAATAAATATTTAAGACTGAATACTTGGAAAACATGATTTTCTGTTGAGCTCCTGGAGAACAACTTGTGAGTTCTCAGTGAACACTGTCAGACATCCTGCTTACGGTGCAGTTTCTAGAGTAACATCTTTCACTATGGGTTAAGGGTTGAATATAAAGCAGTCCTTCCCTGACATTCTGATTCTTCTTTCTGAGCTTCAGAGTTCAGAATCTAAAAAGAAAGGATACAGCCTTCCTTTCCTACAGTTCTTCTTCTGGTGTTACTCATCAGGATGCATTTGTGATGTTGATGGGGTCGTTCTTTCTGTTCTGCCTTTTCTCTTGGGTTGCTCCACGCAAGGTGTTGCTGATGGGATCTGTGACCTTAATAATGTTTATAAATATATAAAGGGTGAGAGTCAGGAGGATGGAGCCAGGCTCTTCTCAGTGATGGCCAGTGATAGGACAAGGGGCGACGGGTGCAGGCTGGAGCAGAGGAGGTTCCATGTGAATATAAGGGGGAACTTTTTCCCTGTGAGGGTGATGGAGCCCTGGGATACGCTGCCCAAAGAGGTTGTGGAGTCTCCTCCTCTGGAGACATTCAAACCCCATCTAGATTTGTTCCTATGTGGTTTAATCTAGGTGATTATGCTCTGTCAGAGAGGTTGGACTAGATGATCCTTCGAGATCCCTTCCAACTCCTAACACTCTGTGGCTCTGTGCACGCTGGCACAGCCAGGCATGTAGGTAAAGTGCTTCTGAAAGTCTTAGTGAATTATTGTCCACTTTCATTGCTCCAAGTACCATCTCAGCTTCAGTCAAAAAGCCAGGTTCTGGAGTAACAAAAGGCATGGCAATAAAAACTACTTGGATGATTAGAGGGCTGGAAAGAAGGAGCTGTGTCATGAAAACAACAGGCATGTCTCTACTCACTTCTGTTAATGGCTTTTTTGGCTGAACTGATGTATTTTTTTACATAAATTCGGATCATACTCTATTAATACACAGTTCATGTTACCATCTCGTTCTCCCCTTGGGTTTTCTGTCTTAACTTTAGCTTCCTTGTTACTTTCTGAAGTAATGAGGTGAAAGGGAATAGTAGATCAGGTATTTTCCATGCTTGTACTTCTGCAGGTAAGTTTACCAAGGGGAAAACCATCTTTAAAATGCTGCTTTCAAGTCAAAACAGCCGAGATCTTTGTCAGGCAGTGTGCAGCAGTAAGCTTTACATTGCAATAACAAGAAAACCGAACATGAACATTAACTTCAGTACTAGTTTTAGGATTTCATAGGGCCACAAAGATGATTAGAGGGCTGGAGCACCTCTCCTAGGAAGAGAGGCTGAGGCAGATGGGCTTGTTCAGCCTAGAGAAGAGAAGGCTGTGGGGGGACCTCATTGCAGCCTCCCAGTCCCTGAAGGGAGCAGAGAAACAGGAGGGTAATCAGCATTTTAAAAGGGCAGACAATGGCAGGACAAGGGGCATGGATTGAAGCTGAAGGAGGAAAGGGTTAGATTAGATATCAGGGGGAAGTTCTTCACAGAGAGAGTGGTGAGGGGCTGGAACAGGCTGCCCAGAGAGGTGGTGGATGCCCCGTCCCTGGAGGTGTTCAAGGCCAGGTTGGCTGGGGCCCTGGGCAACCTTGTGTAGCTCCAGGCCTGGAGGTTGGTGTCCCTGCCTGTGTCAGGGGGGTTGGAACTCTGTGATCCTTGGGGTGCCTTCCAACCCAGACCATTCTGTGATTCTGTGATAAACAGTGAAAGGTGGTGCTGTCAGCCAAGCCCTTGATATGGCTTTGCCCTGTGCTGGCCATCCATGCTTAGATGATTCTGCACAACTGCTTCAGAGCCCTTTTCTGAGCAAAAAGTGTCCCAGCTCACAGAGGAATAACCAATGTCCCTTCAAACATGGGTGACTTGGGTTTTTTAGGACTTCAGAAATGTTAGGATTTGTTTTCTTCAACTACCAGGTCACTGTGGAGTGTTACTTCCATTGCCCGTACTCTGGTTGTCTACAAACTAGATGGTTTATAAAAGTCCCATATCTCTTGTTCCTTCATGTCACCCATGCAGTAAGAGGAAAGCTTGCCATCCACTTTCTCTGTGTAAGAAAGCAGTTACCAGCTCTGGAAAAGATGAGGGGACTTGGGTATCCCAGGTGTTTATTCTTACGGATGGAGTGAGTCATTTTCTTGTGGACTTCTAACATGTGGGTGAGTGAATCATCAGGTGTTGAACAGATTAATCTTGTCAATGGGACATGCACAAGAGAATGTTTGCTCACTGAAACAACTTGTACCTGTCTACAGAAAGGTATTGCAGAGGCTGACATACAATGATGCTGGGTGCCTTTTGATGTGCTACCTTGGGAGATGATCCCTGAAATATCCTGGTGGTGCTTTTCATAGTTCTTGGTATATGGGGGGAGGTAGTGACCTTTAAAGCTTTGGGGAAAAAATACTAAAAAACATTCCCAGTAGTTGCACAATAGTTGGTCCTGGATCCCTGGCAGGGTTCAAGGCCAGGTTGGATGGGGCTTGGGGGGCACCCTGGCCTGGGGGAGGGTGTCCCTGCCTATGGCAGGGGGTTGGAAGTGGATGGGCTTTGATGTCCCTTCAAACCCAAACCAGCCTGTGATTCAGTAAGTAACTGAGCATGAGTAGCTTGACTTCCTTGGGTTTTCATGTTTATAAAAAAGCTATAAAGTAAACTTCCACACCACATGATGACCATGCAATATGTCTCAAGAGTGCATGAATGGATAAAACATGATGAATGTATTTGTGTTTGGCTATTGCAGGGGTGTCGGGCTATTGCAGGGGTGTCTGATGCCCTTTCAGGTAGCAAAACTGGACTAGACTTCACCGATTGTATCCCTGTTGGGTTTGTTTGGGTTGGTTTTGGCTTCAGTCCACAGCCAGGTTCCACCATGCAGAGTTATGCTCAGGGTTGGGTTTGACTGAGATCTGAAAAATACAGGTCTGGGGTAGGAAGTGAAGGATGAAATTTAGACACGGGATAGGTAAAGTTCAAGGCTTCAGTGAAAATTGCCCACATGTTTACATGAAAAACTCATGATGCTTTCCTAGAACCTCTGTTAAGGTTTAATTTTGTAATAGTACTGTGAGCTCAGGGAATTTTCTTCATAGGTTTCATTATAGAGCACTTCTCAGTAGGTTTCATTATAAAGCATTTCTCAGTAGGTCTGCCCTAAAGGGTTAAAACTATTATTGAGAGCCTTATATGGACACAACAATTTTCTGAGCAGTGCACCTATTTTATCTAACTCATGGTTACAGCCTGGAAACACGTAAGTCCTGTTCACCGAAGTAAATTTGAAGGGAGACTAACTCACTGCAAAGGGAAGGTGCAGATGCTTTTAGAACCTGACTGACTGTCTCTAAGTAAAAGCATCGTCCTCATCCTTACAAGCTTCTGAATATGGATTTCTTAGAGTAGAAGGGTTGAACACCAGAAGTGCAATAATAATAAAAAAGCCCAACACCACCCCCACTCTTCACCCCCCCCCCTTCCCAGCTGTCTAGCTCAGTGAATTTCACACCACGGTTGCAAGGCCAGAACGATTACGAATTAGGGTTAGCACAAAAATCGAGCTATTTGAAAATTTTACAGCATTTTAACTGTAATGGAGAGGCTAGAATTCCTCAAAAAAACCCTCCCAAATCTGAAAAATGCACGAGGGCAGGGAGGTCATGCTTTCAAAACCCAATTCATTGCAACAGAAAATGGGATTTCTTAACCTTGTCTTTCAAACAGACCGGCTCGTGCGTTGCCCCCTTGCACTCTGCCACTGCAGTTGTCGCCTGGTATATCCTCCTTCCTGCTCAGATCCTCATCTCTCTCTGTCTGATACTCCATGGGTTGCATTAAAGCTGTTCCATATAATCAGTGTTTTTCAGTACTGATTAATTTTTGACCTTTATTCTGAGTGTCTCTGGGCAAGGCCCAGAGTTGGCGTGAGCAAATTCACAGGAGATAGGGA
Organism: Zapornia atra; assembly: GCA_013400835.1. NCBI lineage: Eukaryota > Metazoa > Chordata > Aves > Gruiformes > Rallidae > Zapornia > Zapornia atra. Next base: position 10,302 of record VZTU01024870.1, on the reverse strand, counting down.
ACGTGGCAAGCTTCTGTGGATCTTTTGCTGTGCAGGGGCTCTCTGAGGGAGTATCTCTATTGTGCTGAAACTAATATCCCTAGCTTTCACTTGGATTTTTAGCTTCAACATGCTTGGAGCTAAAATGTGCTGGATTCTGCACTTGGGAAGGGGCAGCCCTGGCTATGTGTACAGACTGGGGGATGAGGTGCTGGAGGCCAGCTGTGATGAGAGGAGTTTGGGGGTCTTGGCTGACAGTGAGTTACCCATGAGCCAGCAGTGTGCCCAGGAAACCAGGAGGGCCAACTGCATCCTGATGTGCCTCAAGCATGGCATGGCCAGCCAGTCCAGGGAGGGGATTGTCCTGCTCTGCACTGTGCTGGGGCTGCCTCATCTTGAGTCCTGGGGGCAGGTTTGGGTGCCACAGGACAAGAGGGACAGGAAACTATTGGAGAGGGTCCAGAGGAGGGCAGTGAGGATGGGGAAGGGCCTGGAGGGGAAGCCTTATGAGAAGAGTCTGAAGACCCTGGGTTTGTTTAGCCTGGAGAAGAGGAGGCTGAGGGGAGACCTCATGGGGGTCTGTGGCTTCCTGCCGAGGGGGAGTGAAGGGGCAGGTGCCAGTCTCTCTCCTCTCTTTGGGGACCAGGGATAGAACCTGAAGGAATGGCGTAAAGCTGCCAGGGGAGGGTTAGGTTGTCTGTTAGGAAGAGGTTCTGTCCTGAGATTGGGGGGGGGGGGGGGGGCCCTGGAAGG
>VZTU01024869.1:27640-71919 GCA_013400835.1 Zapornia atra | reverse complement strand
CCCCCCCATTGTCCTGTTTTATTCTGAACCTGGTTGATTATTGGAATCATCAAGAAAGTCTACCTGGCACCTTCCATAACCTTTATTTAGATTATTATCAGCTTTATCTTTTATGGCAAAGCTTTTGTTGTATTAGTGCTATTTTTAAAATACCAGCCTTTAAATGACTGCTAGCATGTTCTCTCTTTGGTTTTAGAGGCAGAATGCTGCTGAAGAAGTGTGCCAGTGAAACTCTAATTACGGCATATGATCCTTATGTTTCCTCCTTTAGGCTATTTTAAATATTTAATGCTTTGAAGAACGCAACATTTTTGTTTACTTCCTTTCCCGGTATTTAGTTGCATAGAGGATGAGATGGCTTCAATATAATCTACACATGAGTGATGGATATTTCTTGGTTCTGTGTTTGACAAGTGACAGGAGGTGTGACACATTCACTGTGTAATTTGTTTTAAAAAAAAAAGTGTTCCCTTTTGTCCTCCCAAGATCTCATCCTCCAGCTTTCAGTAGGCTAACTGCGCATTCCAAGAGTATCAACCTTGTTATTTAGTCTGAGAAAACAATATTTGGATATTTGTTACCTTTTTTTTCCCCCTCCTTTTCCCCAAGAGCTAAATACCCTACACTTATGAGCACAAATATTTCTTGTCTAATGTATACTGAGAGTTTATGCAGGAGCAGATTGTTACAAAATGAAAAGAAAACCATGTGTTGTGTTTTGGGTTGGTTTTTTTTTCCCTAAGAATGGTTATATTTAAATAGCATATCCACCTGAAGGCATATATGGCTTTTCTTTTTCTACTATGACAGAGGTACAGGAAAAAAAATATGATTGTTGCTTTTCTACACAGTATACCTTTTGTTTTTAACAATTCACTTTCTGTGGAGTAAACAAATTTAAAATAGCTCGTTAGAGATTATTGACCTTTGATGGTAATAGGGATTTCATGTACAAAAATCTTTTATATTATTCCAAGCTGTGTGAATAAAGGATCTGTTTTGTTCACTGAATATTAAGGCGATCATATTGGGAAGTCTCAGAAAACTGTATATACTACTGAAATCATGTGCAAGTCCTATCCATTTAGGTAGTTTTTCATGGTTCAAATCAGTTAAAATATTGTGCAGATTTCATAAAAAATATCAACCATGGTTTATTAAATTCCCAGTATTAAATGGATTAAGCCTTACTTTTAAGCTGCAAAGAAGAAGGAATAAATCTCTTTTTTCTGCCTTGCAGCTGTAGGTAGAACCAAAAAAATAAAAGGGAAGGGTTAGTACAGAATCCTATACTGAAGACAGTGTTTAACATTACCCAGAAACCATCAACTCATAAATTACTACAATAAGAATTTCCCTGAAGGCAACAGTTAACAACATAAGGAAATAACATGTGCAGAAAAAGCTGATTCAGAAAGTAGTGGGCAAAGGATTAAGGAACAATTTACTGTAAGGCTGACACTATACACTAACTACAAAGTGATAGGAAGATAGATCAAAAAAATATTTTGGTTTAAAGTGACTTGAAATTATTCATAAAATCTGGTGTCGTTGGGCTAAAAGCCAAACTCCCACCCATCTGCTCACTCATTCCCTCTCCTGAGCAGGACAGGGGGAGAAAATAGGATGAAAAATATTACGAGTCAAGATAGAGACAGGGAGATTGCTTACCAGGTACTGTCGCAGGCGAAACAGGTTTGACTTGGGGAAAATTGCCAACTTGCATAGATTCAGGCAGTGAGAAACAGGCATTAAACCAACACCTTTCCTCCCCCTTTCCCCAGGCCTGCCTTCATTCCTTCACTCCAGACACTTCTACCCCTGCAAGCTGCACAAGGGGTGGGGGAGCTGCAGTCAGTACAGAGCAGTTTCTCTGCCACTTCTTCCTCATCATGTTTCTCCTCTGCTCCAGCATAGGTTTTTCACAAGTATGCAGCTCCTTTGGGAATGTTCAACTGCTTCACTGTGGGTCCTCTGTGGGCTGCAGGGAGACTCTGCTCTGACACCTGGAGCATCTCTTCTCCTACTTTCTCTGACCTTGGTCTTCCCTCAGCCATTTTTCCCTCTTTGTTACTCTGTCCACTATTTTCTGACCTTCCTTAAATACGTTTTCACACTTGGCTGACAGGCTCAGCTGTGTCTTGTGGTTGGTCTGCTGGAGCTGACTAGAACCATCTGTGGTCCACGTGGGATAGCCCCTGGCCTCTTCCCACAGAAGCCACCCCAGCAGCCCCACAACTGCCAACACCTGGACAATACATCTGGTCATGTGTTTCTCAACACTCTGGCATTTTTATGAGAATAAGATCAAAATGAAAATCCCAGTTATGTGTATTACCAGTTTTCATTGTTATTAATTAAAGTGTTTAGAATCCGTACACTAAAATGTTCTAACTTTCAGGTCATGCTACAGAAACCTGCAAACAGATCTAGTAATCCAACAAGGGGGGGGAAAAAGCCCAAATATACTGTTTCTTCAGTGCACTCAGGAAAAGCAATTAATACAGATAAATATGATTTCAGAAAAGAAATGCTCTAGACATTCATGTTTAAAACTATGAGAGGCTTTCATAGATATTAAGGAATTATTGCTAACGTACTACACTAAGAACTGATGAAAACATCAACACATAGAGATTGTTAGCATAAAGATCAGTGAACTTAAATGTGACTAAACTTGAATTGACTTAAAGTGACTAAATCCACTGATTTTTTTTTCTATTTTAGAACAATACACCATGAGATCTTGATTTCTGATTACAAATTTTTAAAATTAATAATACTAATGCAGTATGTTAACAAAAAAACAGGCAATGAAAATTGAACAGCCTCAGGGTGGTTCAAAGATTTTTCACTCCAATTCTTGCTAATTGAGAACCACCAACCCATAAGATTATCACATGCAAAAAAGAATTATTTTCTGGGGAGAGCATGGTTAGTTGATGATAGGGGTTAGGTGATCGTGTTGACAGTAAGAACCGGGGACCAAATGACATGTTTCAGTAGGTCGCTTCAAGTCCTAAAAATGAAACACACAGAAAACTTGACACATTGGAAATGCCATAGTTGAGGATGCTCATCTGTCTGTCTTTGGCCTTTGTGCTTTCTAATATAAGCTTGAATAAGCTATTTTAGGTTTTAATATGTTCTAACTCTTGAGGAACTGGCTTTGAAATCTTAGACTGATCTTAATATGTGTGTTTCCCACATGCAAACGTACGGGTGTTTAAAAGTGAATTAAAGAAAACAATCCATCATATGGAAACGTTTTGTCACCCATATGTTTTTATCAAAGGGAAAACCTTTAAACTCACTGTGCAGACTTTTGGCACTTGAATTAACATTTTCAGTTGTGGACAGTAGTTTATGATCTACTTTGTAACCGAAGCTAGAAGGAAAACAGGCATCTCCTCGTCTTTGCAAATATTTGAAAAAAAGATAGTGAATACAATCAGAAACTAGGGATAGTCTTTCATTACCCTTTTAAAAAAACTTGCTGATTAATAATCTGCTCCTGTTACTATAAGAAATAAATTACAATTTTTTACAGAGTTCCTAAAGCTATAACCTTTAGCAAGTCAGAAAAAAGCCTATCATTGCCAGGAGTGCACCTGCAGGCCCTGCGGCCTGCCCCTCTCCTCCCTGCGGCTTGGCTGCCAGTGCTCAAAGACAGCTCTGGTGTGGTACAGCCATGTAACCTGGGAGCAGTTGGCTGAGAAAAGAGCTAAGTTGTGAGGAAGAGCTGCTGAAGCCTTGTCATGATCTTTCACTCATCCTTTGGCTTGGGAGCCACATTTAAGCTCAGGTCCTTGCCCTTGGTCATTGCTTGAGGCATGCACTATGCCCAACCACGAACCTGGATGATCCCAACACTGAACCACTGACTTGACTTCCTGGCTTCAACTGATATGTTGATTTGTTGCTCCAGACTTCTGGCAACCTCAGCGCTGTTGGTTGGCTCTGATTCCCATCAGTTGACCCTCTTGATTTTTTTCTTTGGGTGTTGTGGAGCTGTGCTTCGGTCAACAAGGAGATGGCCCTGACTGCCCTATGTTCACCCTCAGCTCCTGGCTACCTTGCACATGTTAAGTAGCCTACTGTAACTGCTGCCTCAAAAAACGTCCAACCATAAGATATGAAGAACTTGTAGAGAAATCCTGAGTATAGAAATACTGCATGCAATGAGCTAATTTCAGACATGATGCTTACCACAAGTAACTGGAGACCATGATACAGTTGTTTTGCTAGTTTGTTCTAATAGTAATATTACAACTGAAATAAGAAACATGCAGGATATCCGCAGATGACTGCTTTAGTATTAAGCCTTGAGATTGTACCAGTCCAATAAAATAAGTTAGAAAACTTATTTTTGTTTTCATACAGAGGCAGAGTTAATTTAATTTTAGGTGGAAGGGTCATCAACATCCTTATAATAGAAGAGAGAAGGGAAAAAAGTATGTTTCACTAGAGTGGGGGAACTGTCACTGATGTCTACATGAAGAGAAGATGGGAATATAATTTCTAATAGCATGTTCAGACTAGAAGGAAGTAAATTTAACATCATTAAGTATATATAATGATGTCTTTAAAGACAAAGAGGTAAAATCCATCAACATCAGTCAATACTTCTGCAATGAGTTAGAGCTGTAGGCTCACTAGTTTTGCAAGCAGACATTCTTTTGCAGATATTGAAACTGTTGGCTTTCCTTCTCACATCATAAAAGTTGCTGAAATGTATGCTGTTCATATGCTGACCTTTGAAAATCTGATGCACATAATGCCAAATGAGATGAACGTGAGCTACTGAACATTGTCATTTAACAAAAATAATGCTTTTTACAAAGCTATTTAATAAGCAGCCAGAAAATTAGTTTTAAAACTTCAAACAAATAAAGCTGGATAAAGTAACAGCTACACCTGAATATTTTCATGAAGGAAAATGACTATTTCAAGAGTGGTACCAGGACTTTCTTTCTTTTTTTTTTTTCCTCATTGATTTTTTGTGAACATGCCTATCCTATAGTACACTGCATAGGAGAAAAATAGAAACTGTAAACCACGGTGTCCCCAGAATTACAGAAGAGTACACACAGGCTCATCATGCTTGGGGTGAGCAGAGCCTTGCTGCCTCTGCAGCTCTGTGCAGGAAGGGAAGATACGGACAGGGTGAGAGAAGACTTGAGAGGAATAATTGGCTTTTCAAAGCTGTTTTAAGTTTTTGATCTTGTGTTTCCAAGACAAGATGATATTGACCTCACCTAAAGACTGTTGAGCCCATTGGAGAAGGATAGGTACAGTTACAGAACGAGTGGCTGCTGGGTGGGTGTAAAGGGTATTTCTCAAAGAGTGCTCGAGTGTTTTGCTTTGTGCTGGTCCCAGGAACAGGTGTCCCCTTATGGATGGAGAGACTTAGCACTGGACATTTTTGCGGGAAAAAATGTTTTACACCAATTCTTAGTTCTATCTGCCATCTATTTCCTTACCCCTGCCAACTTTTTGAAAGTTCCTTTCCCCACTTTTATCTGAGGCTTTTCCATTCCTTTGGGCTGTCACTTCTGTAACCATATGCCAGAAAGGGTGAGACAGCCAACGCATAGGAAATGGCCTTGTAAGGTGTTTTTCTTACACTGTGAACAGCAATGCATTTTGTCGTCTTTAGGTTATGCTCTTGCCTGTCATCAGCACTGATATCACCAAATGCTGTGCCCTGCAGGGTCACTACTGTTTTATCTGTTCCTTCTCCATCTCATCTCTCACAGGAGTTGTGAGCATGTAGCTCTTGTTTTCATTTTATAGGCTCTTTGGAGTGTAATTTTCATCCCATGCCTTTCTTTCTGACTTTTCATTTTCTAAAATGTGAATCCGTTCCCATAGTAAGTGCCAATTTGGTTTTCTTTCTCTATTTACTCTTGCTGGCTGTCATCCCATTGCAGCTGAATATCTAAACCACATTTCCCCTTTGAAAAGCAACATGAAAGTCATTCTTTGATTCAGGCAGCAAGAGTTACTTGCTGCATGGGTAACGTTTTGTTGTTCCATCTGAACTCATGAAAAGTATCATTCCCTGCGGAGGGAGCACAGACTCTCCAATATTACAGACTCGATTAAGGGAAGACAGTTCCTGACCAGGTCTCCTCATCTGAGCTTCAGGGAATGGTACATGTACAGGCTTGGTAAAACTGCTTCTCAGCTACCCATAGGAGAAACCTTCACTCTGAAGTTTCTGAGTTCTTAGAATTCAGAACTCAAAACTTGAGATTTCAATTTAGATTATTTTTTCATGTTTTCATTTTATTTTCTATTAAGACAGAAGAGGGGAAAGTCTTATTTCTGTAGCATTTTCAAAACTCCTTTGGACTTTTGAAAAATGAAGCCTGTGGAACATGTCACTGTGGCAGCTCACTTACCAGACTGTTTAATGATATGTGTATCTTTCCATTAGTTTGAAACCAGTAAAGCCATCTTGAGATTCACATAGACACTGTTGCTGTGTAGCATTCTTTATGCATTTTCTCCGAGCTGATGGGTGTAATTATATTTGTGATAGAATGTATATAGCAGTTGGTGCAGCCGCACTCTGTTCTTGATTCCTTCTTCAGCATGAGCAAAGTTTATCTTTCAACAGCCAGTTTTTTGGGGCACTATACAGGATGCACTGAGGTTCTATAAAACACAATTTTACAAGGTGTAAGGATCAATATTTCACTGTTGTATAGGAATACACTGATAAATTCTCTGACCATGCTGAGCATAAATTAGTAGTAAATTGCTAGAAAAGACTGAGTGGACCCAGCTGCTCTTTGCTGTCAACCTGTACCCATTACTGTAATTTGCATGTAACATGGTGAACCAACCAATCTGGTGATAATTGTGTGTCACTCTCAGTATTTGTTGGTTTGGTTTTTTGGGTTTTTTTTAATTCCCAGGGATAGTCAGAAACTGGTATTTCTAATTTGTGGATTGTGAACTTAGTTTCTGTTTTTGAGTGTTTGGGATAATATTCACATACCAAGGATGTAGTACATGAATTTCCACCTGCTGCCTCTCTCCTTGAAAAACACTACTTTGTTTACTGGACGCACCATGAGGAAGGAAAAACATTTGACATAAATTCTGTCAGTAGTAGTTAAAAAGGCTCATCTTCATCAGGCATAAAATTATAAATATATTACTCAATTTTAATCTTTCTTACGTGTCAACATTAGAAAGAGCTTTCTTATGACCAGTAAAATTCTGTTTCAGCTGCTCAGTCTATGTAATGTGTGTAAAGACTGAAGTCACTGCTGCAAATGATAACTATTTTTGGGTGTGTATAGCCCTTTGCATCACATAGTGTTTTCTCAGAATCACAGAAGCGCAGGAGCTGTAAGGCACCTCTGGAGATCATGTCGTCCAATTTCCCTGCCAGAGCAGGATCACCTAGAGCAGGCTGCACAGGACAGTGTCCAGGCAGGTCTTGAATGTCTCCAGAGAAGAAGACTCCACAGCCTCTCTGGGCAGCCTGTCCCAGTGCTCTCTTCACCTCACAGCGAAGGAGTTCCTCTTCATGTTTAGGTGGAGCTTCCTATATTCAAGTTTATGCCCATTGCTTCTTGATCTGTCACTGGGCACCACTGAAAGGAGACTGACCCCATCCTCCGTTGACATGCACCCCTCAAGTATTTATAATCATTGACAAGATCCCCCCTCAGTCTTGTCTTTGGAAATTATAACTTAGGTATTTGAGCAAATTCTGTCACTGGCACAGGAAGTTAAAGAATCAGTTTACTGCAGCAAAAAGCAGGAAATAGGCAACAACAGAAAGGAAAAAGATTTAATTGATGCCATGTGGTATTGGTAACCTGTAAATGTCATCACGTAGTTTTAAGTCATTACTGTGAATGTGATGCAGGTGTAAAAACTTCAGTTCTGATGAAATGAGTACATTGGTTGTTAGGAGATACTCAGAGTATCCTATGAAATCTGCATCATGTTCCAATCTAGCAGCTGTCATGCAACAGAACGTTAGTACGTTCAGCTTTTCAGGAGCGATCTAATTCAAGCTATCAATATCATGTGCGTGTAGATATATATATATATGTCTGAATTGCATTTATGTGAAAGATCACAGGTTTTATTCCAGATATAAAACCCATCTAATTTTCTCCAGATTAAGCTTATGTTTGTGTCTTACATTTGGTGTCATTTAGTATCATTTAGGTGACAGGAATGAAGATTTACGAGTAAGTGAAGGTGTCCAGCAAGACAGTGTTCACATTCCCAACGTTTCCCCTCAGAGCTGAAACTCTTAGAAATGCTGCAGACATATAAAATTCAGAACATAAAGTGCTGTGTTCAGTAGCACGTTGGAGAAAGAAAATGAGTGGGATTCTTTGCTGAACTACACACATTTATACCAGTTCCAGGGTAGATTAAGACTAAGAGACTTAATCTTTTGCTTTGAAACATGCTCAATTGTTTTTGTAATGTAAAAACTACAACACCCGTTGAAGATAAAATACATAATGAATTGTTCAAGCAAAAATTTTTAAGTGAAATGCGTGTTAGTGAAATTAATTTATTATTTGTAACTTTTTATCTCACTGACCACGAACCAAAAAATTATTTATTGATATTTTTTGTGATGTCATGGACAGGCCAGAGAAGAAGGATTTTTATATTCAGATGGAAGTTACCATGCAAAGCTAGGAGCAGAGGAAACAAGCCCTGAATTTTGGTTAAATATTCCAGCCAAGCCACAGCCAATTGCTAATTTAACCTCTTAACAATTTTGTTATACCCTCTGTTTCTAATTTTAAATCTCTTCAGAGTGGAGGCCATGCTTTGTTTTGGTTAGAGACTGCCTTGCTTATCTTCCTTTTAAAGCTGTACTTTGACAACTGTTTCTTTCAGTAGCGATGCTGACAAAAGCAATCCCGTGGCTTTCCATATTTTCCTTCCTCCATACCACGTTCTCTCTTGGTTGATGGGGCCTTGCAATGGTCTAGGCTCAGCTGAAGAACGAACCCCAGTTAAAAATAACCCAGGCAGATAAAGAAATGTTGAGGTTTAATGTCATTTGTTTACCTTCACAGTCTCTCAGGTAGTTGAGCTGAGAGATTTGAGGGACTGGTCTGGGTACTATGATGTATATACAGGGATGAAAGAATGCAACCAAAAAGATTTTTCAGTAAATAAGACCCAAAAAATTGAGTGGCTTCCTTAGAGTGTTTAGTTCCTTTCCCATTCACAGCCATTTTCACAATCCCAGTGGAATTAATGTAACTGCTCTACCTATGACTGCTCCTGCCAGTCAGCAGGGGATCAGACCCATTTATTTGATATTGTCGACTGACATTAAATCATCTGTCTAGTGACTGATAAATAAAGATATGAGTCAACTTGTTGTTAAATATAAGGAAGTAAGCATGTTCCCTAAATATACACTCTAGTCTGATTAAATGTTGGTTAAGCTTTTACAAGCTCATAACACAAAATCATATGTCTGTTCTTTGTTGATGAAAAAAATAGCAGAATGTTTTAGCCTTCTCTTTTTTTTCCAGGTGTGGAGCTGAATTCGTTGCGCCAAATGAAGATACAGAGACCTGTAACAATGCTTACAGATGTCCGACAGCTCATAGCAAGTGGAGGAAGTGTGAATCAAAAGAATGAAGAAGGAGTTACCCTGGTGAGTGTGAAGATGTAATCATCAGCCTTTGAATATGCATGTATTGCAACTGTTTGCTGGTGAACCTGTTTGCAAGGCAATTCTCTGAGAAGCAAAATGAGGTAATACAAGATTCTGGTTCTCATCTGGCCTTATGAAAATAGATAGGTGTCAATGCCATGCATAGTACAGATTTTAAAATAAGCCAGCTATGCTTAATGACAGCTTTCTTACCTCCTAGCCATTGAGTATGCAACACAAAAATTTATAGGAAAAAAAAAAACCCACCAAAAAACTGCCACTGTAGCTTAGAACTGAAGCAGATACTTGTGGTCTCTGACATTCTGTGTAAGAGAGGGCCTGAAACTTCTCTCAGCGATTCCTGTTTTGGGCTCATAACTTCTGTCTGAGCCAGGCTAAAACACGTTTATGAAGCTACCCCATCTTGATTCAGTGTAATGAAGCATCCACTGTATCAGTGGATAAGTATTCATTCCTTCTTCCAAACTCGCATATTTGTAGTCACTGAGCCTCATTATACATTTTTCTGCTTACAGATCTTCTGTCCCTTTGTTTTTCACAGGATCACTACTACTTCTTCAGCTGTCAAATAATTTTAAAATTAATGTAATAATATCATTTAATTTTCCCTGGATAGCATGTCTGTGGAATACTCCCTTTGCATAGACAATCTTCAGCATAACTATCAATCAGTAAATGGTCAGCAGCAGCATTAAGATACCAAATAACTTTTAAAAAATATTTTTGTGTTTTTATGCAAATACTGTACTAAACTAATTAGAAAGACATGTATTTATTGTTACTATTGCTATTATTATTTCATCATTTATGCTGAATTACATTGCATGATATTGAATTAATACATGGAATCATGGCTTTTTAATTCTGTATTTTAATACCTGTGATGTTTAAACTGTAACTGAAAAAGGGAGCAGCTTCGTGTCTGGGGTTCTTGAATCCAGCCACTGGTTCTGGCTATACAGAAGGCCAACCCAGGGCAGTTAATTGTAGTTAAAACCAGGAGGGAAGCAGAAGAGGGATGGGAAGAATTTATGTAACCTTTTGTTTAATTCATAAAAGTAATCAATTTTACTTCTGGTTTTCTGATGCATTTAAGCCAAGCTGACAAATCACAGTGAAATGCAAAGTTGTTTCCACTGTACTTTACTCTTATTGCTACTTTGGTCTAAACTGGCTCAGTTAAACTGAATTAGGAACTTATCTAGCTAGCTCTGTAAAAAACCTTTTCTGTAGTTAGTGGGAACAGTTGAAATGCATATCTGAAATGTGTTTAACATCACTGTAAATACTATGAGAAGAGCACTGTAGGTAGTTTGGTTTTTGTTGTTTGCTTCGTAGGAAGTTAACAAAGGCAACATTTTTTGCATGAACAGTTTTTATGTTGAACTTTGAGTTTTTGAACTTCTTTTATACTGTTGCAACAAGGAGCTACAGAGTGGATCACTTTGGCTTTGTTTGAGATTTCTATTATGTGAAACTTTTGTCTGACAAACTGGTGGGAAATCCAGAATTTGTTAGGCTGCTCTGTCTCTATTCATGGGCCTGGAGTCAGCCAGTCTGTGATAACTGTGCCTATACCAGAGGGTTCTGGGAATAGTTGTTTGTTGGTTTGCATCTATCTGTAGAGAGGAAACAACAAATACCTCAGCTGTAAGTAGTAAATGAGATGTGTTTTCTCCTGAGTTGTTTTTGCCCCAGCCGCTCGCTCTCCAAGAGGGAGTAGGGAGGGAATTGGGGTAGGGGGAAGGGAGGGAAAGAAAACAAAAAAAACCCCAAACCTTGCAGGCTGGGATATAAGGATAGTGTACTGACATAGCAGGGAGACAGATATAATAACAGGACTTTCAAGCAAAATATACAGAACTGGTGATACACAAATGCAGTTTCCCCTGATGCAGGATTCTTTATTGCATCTTCCTCTTGATTATGACCAGAGTAAAGAATTTATATTGCCCTGCTATGGTTTTCCCTATGATCGCTTTATCCCTTTCGCACTTGACAAGTCCTGCTTGATATTATAGTAATTTTATACTGCTTTTGTATTTACTTGCTACTTATATTAATTGAATACAAATGAAAATGTATCTATTTTTCAGTCTCATTCTATACAAACCATTTACAGTGGAATTAATCGCCAGTATACACATATAGATCCTTAAATCAGAATCCTTAAATCAGATCCTTAAATTGCAGAAGTCAATGTCCAGTTTCTCAGATTGGCCTTTAACAAAGATATGGTTGGATTTCCTCATTCCCTCTTTTGCCACTACAATTTTCAGTACCTTATCACTCCCACTGTATCTGCTCCTCCAAATGATGAGCTGCATGGAAACACAGCTACCGTGGGACTTGTTCCTGCTTTAGCAGGAGGTTGCACTGCGTGACAGCCCTCCCCCTCCCAAGGTTTCTGCTTACCTGAGTTGCTGTTCTGTTATTGGGTTTTCCCTACACTCTCTGTTCCACTTTGGCTCTGAAATGAAGTTCACTGATACAATCAACTAGAATTATTGAAACAAATATGACTCAAAGTAATGAAGTATCCAAGAAGGCAGTGCCAGTAAAAGAAAGAAAACCTCTGTGCCTCAAAATCAAAAAAGTATTTCTTGTGACTGATTTTGTGCAGCAAACTCAAATGTCCTTAGTTTGGATATGGGTTAAAAAATTCATTTTGGAGTAAAGCAGTGTCAGCTTACATCTGGGATATTTGAACGGCCAGGAAAGAAAGATAGGTCTAGTCCACGCTCTGCTGAAATGTGTGCATCTACCAGGGCTCGCAAGCTTTGTGAGCATGTTTGAAAAGATGTTTGCTTGAAATCATATGGAAAGTATCTAGCAAGACTAGGTTTTTAAAGCAGACCAATAAGTTGTCATTCTGCCATTTTGCCTGGTTTTGTTTATACATGCTGAAAAAGATTCTGCAGTGGTGTTTTCTAATCTGTTGTTATGTCGTGTATGTTTTGTATTTGTCATGATCGTAATTTAGCCATTTAGGTGTCTCTCTGGGGCAGCCAAGATACACAGTAACATGTCATATTTTTTTTTTCTGAGTTATTTAAGCTATTAAATAAAATACTTTTATTTTGCAGCTGCACGTGGCCTGTGCTAGTGGATACAAAAGCGTTGCATCTCTGATACTGGATCATGGGGCTGATCTCAATGCAGTGGATAATCAGTACTGGACACCTTTACATTTAGCTGCAAAGTACGGACAGGTAAAGCATGATTTTTTCACCTGATTCTCTCTTCTTTGTGGTAGTCTTTTGTAGCAAATACTTTCAAATGAGCATTACTATTCTGGTTTTAATTGGAAAAGCTTACATATTTCAGTACTGTAGGTGGCATCTCAAATGACAGAGATCATTTGAGTAGAAACACTGTAAAGCTGTCAACCCCAGACAGCTCATTAAAACCAATCCACCACCAACAGCAGTTTATCTCCAGAAAAAAAATAAAAAAATTGCACTGAACTTCGAAAGGGATCTAAAAAAAGCACTTTTCTTCTACTATTTTACTATATTCTTATGTCAAACTCTTACAGTTAGCTAATTTTTTTTGCTGTGTATATCTCTGTGAATGAATGACCAAGACCTACTTGGTACCTGCAAAGTTTTCCAGTTGCTGAGTTGTCAAAGGATGCCCTGGGTTTGGGATTAGGAGGCCATGCCTAAACATGAGCCTCCTAACATCCCAGTTTTTCACTTGTCCTTCATCCTCCCTCCCCCAGAATAGGATCAGTGTTCCTTTGTCTGACTGCTTCAGGAGAGCTCCCCACAGCACTCATTGACCCACCTCATGACTCACAAATCACCACTTACCCACAGCTACCTTCCAAAAATGTCTTTGATGCATCTGAGCAAAGCCTCCCACTTTCCTGCCCTTTCCCCTGACAAGTCTCTGCCGCAGCTCCTGGAAAACTCATCCCTTCCTGTCTTTGTCCAGGGGCTGGACCTCCTCTGCCCATGGTCACAAGACTGAGCTTCCTAGTGTTGCTCTGAATAAAAATTGCTTTCTTCTGTTTAGATTCCTGCTGATGGCAGGGATATCCTGACACTGTGGATGTAGGTGTAATAAGTTAGTTGGAAAATGCCATGAATTGCAGCTGTCAAGACATTCCCCTGTTTCTTTGATGCTTTGCCGTCTCGTAATGCCTGTTTCTTTTGTCATCAACCACGCTTTCAAACACAACTCAGAATGGCAATAAATTGTTGATCCTAAACAGGACTCTGATTTTCTCTTTTTATTTTCTAATAAATAAAAATCATCATGGACTTCTGCTGGAGCATGATCTCCATAGTTAGAGAATCTTAACTCTGAAAAGGACTGGCTTGAAAGGACTAGGGAAGAGCTCTTCTTTGGTTAGATATGTGTGTAGCACCTGCAACACTAACCCTGCTTGACTTCAAATACCTTTGATGTCATGAAGTTAGGTATTTTTCTTTTTGAAACAAACCTAAATATGTAAAGTTTATAATTGAAAGTGACTAATGGAAAAAAAAAGTCCTTTGGAAGTGTTCGAAGAGCTGGGATTCCTATTTTGTGAATTGACCCTTTATGTTGGGTCTTTTGTTGAACTGTGTCTCCCTTTATGTCCCAGGTAATGATGGCAGTGGTACTTACTATTCTAGGAGTTTTGAAGTCATCAACCAGTTGTGCTGGTCACTGTTCAAGTGCAGGAGGACAAATGAAGTAGCACTGCATTCTTCTTCACTAAAATTTAGGAAGACGTTCTTCCCTGTGCGGGCAGTGAGGGCCTTGCACAGGCTGCCCAGAGAGCTGTGCCTGCCCCCTCCCTGGCAGTGTTCAAGACCAGGTTGGATGGGGCTTTGGGCAGCCTGGTCTAATAGAGGCTGTCCCTGCCCATGACAGGGGAATGGAACTAGATAGACTACCAAACAAAACCAGTGTGTGATTCTGTGAAAATTAACAAAATGCAGAGCAAATATCTTCCCCTTTATGAGTAATACAATTTGGAGAAACCTTATTATCATTACAGATAATTTGCTGTTCTTATTTAGAAGACAAATATAGCTTTCATATGGATTCTGTTTGTAAGAAACAAGTAAATATAAATACCTTTATAAGAGGATTGATTAGATATCAGGGAATATCTTTCATCTATCGATGTATTTTTAAAAATTCTTTCTTATGTTGATAATTTCAGCCTTATGTTGATAATCTTTCAGCCTTAATATGATTTTATGTGCATATAATATTTACTGTTCAGTTTTGAGTAATCAGTTACACACAAATACAAACACTGTTACTAGTTGAGGAAAAAAGTACTATGGCAGAATGGGAATAACCTTAAGACATGATTAAATTAAAACATTTTAAACAATTCCTACCTTATAAAAACAAAACATAGCAATAGGTTGTTGCATTGTTTCCATATAGGGAATAACTAAGAGTTCTAAGTGCCAGTATGTATTATCTGATGTTAAGAACAATAATCTGTAACTGTCTTCACATATATTTGTAAAAAAAGCTGTCTTGCATAAATTTACTATCTAAAATTTACTAGAACAGTGTTTGTCCAAATATGGAACATGTGCATGGGTGAATGATAAATGAATTGCCCTATTAGTGCCAGAGTGTGCAGATCCAGAGTAGAACATCTTTATTGCACAGGATTACGGGCTACTACTAGCAAGTTTGAGGGTTATGTACATGATATAGCTACTGAGTACAGAATAGAGCAAATGAGGCTACTGCCTGAAGGTCAGTCTCTCTGAAAGATGAGGCTCTGCTTTGCAGGAACAGATTAGGTTACCAATGAGCACAACAGACTATTATTTGAAATACTACCAGCTTCAAACATTGAAAAATAATGGTAATAGCATTAAAAAATAAACATATTTTAAATCAAAATTATTCTGAATATACTAGGACTGTTGTAATTTTCACCCCTGTAACTATTAGGGCTAAAAGCAGATTTTTTAATTATTTTTTTTTTTAATGCACATTGAGATTCTAACATTATACCAAAAATTGATATTATTGAGGTATTACAGTCAGAGAGGCTTACCTTAACAATTTTACCTGAATAAAATGATGTACTATAATAACCTCTTTGACACACATGGATAGCTGCATCAGTGGCAGGTAGAAAACTCTTCAAAATAAGATTATGAGGCCAGCAAAACAAGCCTCAAGAAATCAGAATATGTCAGGGACACCTGTGTAATTTTAACGAGACCTTTTGGACATATATATTCTTAACACTGCTATAGATGGCAATGAGTTCATTCATGTGCAGCATGGGGAGTGCTGGTATACGTGTGTCTGCTGCTCATGCACCCAGGAACGGAGCACACATCATCACTTGGGTACCACACCGCCCGTGCTGGCACTGATACCGACTGTGGAAGGGCGACTTATTATTTCTGAGTCTGGCCCCTAATTTGAATTTAGCACAGCAATCACTTTGTGAGCAGCTAGTAATCTGGCATTGGTAGTGCTGTCCCTGCTGGACATCTTCCAGGCTGCTGTGATCAGGAGAGCACACACTCGCCCTCCCCGTGGTGGGAATAGGCTGCAGCTCTGACATTTGCCTTGGGTACTTTGGCACAATTCCCAGGCACAAGCTGGGTTTTTTTGTTGTTTATCACAGAAATGTCACCTTTCAAACCAGCTATCTGAGGCATGCAGGTCAGAGCTGGCTCCCCAGTAGGTTAAACACCACCTCTCCCAAAATTTCGTCCTTGGGGGATGCTGTCTATTTCTAAACTGTTAAATTGCTAAATAAAAGAAGGCTAGGGATTAAGCCAGGCAACAGACTGGCTCACATTCATATTGTTTAGAGCTGGTTTCCTCTATAGGAGATTAGTCTTGCCTTGTAGAGAGCTGTTTGGAGTGGTCCAAAGCAGTCAGGGACGGAGCTAACAGTTAAGCAGTGTGGATTATAAGGGATACTTAAGCTTGCTCCATTGCACTCTCTTACTTAGTGAGACAGATTTAGCTTCTGGCTTTGAGGTTTAACAGTTTCATGATGTCAGAAAAAAGGATAAGGGAATCAGTGAACGGCTGACTGTACCTCTCCAAGAGTAACTCATGCACTAGCAAGGATTTCTTCCCATCAATAAACTGGAAATATCCTGAATAAATAAATACTGTTTAGGGAGCTCAAATGCCTAACTTGTGTTTCTTATGTTATAAACATCCTGTATAATTTTCAAAATGGATGTGTGAAATTGCCATTCTGTAAGTATATTCTCCCTCGATGTGCATTTGATTGGCATGTTTGCTTGGACTGAACCATACCCCTCTGTCTAGTTAGTTCATCCAAACACAGCGTTTCTTTCCTATCATAAAAGGGACTCTGCTGCTTGCTGAAAGCTGTGAGAGAGTACACCTTCTTACTGTGTGATCAAAATTGCTTATTGTTTCCAAAACACATTAGTTGTTTGACTCAACTATGAAGTTTGGTTTCATTTTCTTTCCCTTATGTGCATGTTGACCTCTAATATTAAAAAAAAAAATTTAAAAAAATCCAAATCCATCATTAGAATATGCTTCAATGTAAATGAGATATCTGCACTCATTGTAGGAAATTATATTTAATCTCACTAAGGTTTGGTCATTGCCATACCAGTTCCTTTAGATGCAGGTTCTGGATTTCTGCGAACACATTCCACAGATGTTTTCAATGAGAAGAGCCTAAAGAAGTGGGCACTTGTTAGGTATTTCAAAAAGAATATAGTCACTTGGGGAATATATGTTTTCCCTGACAACCAGTTGGAATTTTTCAGTTATGGTCAGAAATGCCTCTGGAGAATGGTTTTTTCCAGACAAATCTCACTCTCTTTAGTGGTTTGGGTTTTTTTTCATCTTTGGCATGCATGGGAGCACTCAGGTATAAAAGCAGCATATTCCCTTCAGATTCCTCAAACAGAGACATCACTTTGGGATTTTTGCCTGTGATATCTTTCACTGTCAATATATTCAGAAGGTTACTATAAATTATTCAAATGCTAATTGTGGGTATAGAACACTAAGGCAAAAAAAGCTAGATTCCACAATAACAAATGGTAAGAAAATAGAGTTACAGGTTTGTGCTTCCTGTACAGACCAAAGATGAACTCAAATTACAAAGTTACTACGGAATTCTCAGTGTTTACATGCAAGATTTTAAAGCTGAGTTATGTGCAGACTGCTCTGTATTCTTATTTGGTTATTGCAGGATTTTAGTGTTCAATATAAATTTCATTTTCCTTGAAATACCAGCTATAGTAACAGTCTCTCATATATGAGGCATATATGAAAAAGTCGTCTAATAAGATTGTTCAGGCACAAACTCTGGGAAGTACCAGATTTAATATATAACTTATAGAAACATAACTTATAAGCATCCTTAATCACAAGATGGCACAATGTTTTCCCCTGTTTTGTTTTAGTTTTTTTCTCTGTCTAATTTTCTGGTGGGTTGAAAAATAGAAATGTAGGTTATTAGTCTTGAAGTAAAGACTGCTGAAGTTAAAATAAAACCTTCTATGTCACTTGCTTACATAGCTGAAAACAACTTTAGCTTGTCCTTTTTTACTTACTCTATTCCAGAGGTTTAAAAAGCATGTTTAGGCCACATAGGTTAAAGATGCTGACTGCTGAAAGGTAGTGGTGACACTTGGGGGAGCCTGGGTTCCATTCCAAGCTCTGTGTATGAACAGAGTCTTTACAGTTCATTCCTCCCACACATATCCTTATTTGTCCCCATTGCCTTCAGGCTCGTTCCAGTGTTGCCTTTAATCTTGCTTTATTGTCCCATTCATTTGCCTGGCTTCATGTCCTTTCCATACACATTTTATCCCAATCCTAATTCCCTTGCACAGCCAGTTTCTGCCCCTCCTCCTCTCCCTGGTTCTCATCCAAGCTTTGTCTTTGCTTTGGTTTCATGCCAGCTTTCCTACCCTTCTGTTATCCCTTTTCCCCACTTGTTCACAGTCCCAATCTCCCTTGTCCAATCTCAGTGTTTTCTCCTCACCATGTCACTTTCTTAATTCATTTTCTTTTTCTACTTAGTCTCTCTCTACCTACGTCCTGGCTCCTTGCCACATCTTACTTCTTCCCTTTCACTTCATTTATCTCATGCTGTTAGTTCCAAAGTCCAGCATTTTATCCATGCTCTGTTCTATTTTCCCTCCTCTGCTCTTCCTACCCTGCTGCTAGTCTCATTCCTGCAACCTACTTTTTCTAATCTGTTCCACTTTACTGACCACAGGTGGTTACGGTCCCTTATTTTTCTACACTTAAATATAGAAGAATAACTTTCTCATTCATAGAATCTGAATTACAGGACTCAGGGGGATCTGTAATGAGTTTCAGACATCATTTCCTGTTTCTAGAGCCGTACTATGGGTCAGGTTTGCAATTGCAGAGAAAATGCAATTCAACTTCTAAATGATATTGTCCTTATTTAAGGGTTTACATATGCTTTAAGGGAGACTCAGTCTTCGAAAGCATACTATTATGTAATGGAGAACAAATATATGACCTTCAAAGCTCAATTTACAGTAATTCTAATACTTTAATAATTACCTTACTCTCAAATTGGGATTTGCTTTTATTTGTTTCATTTCCTGGTAACTTAACATGAATGCAGGTCCCTAACTTGCCCTTTGCTGCTTGATGTCCTTGATGCTTATTGAAGCGCTGATTGGGAAGTGTTCAAGGCCAGGTTGGATTGGGCTTTGGGCAACCTGGGCTAGTGGAGGGTGTCCCTACCCACGGCAGGGGGTTGGAACTAGGTGGTCTTTGAGGTCCCTTTCAGCCCAAACCAATCTGTGATCCCCATTCCATTAGTTGAATATGTCTCCAGTGTTACTCTAAACAGTTTTTTACTCAATGACTAATTTATTCCATCTGCTAAATATATCGTTAGCATGAAGCTACAGCACTTCTATCACAGAAGCTTAGTAATGTTAATAATAGTAATAATAAAAATTGAAACTACTTCTCTGATTTATTTTTTCTTATTGCAAATCTTTTAAAGATCCAAGTGAATGTTTAAACAGAGCCACTGACACTGCTTAGGCTAACATTTAGGCTTACAGTTGACCATACTAGCAAGGGCGGGCTCTTTGATATTCATTATAATCTAGAAACTGTCTTGTGAGCATCTAGTGCCTGGTGAGGTTTTTTCTTCTAAGGTTTGAAACTTGGGTTTTAACAATTTTCCAAACAGGCAACAATAGGAATATTCTCAGCCCATGGAATTCATCTTCTACCTGATAAAAAGTCTTCAAATCATAGAAACATTGGAGGGTCAAGCAATGTATTTCTCACACCGTGTTGCCAGAAGTACTTAATTTATGGTTGATTTATTTTCCTACCTAATTAAAAACCAAACCAAACCAAAACCAGCACATAAGCACTCACAGGGAGCATTCCTAGCAAACTGCCTAACAAAAAGTCATGCTGTTGGGTACACATGCACTTTTCCAACCCAGAGCAGTAAAGTTTAGCCTTATGAGCAATTGAAAAATGGTTCTTATGAGTGCAGATGTAGGCTGTCTTAGTGGTGCAAACCACTGATACTAATGACGTAAGCAGTGGTATTTCATATGTTCTGCCTAGGGTTTTTTGTGTGTTTGCTTTAGTGAATATACACCTTAGATATTAAAATAATACTGTGTTTCACACAACAGTGTGAAATTTTTGGTCTGAAATAATACTGATTTTGATCTAACACTGTTGGTCCAATAGTTCCCAATTACAGGGCTTTGTCTCACGTTGGATGAGAGCATGCTGGGGACCATATCCACAGAAAATGGAGTAGGAACATGAGAAGTGACAGCACGTGGAAAGAAATTTCAGGAAGAGAGTAGGGACGCCTTAGTCAAAGAGAACTGAGGATTGGATGTCAAGACAGAAAAGAAATACAGGATTCTCCCAAAAAAGGGATAAGAGCACCAATAAAAGTTGGGGGAGTACATGTAAGGAGATGGAATTCTCAAGTACAGAAAACAGATCCAAAAAGGCCTGAAGAATACGAAATGCTTTGGGGGTGTGAACAAAACATGGATGGTGAACCAGGTCACTGAGGGTGGTAGGAAATGTGTAACTTTGAAACAGAAAGTGGAGAGAAATGTTGGTTTTGACAGGGAAAAGTGAGGAACTGAACAAATTTACTGTTGGGGGTACATGCAAATTGGATAATACATATTAATTCCTGTGCAAAGTAGACATCAGGGCATTTGCATAAAGCCTCCAGCCTTACGAATTTGCAACTTAAGCAGATATCTCTCCAATGGTAAAGGGAATAAATGATCTGAGGTAGTGGCACTGGGACTTGGATAATAACTCAGGAGTTCAAAGCTCAGCCAGAGCTGGCAGCTTATCCTTCGCTGTTGCTGGCACAGATCTAACGTCCTGTGCATTGCTTCAGAGGAAAAGCTCTGACCATTGTGGAGAAGAAGATACTTTTTAGGAGTACTGATTCTGCTCCACAGCTAGCAGTAAAACTAAGGTGGCTTGAGAGCACTTTGGAGCTGCTTTTGCAGCCTCAGGCGCGTAGATTCCTGAAGAATCTCCCTCTCTCCTTCATGCCCCATATTTCCTACCCTGTCACTGCAGTCACTTCTCTGTGGCAACAGGCCTTGCAGTCTGTCAGATGGCCAGCACTGGTACTCCTAAACCCTTCGCTTACGAAATTGAGAGTTGGACTTTTTTAGCTAGCATTTAACATGTGACCCTTTTTTTGGCAGGGCAAAATTGTATCTAAAGGCCTTATAATGTGCCTAAATTTATTTATGTTGCCCTTTTTTCCTTTATAGTGTCTTATTTTCAGTGTTGCACTCCTTGTTTCATTAGAGTTTAAAGAACAGTTCAGCTCCAGTGCTCCCATGTCCCGTCAGTATTTCCTCTGTTCATCTGTGCATGATGTTCTCACTCCTTAGATCAGAAGTGTTACTCCCATTAAGTAAATGAAGTGAATTGCACTTCATTTCTTTGTAATGTTTCCTCTGAGGACTAATGCACAGATTCACTGTTGGCAGGCTGCTTTTTTATTTCTCCACTTGCTGTTTTGGAAAAAGAAAACAAACCCTTGTAGCTATTTTGGTGTAACTATGGTGGTCTATCTGCACATCTGATCACGCATTCTATCTTGCTTAGAACATTTTTTATATACTCTTGACTATGTAAATGGCAGAATCCGTGAATCTCTGAAGTTGGAAGAGATCTCTGGAGGCCATCTAGTCCAGCTTCCCTGGTCAATTAGGACTGCCCAGAGCAGGCTGCCCAGGCCCAGATGGTTTTGATTGTCTACAAGTTTGGAGATTCCAAAACCTCCCTGGGCAACCTGTGCCAGTGCTCAGTCACACGCCCAGGGAAACAGTGTTTCCTGACATTCGGACAGAACCTCCTGTGCTTCAGTTTGTGGACATTGCCTCTGGTCCTGTCACTGGGCACCACTGAAAAGAGTGTGGCTCAGTCCTTTTTGTCCCTTCTCTTCAGGTATTTCCACGCATGGATGAGATTTCCCCTGAGACGGCTCTTCTCCAGGCTGAATAGTCCCAGCTCTCCCACCTTTTCCTCATATGTGAGGTGCTCCAGTCTCTTAACTACCTTAGTGGCCTTTTGCTGGACTCTCTGCACTGTATCCATGTCTCTCTCGTATCAAGGAGCCCAGGACTGGGCATGGTGCACCAGGGGTGGCCTCACCAGCACTTAGGGGGGAAGGATGACCTCTCCTGACATGCTGGCCAAGGTGCATTGCTGGCTCATGTTCAATTTGGTGTTTACCAGAAGCCCCAGGTCCTTTACTGTAAAGCTCCTTTCCAGCCAGGCAGCCCCCAGCATGTACTAGTACCTGGAGCGATTCTTCCCCAGTTGAAGAAATTTGTACTTCTCTGTGTTGAACTTCATGAGGCTTCTTCATTCCGTTTCTCCAGCCTATCAAGGTCCCCCTGGATGGCAGCACAACCCTCTGGCATTTCAGCCACTTCTCCTGGTTTGGTGGCATCTGCAAACTTGCTAAGGGTACACTCTGCCCCTTCATCCAGAACATTAATGAAAATGTTGAACAGGATTGGACCAAATACCGATGCCTGGGGTACACCCCTAGCTACTGTCCTCCACCTAGACTTCTTGCCACTGAACACCGTCCTCTGGGCCCAAACATTGAGCCATCTTTCCATGCACTTGCATGATGGCCCCTTACCTGTTTTTCTGTTTGGGAGGCATTGCATCAGAACAGCCTGTGAATGGATGGTTACAATGTAGCTTTGGAGATATTTTGAAGGCATCCTTACTTGTATAAGGTGCAGCCTAGAAAAAGCACGGAAATATTTATTTGAGACATGTATCAAAGGCTGATGTGAGGTGGTAACTGGAGTGTGAATACTGAGTGAGTGGGTCTGTGAAGGCCTTTGAAAATGAGGGAAAGCAGCTTCTGGCTTGGTGAAAAAGCTCTTGGCTTTTTCATTTGTATGAATTGTCAGACACAACTCCGGGAAGGAAGAATCAAAATATATGTTGCCATTTGATTACTTCATTAGATACTGCAGTTTTCCTTAACATGGTCACATCGATTTTGTATTAGTAACTCTGCAATTGAAATACCTTTTTATAGTGGTATTTTTCTGCAATTATTCTACAAAGATTTCTACTGTTAGGCACAGTTCTGAAGATCTGGCAACTGGATTTTAAAACACTCCTTCTAAAATATAATTGTAAGTGGTTAAATCTGACACAGACAGCTTTGCATGTCCAAAAGCAGGTAATTGAAATTAGCAGTGACCCGAATACCTTAGTCTTGGTGATGTGCATCAAGGATTTGTCGCAGGAGTCATTTATTTGGCAGCAGGAAGCGTTGACCTTGCAGCATGGAAGGGACTTCTTGTGGCATAAAGCCAGAACTTTGGTAACCCAAAAAACTGTGTTTTTTTACTAAACTGAAAGTACATACCTGCATACATACCAACCAACCCCTTGACAGGGCTACTACCACTTTTCAGAATGGCTGCTAAGGAGATTATGCAACTGATGATGATTTAGTCAGCTCAAAGACTGCTCCCACTCCATTTTTTCCTAATAAAACCCCTCAGAGATATATGTGTTGAGGGTTCTCAGTTGAAAGCAGGGTTAATTGGATTTGGAAATAAACTTGTTATGGCTTCTTCCCTGCTTCCACAGTTTGCTGATTTTTTTTTGCTGTTGCAGACAGACTGCAAAGCTGGCATTAGAAAGCTGAGGAGAGCAAGATAATTTTATAGAAATTTGCAACAGTATTTTTCTGGTTTTCGGGATTAGAAGTTGGGGGGGGGGGCAGAGAGAGGGAACTGGTGGTGTGTTTAAGTGATTCCTACTTATCATGGTATTTTGTAGCAAGTTTCCTCCGGTGTACTGAATCCATACTGAATTTTATTTTATTGCAATGCTATCATTCCTTTTTAGATTTTTTTAATATATATTTATCTATTTATTTATTTATTGCTTGTTTTTATGCCAAATTACTTTCCCTTGGCTGCCATCCAATTCAGGTCTCATTTTTCTGTAGTCCTCCTGCTCCAAAGAATCCTTTCTTTTCTGCACAGCTTATTTCCCTCCTGTGCTCATCTTGGCATCCCCTGTTGGTTAAATATACATTACAAATTCTGTTCGTTTTAGCATATATCTAAAAGTGCAAACCATTCTCTCATTCAATTGAGCTCTATATTCATATTGTAAATGTATCTTTTGCTACTCATGCAGTTTCTTACTCCTTTCTGACCAACCAATTTAGCAGGGTAGACATCACTACAGCTTTTGATGGAGAACTCTCTCTAGAGACCTCGGTGTGGCGAGAAAAGATCTCACTAACAACAGTTGCTTGCAGCATTCTTGCAGGAATTGCAAAATATTTTTTAAACTTTTTCATTATGCAATACTCTACCCTGCACTGTACTATAATTGCTACCACTACTAACACATTAAACGGATTTGGTAAATATCAGACAAATGTGCTAATTTCTACTACTGACAGAGAACAGATTTACTTCCACGATGGCCGTGAGTCGGATCCTTTCGGCAGTGATAGTTCACGTTTGTTCAATCAGTCGGGCATAAAGAAATATTTGTGATCTAAATCGTGATAGGTGGTGATGAAGGGTTAATTACTTTTCCTTACTGATGGGGATTTGTTTACATGCATAAGTCTGGAGGGAGACTTTGGGGGTGCAGTTATGCTGAGGGTGCACTGAAGTTGTGAAAACTGTATTTTATTCTGCCTTTTGGGATTTATACCAATGTGCGTAGGAGCTGCAGAAGGTGATATGGTGGAGGTGTTGCCTGTGGTTTATCAGACAATTGCCGCTGCTACAGGAAGGAACGAATAAACTGAATGACACATATACTACTCCTGTCCAAATTCTGCCATTTCAAATACCTCTGTTTTCACCCATTTTAGACCAGCCTTGTGAAGCTGCTTTTGATGCACTGGGCAAATCCCAATCTTCTTAACTGCAATAATGAAAAACCTTCAGGTAGGTGAAAAGCCATGTATATTATGTATGTACTAGCTACTGTCACACTGTTTTTCTTTCTTTCTTTTACACATACAGAGGCATACATACATGTGTGTCTACATATAGTTTATATAGTGTTTAGAGTTATATACACATACACATGTACATATATCTTTTTTCATGTATTGCTCAGAAATGCTAATCATGATCACATGGGATGCTGTATCAAATGATAGCAATTTTTTCCACTTGTTCCCTGTTTATTTTTAGTTACATTTCTCCCTTGTAAGTTCCTTGGTACCTTTGTAGTAGCTACGTTTACACTCCTTTGGTGACTTCACACTGAGTTCCTTTCTCTGTCTTAGCTGAACTGGAACCTCTATAGCTGTTGACTGAAAAAAAAAATTCAGCATCCAATTTTCGAGTATAACACCTGCTGTTTTGTATAGAAGGCAACCCCTTCTTAGATTAGATAGCAACAGTGAGCTGAAGCACTGGCTCTAAAGGTAGCAGAATTCTAGATTTTCTTAGGTTGAAGTGGACTTCAGATCAACTGGTCTAACCCAGTGACCAAAGCACGGTTATTGCTAGATAGCAGCATTGGGGAGAAGAAACATGCAGTTGTTCAGCTCTCTATGTCTAGGATAAAATGAAGAAGGAACATTGTTATGCAGAAAATAGAGTATTTCTAACAGATTATGAGGAGAAAATAATTTGCTTAATGAATTAAGTTATCTTATGCTTCAAATAATGTGCGACCTACAAATGCACTCACACTGAAAGTTGTTTGTGGTTAGATAGATGCCAGTTTGCATTTGTATAAAGGACAATGGACCAAACTGAGATCATCTAACAATGCAGCTAGTCTAGTATGTATTTAACACAGTTGAGCTAACTATCTTTCTGATTTGCAGGTACAATGCATTTCAGCACTTCCGTATGTGCAAGATATATAAATCTGATTTGTAGAAATGTAAAAGGTTTGAAAGGATTTCAGCATATGTTTTCATTAAAATAGAGTTGAAAACAAATGTGTTGCTTTTCCTGAAGTCCTGGGAATTATTGAATAATACTTCAGCTCACCATGCAGTGAGAATGGTTTTGAGGTTTTGCAGATAGCAAATCTAATCCCATACTGATTTTACTTTGCCTTTGTTTTCTCAGTAATTTCAAGTAATACTTTATGATTGATATCTGAACAACTTTCTTCAATTTTATCTAACCAGATGCATAATCTTAATATGCTCTAGAGATTCAAACTGAAAGGAGCTTTTCTGCAGTTTTCTTTGTCTGATGTTTGGGTGTTCCAATTTCTTAGATGTTGCAGCTTCTGAGTTTATTGAGGAAATGCTTCTGAAGGCAGAAGCTGTTTGGGAGGAAAGAATGAAAGACCCTGTAGCTGTTTCTACTTTATCTCAAGAAGAGCCATATGAAGAGATTATCCATGATCTGCCCACAATTTCCAATAAACTGTAAGTGTTTCTGTTGTTAAGAGTGATGCATTGAGTTCATATTATTATTTGAAACATATTTGTCAATCTGTGAAACCTGTCTGTATGTCCACGGAGATATTTAAAACCCATCTGGAAAAGGTCCTCAGCAATCAGCAGTGTATGTCCCTCCTTGAGCAGGGAAGGGGTTCACAAGATGCCCTCTAGAAGTCCCTTCCAACCTCAACCATTCTGTGATTTTGTGATTCTGTGCAATTCTGTTGGGTCAAGTAAATCTTTCATTTTAGAAATCTACTGAATCATCTTTTGTATCTCTCATCTCTTTTGTTCAGCCTTAATTCTACAAATATAGACATTGTTATAACTGCCAGTAAAATTATCTGGGATTGCCTTTTCAGAATTATTAGAGGTTAATGCATCTTTTTATTAAGGTAGATGGGAATAGTATAGTAAAACTACCATTGTCCATGAAAGAAGCAGGAACGTGTCCTCAAAGTAAAAATATGTGCAATCACAGATAAAATGACACAGTAGTTACAAATTTATAGTTGGATTTATACTGCTTAAAAAAGGAGCAAAGTTTTATGCACTTAGGGAAAACCCTTTTCCTCCTGCTTTCTAAAGCTCAGCTTTACTCCAAGTACTCTTCTCTTCCCCCTTGTTATTGCTGCAAGTTACACTTAATCCCTTCAGTGAGGGATTCAGAGTTAAACAAGGAAGGACTGCAGTTATTTGTCTCTGCCACTCCTTCTTCTTGGTCTTCTCCTGTACTTTGGCACGGGTCCTCCACAAGCTGCAGTGCCTTCAGGAGTGTACCTGCTCCAGCATAGCTCCTCCAAGGCCACTGTGCCTTCAGGGAAATATCTGCTCTGGTGTTAGCCTGTCCACAAGCTGCAGACCTTCCAGGGGTGTACCTGCACCATCGTGGCTCCTCCGTGTGCCACACAGGAAAAGAGCAAGTGGGAGGCAGTTGGCAGAGAGACATAACTGAAGTCATTTTAGGAGATGGTGGTGTCTGCTCTGCTGTGGAGCGTCTCCTACTCCTCAGACCTTAGTGGTCCCTTCTCTGTTTCTTGGTCCTTTTGTTTTCTCTTCCTCTCTCCCTGTGGCATTTTCTGTCCTTTCTTAAATATGTTTTCACAGAGGTGCCGCCAGCTTGGCCAAGAGGCTCAACTGTGTCCTGCAGTGGGTCCGTGGCAGAGCTGGATGAAACAAGCATGGGCAGCATGTGGCCTCTTCCCAGAGACTTCCCTGCAGCCCCTTTGCTACCAAAACCTCGCAGCTTATCCCCAGTAGAGTCATTTGCAGGAAATGCACTTTACTCATTACATTATATACATTTAAGGAATACATTTAAGGAAGGTTTAGATTAGATCTTAGGGGGAAGTTTTTTACAGAAAGAGTGGTGAGGTGCTGGAACAGGCTGCCCAGAGAAGTAATGGATGCCCCGTCCCTGGGAGTGTTCAAGGCCAGGTTGAATGGGGCTCTGGGCAACCTTGTGTAGATCCAGGCCTGGAGGTTGGTGTCCCTGCCTGTGGCAGGGGGGTTGGAGCTCTATGATCCTTGGGGTCCTTTCCAACCCAGACCATTCTATGATTCTATGATTTTAACAGTACCTCATTATAAGACATTTACAAATATGCTTGTGATGTACCATTAATTAATGCATTGCCACCTTATCTGAGCATTTCTTGCTGTTATGAATGAAATGGTGGAACCTGACCCATGAAAATGGGTAGCAGTAGAGGCCAGCTAGTAGGGAGCTGCTTTCATGTTGGAGATCACATTGTGATATAATCAACATCTGTCTTTCCTTTCTATTACCGGTGTGAGCTTCTTTGAAGACTGATTAACTGAAGGAAATTTTTTACTAGTGGCATGATGTCTTTTGAAGTTTGATCAATGCAGCAAACCTATGGCCTGTACTGGAAAGTTTTTGCCAGTTTTATTTCTAATGGTAAAATCAGAAGAAATACTGTTACTGCCAAAAATACCTGCACCAGAATACACTAACAGCAGTAGCTTAGAGTTCAGGAAATTTGGCTGTATCTGTTTAAAGGTGACTTTATATTTCTGGTATGGCTGCAGTGATCACCACTCCACTTTAGTAGTACATGTACTTGTAAAAATGTTCTTTGTGAAATGGTCCCTAAACACACAGAGAATGTAGCCATCTAGGCAGTAATAAATACAAAAAAATTAGGAGCTTATGCTCAAAGTAATGCAAAACTAATCACATTATATATTTTCTGACACTTATATAAGGAAGTAAATATTAATTATGGTAGTGGACGTATTTCAAAATCAGCAGAAGAATGTGAATTAAAATATACATGGATGTGTTCAAAACAACAAAGCAGAAAAATTATGACTTTTTTTTTTACAGAGCATTTCCATTTTATCATCTTGGTAGCAACTTGGATTTCAATTATTCTAGTTGTTTCAAACACTTGTCTGTTGTTTAATCCATTCTGACGTTTCTGTTCTGTAACTTTAAAAAGCTTTTTAGGCTGAAATTTCAGTTTCATTATGCAGTTTATGGGTGTGAACTGGCATAGAAATTGTGTGGAGGATCACAGAATTGCCTATGGTTCCCATTTTTTGTAGCATTAATTTTTTCATAGAAACCAAGGACGTGCTAGAAGATGGCAACCTATAGAAAACCATTGCAGTTTATCTAAAAAAAACCCACAAAGCAACACAAAACTTCAGATTAATTCCATATATGATGGCTTGTGCATCAAAAAAATTAAAATTACTATTCCTTCATATAACATGCAGGATTTTTTCCTGGTTAGGTATGCCGGTAGCAACAGTCCTACCTTGTGCAAATAAGATTACCCCAGATAACTCTCCTTCCTGTCTATTATGCAACATTATTTTGGCTTAAGTCTCCCTTTGTGGTTAATTATCTATTAATTATCCATTATTTTTCATAAAAGAAGACAGTTCATGCTAATCCACTTGCCTACATTAACATAAAATCTTCCTTTGTGCTCTCCTGGAGTTCCATTTTCAATGGTATTGCTTATCTTCATTTTGTGACTAATAGAAATAAATACGAATGTTAATAGATAGATATATTTTTTTAAGTCACTGTTTTCTGGAAATGTTTTATTTCAGTTTGGTTTATTTTTTACAGTGACTTCTTAAAGCTGAGTCATAATGAATTATTGGAGTAATTTAAACAGTTTTTTCTTTCTTGTAATCATTCACATTTTTGTTACATGAATTATATGTCAGCATTTCCATCACAAATTCCTATTAATATCTCAGGAATGCACATAAATTATAGGTTGCTCTCCTGTACATCAATACATGGAACATGCCTGTTAAGCCATGTTATTATTCTCCTAAGTGCAAAATACATTTGTGGAAACAGTAGGCACTTTTTTTACTCGCACTTTGCTGTGATTTGCAATCTCATTCTCTCTTTTGTGACAACTGGAAAGTTTATTTTCAGGGAGTTTACAGATCAATTTTAAGAAATGTCTTTAATGTGTGTTGTGTAGGGTTTTTTTAAAAAAAAAAGTAGTAAAATTAAACAGGTAAGGTTAAAAAAAATCTTGGACCTTCACAATTTAAAAGAAACATCCCATGAATCATGGAAAGGTTTGAGTTAGAAGGGACCCCAAAGATCATTTAGTTCCAACCCCCTTGCCATGGGCAGGGACACCCTCCACTAAACCAGGCTGCCCAAAGCCCCATCCAACTTGGCCTTGAACACCGCCAGGGAGGAAAAAGCCACAACTGCTCTGGGCAGCCTGTGCCAGGGCCTCACCACCTTCATAGTGAAGAATTTCTTCCTAATTTTTTATCTAAAGCAACCTCCTTCAGTCTAAGGCCATTACCCCTTGTCCTATCACTCCATGTCCTTGTAAACAGTCAGCTTTCCTGTAGGCCCCTTCAGGTACTGGCAGGTTGCAATAAGGTCTCCCCTGTGCCTTCTCTTGTCCAGGCTGAAGAAGTCCAACTCTTGGCCTGTCTTCATAGGAGAGATACTCCAGCCCACTTGAAATTTTTGTGTCACTCCACTGGACTCGCTCCAACAGCTCCATGTCTTTCTTGTACTGGGGACCCCAGAGCTGGATGCAGCACTCCAGGTGGGGTCTCACGAGAGCAGAGTAGAGGGGCAGAATCACCTCCCTTGACCTGCTGGTCAGCTGTTCTGATGCAGCCGAGGATACAGTTGGCTCTGATACAGTCAGCATACGCTGCTGACTCTTGTTGAGCTTTTCATCAATCAACACTCCCAAGTCTTTCTCGTCCATTCTCCGCACAGTCTGTATGTACTTGGGATTGCCCCAACCCATTTAGAAGACCTTGCACTTGGTCTTGTGGAACTTCATGAAGTTTGCATGGGTCCACCTCTCAAGCCTGTCCCTCTGGACAAGGGAGTGTATCAACTGACCACATAGCATGATATTATTGGCAAACTTGCTGAAGGTGCACTCAGTCCCACTGTCCATGTTGCTGACAAAGATATTAATCAGAAAGTTAAAATGGCAGTGCTTTGGTTTTTAATATTTAAAATCATTTGGCTTATGCTTTTCTTTAAATATATCCCTTTTTTTTGTGATTAAATCGTAACAATAATCCAGACCAAAGAAATTCAAACAGTTTTGGACAATAGCAAAAGACTACTTAAAACAGAATTGTGTATGCTTGCAGTAAATTCAAAGTCTCCTGTTTGCTATAGCATATCACAAATTCAAAGCAGCTTTTGGTCATAAAATGCACCTTAGACATTGTCTGACTAAAAGTAAGCTAAAAAGTAGTGGAAATTATTTTTAACTATAACAGCAATATATATATTATTGAATTATTTAAAAATATATTATTTTCCAAAACAGTGCTACGTAGGTTAATTGTGTATTTTAAATTCAGTTTCCAAATTGGCTATTGATTTGCCAGCCTAGCGCTGTCAAAAGCAGACTCATGCATATTCTTTGTGGCTTGTTCAGTTCTGCTTCAGAAAATATATGCATAAAGGTGAATTTCAAATCAAAGTGTTTTGCCCTGAGTCTTTTGGAACAGATCAACCTATGTGAACAGTTTATTTCTCACCTGTTTCTGTTTTGTACTTGGTCCAGGAACTCGTGTCTCGGCCCTGAATTGTGTCTTGGTTTTGTGTTCGTGCCACCCACATTTGGCAATCTTTTGTTTGTCTGACATCTTCAGGAGGAGTCTAATTGCTTTATTGATTCTCTTTGTAGCAATCCCCTGGCTTTACCGATTGCCAAGCAAGACAGTTTGCTGGAGAAGGACACCATGTTTAAAGATGCAGCTAAAGGTTTATGTAAGCAGCAATCTCAAGACAGTGCATCTGAAAATGTCACGGTGAACCCTACAGCCAAACTGGAACAGGTAATGGCATGCGGTTTCTTACAATGTTTGATAGTGTTCAGGTCTGGAAATTGTAAACTTAATGAAGCTGAAGATAATAGCCATTTTTCCCCCCTCACCACACAGCAATATCATTTGCACAGTGGAGCCTTGTCTCCTCAGCCACTGGCTGCCTGCAATCAGCCTGGCCCTGCAAAGAGTTCCCTCCTCTCTGCAGGGTGCGCAGGTGCTTCCTACCAGCTTCTGGGTAGGGTCAGGGACTGTGGCAGGCTGTGGAGGGCTCAGAGCTCCTACCACTCTCATCATGCTTCACAATAGGCGAGAGACAACTGTTAGCACTCCTCAAAGTGTGCTCTTGTCTCTACCTTCAGCTTACAGAGGAGAGAAACACGACTGGGAGATTAAAAAATAACATCTAAGGAATATTAAGTTGCAAAATAAGTGACTGTAATTTTAAAGATAGGAATCGCAGGATTTACAGCTGCAGTGTTAACTCCCTTTCTTGTGCTAATGCATTAGGATACAGACACTGATTATTAGGACACCCTTTGTAGTTTTCTCCACAGGATCAAAATCTCATTCAGTGTATAGGGCAAATTCAAAAGGAGATAATTATCTGTTGCTTGTAAATCTGCATGACCTAACTTTGAATGTTTAGGACTTAAATGATGTTTGATTGGAGGTTTGTTTTTCGGTAAGAGGTGTTTTACTTTCCATTACATATATTTGGGAAGCACATGTTCTAGAAGTGCTTAGGCATTTAATTGAAAAAATCTGCTCTAGAATTGGGGGTGGAGAGGAGAATTTCCATTTAACATAGTTTACTGTGAGTTTGAAGAATAGCAAAAGAGCAAGATAATGGTTCCATTTAAATTGTGTTCAGTTCAGAAACACTACATAACTGCATAACTGCTCTGCAGAATTATGCACACTCCACTGCCTTTTTTTTTTTTTTTCTAAGTGTATTTCAGAGGAATGTTTTAATCATATGAGAACAGTCAGTGAGTTCATGTGTCAATCATACCAATCCATCTCTGGAAATCCTCAGTTTTGGAATCCCATAGAGCACTCATTTCTCTATTCAGTCAGAAAATACCACAAGATGTTTCACCCTTGGCTTACACCTTGTTTCCATGTCATACAATTTCTGGCCTTGTTGACTGTGCAGTGATGTGATGAAAACACAGTCAATCCAAAAGAGCAGCATTACTAGTAAGAACAGTAAACTAACCCTATTAGGAGGAACTCTCCTATAAGTGTAAGAAAAGAGATGAAGTCCTTTCTTTATCTTAGGGTCTTGCTGAGATTATCGCTTGCTTCTAAATGTTCCACAGGAATGTAGACAAGAACATATATATGTCCTTCTGTTTGATTCTGTTTTGGTGGGGATCTAGCTAAAATTATTCAAGTTTTCACTATCTCTAGATTACACTTTTGCTCTATAGTTTGTGCAGTAAAACATATGCAGAAGTGATTGTGAGAAAAGCATCTAATCTCCTAGGTGACAAAGAGCAACCAGAGGTTTTGATGGTGATAGTTTTCTCCTCCATGTTTTACAGTCACTTCAGGCTCCCAGGGCAGATTTTCAAAACTTTGCTCCTTGTACTGTTTCACCATACTTCAGTGACGCTTCCCACAGCAGTTACAGTTCAAAGACAAGGTAGCAGAATCAGAGGTGAATCTCTTTCTGCTCCATTAGCTGAGAAATGTTCACAGAAAACTCTCTGTGACATTTTACTCTATGTGAGCTAGCAGAAATGTGTATCTTGTGGCCTTTTAAAAGCAGTAGAAACTTCAAACCTTGCCCAGCATCTGCAGTTGCTGAGTAAGGAGTGATTCTTCTTTGGAAATGTGTAAGCAGGAACAAGCCTATCTGGAAAATCAGCACTAATGTGGGGTATGTTAGAAACTGTGCTGTTTCAGCTGTGGGGTTTTTAAATGACTGAGTGCATTACAAAAAAAAAAAAAAAATTAATAGAACTTCTCCATTTTCAAGGGCTTAATAAGTTTCAGCTTTTATGGACAAAAGTGTGTAAAGCAGTTTAATCACTTCGGGAAATAATTTAATTTTAGTAAGCTAAAGAATTCCTATGTTTCATCAGATGAAAAGATGAAGCCTGTTGGATTTTTTTGGATGTTACATAATTGTGATCCTGAAAACTAGATTTTGTTGTTGTTTGAGCAAGTTCTTGTTGTTTTTTCCTTTTATTTATTGACAGCCTCATTTTTTTATGGAAGCTGCAGTAACTTATGGCTTACTATGAGCAGTGCTTTGATTCTTCTCTTCTCTTGTGGAATAAGGAGAAACCTATCATAAGCTGGCCTCTGGCCCCAGGAACCAAAATGTCATTGTACTTGAATAGTCTCATTAATGTGAGGACAGTGATTATATTCTATACTACTTTTCATGCATTATGAACTGTAGGTATATGTATATCTCATATGCAGTATGTAGATCTTAGGTTTCAGAAATATCTCCAAATAACACTTTTTATAATTTTACAATTTGGGAAGTAAATTTTTTATTTAGGGCTGATACCAAAGGAAGGCTTTGAACAATCCCTTCCCTTTGTCTCTGCCTTTCGGGTATACTAGTTCTAATGAGTTTCACTATCTTTTATTCTTACCAGTTGCATTTCAAACTACATTCAACATAATCATGTACTGTAATTTTTCAATAGGATATGTGGAGTCATTACTTATATGTTCATATATTATTAAAATAGACCAGCATGATATTTCCTATGCTTTGTGTCAGAATTTTCATACATTCTTAGGTTATATGGCATGGAGATTAGGCCTTTATTGGGGGATCAGAGATAAAAAAATCATTTTATTACATCCAAAATATGCATTATTAATAGAGAAAGCTCGTAACTTTTTTGGTTTTGAGAAAACCAACAGCTCAAGTTTTTAAGTAGCCTCCTTTTTTTTTTAATTGCAAAGATAATAAAAAGGCATTAATGAAAAGTTATTTCTCATGAGGTAAGTTTTTTATTACATGAAGCATAGGAGATGGGGATCAAATTGCTACATTGAGAAAGCATTTAGGGTCTCTCTTGGCTTGTATTAGCTTTTGCTTTTTCTCTAGATAAAACACATTCTTTGATCATCTGTAATGTCAAGGTCTGTGCTGCCAAACAAAGAAAGCAGTATGAATAATTTCCAGAATTTTACCATAGCTGGCAATTTCTCTTCATCTCATCTGGGAAGGCTATTTTTTTGATAGCAGTTTGAAATTACTGGCCTGGAATTTAATTATTTGTTTCATACTACAAACAAATATAGATTAAATCTTTTTCTTTTTCTTAATTGGGTCTTTTTTTAAAACATATTTTGACTTTGGCTTGTAACTCGTGTTTACATACTATTGGCCATATGAACTGTGTGACAGAGTATCCCCTGATGACCCTCTGATTGTTCACTTACCACAAGGGATAACCGTATATATCGTAGTATTACACATAAGTACTAGAAAGCATACTTTTTTCAGTGATCTAAACATTTAACAAAATAGAAATCATTAGGGATTATTATCTGAGCAGATTGTGAATACTGTTAAGCATATATAATTTAATTGAGTAAATAGGAATCTTCTTTGTTAGCATTACAAAATTTAAAAAAAAACCCTAATATCTTCCAGAGGCACAGTTTTACTGGAATTTATGCAGTATTTATGCCTATTTTTTCTTATCTGTCTCGTAAAATATGCATCATGCAATCAGTAAGATAGCTGGATGCATGCATCGAGGCAAAAAGAAAAAAAAAAGTAAAATACCTCATCTGTATGCTCAAAAAAGTAGATGAGAAGGATAGAATTTGAAGGAATAAGTTATTAATACTGTAAATGCCGTTTACTACCAGGTCAAATAGGTTGTGACTTTAATGCATTTAGAATGTCTAATTTCTGTGTGATTTATTTGTTCACTGAGCTGTGCATTTTGATGCAGAGTGTTAAAAATTGCTGAATCACCAAATCCTAAACTTCATAGGAAAAAAAAAAGTTGATGGAAAAAGATTGCAACTCCCTTACTTGGAGTTCAACTGAGCAATTCACTTTTCTAACCATCTATCTACAGACCCAGCATCTTTGGTTATACATAGATTATGAGATAAACCAAGCTAGGGCCTGTTCTCTGGCATAGGGATACATGGGAGTTGTCTGTGCACATCTGTAAGACAGAACTCTTTCCTCCCTCAAAAGATGGTGCCGTGCCCAAACAGCCTGTGGGAAATAACCATTGACATGTGATTGGAATGATACCAGGTATTATCTGCATGAGTCCTAGCTGGCATGAGCCAAGAACATACAAGGAAATGTGGTAACGCTTCCAAAAATATGGAGAACCCCAGGACAGTGCTTGACTCCGAATCCTCGTTTTATTTACAAAGACAGAGTTTTGTCTCTAGCCTAGCAGAGGCTTGAACTTTATGGAGATAGATTAAGATAAGCTCATTCTCTGGCACAGATGTTCTGAGTTTAGATAGGACACAAGGGAGTCAAGTGAAGACCTGCGCCTGCTTTGTTCCTGTGAGCTGGGTGAGCCCACTAATAAGGGGAGGTGGCCACAGGCTTCTGTCTTTCATCTGTTTTCCCTCTACAAGAAACTTAAAATTAAGTTCTTGGAATTCTTTTGTTCATTTTGTTCTGTTTCAATTTGCATCATCAAAAACAAATGTCAAAATGTAATTTACTTTTTTTTTGTCAAATGGAATTCCCGTTTTCTAGCCAGCCTTGCATCCAACTGCCATGATTAAAAACAGAAAGAGCAAGAAATACCATCTTCTGTGTTACAGAAAAATCTGCAGTCCCTTCAATGGGGTGAGGAGTAAACCTCTAGCATGGACAGACAAAACCCCCCTGACAGATAGCAGACAACCTGTGTATGTTTTGTCTTGTTCAAAACTCATATTCTGCTTTCTGAGCCTGAAAATAGAAATATTTTAAGAAGAAAGTATTTTAAATAGGTAAATAAGAATAGTCACAGTAGTATTTTGATATACATTTTAGACTATATCTCTTCTGAAAAAACATGAGTCAGTGAGATGAGTACTGTTTGAAGGTACATTCTGACATTTGCAAGTACTGACTTCCCTCCCTGTATTTGCTCATGGTCACCTGTAAAATTGCATGTGCATGAGTGTTTGTATGTATGTTTCAAAAATCTTGAAACAGTGAGATGAAGAGACATTGTTAGTCTTGCTTCATTAAGATGAAAGTTGTCATCGATATCACATAGTGCAGCTCTCACAAGCATAGGGAGAGAACCCAGAGCATTGTGGTTTCTGAACTAGGCCTTGAACCTACAGAAACAATGGAAATTCAGTAGTTTGGGATCAAATTCCCAGTATTAAACACCAGTATCCATGGTTGTTGGGGTCTTCTCCTTGCTAGAAGCGTGCTCCATATTCCTTCCAAAACTCCCCAATGTGTTTGCTGCTGTCTCTGGTCTTCCTGCCATATGCCACTGCCAGAGACTGAGGATGATTAGTTGTTCTCTAAGAAAGTGCAGTGTCTGTTTTTCTACTGAGCCTTCATCTTAAGCACTACGGTAGAACACAGAAGTTTCCTCATTCTCCATCGTCAAAACATTCGCCAAGTATTTTACTAAACTCAGAATGAACAATTCAAATAATTCTACCATCTTTCAAGTGAGAATTTTCTTTTTGTAGGTATTCTCCTGAGATGCAAAAATGGTTTTCTTTGGGCTGACATGAAAAAAAGAATCAACCTACATTTTAATTGTAGATCATGACTTATAAGCACACTGTTTAATGCATCAATGTTTATTTTGTCTTTAATAAAATTTCCCAGTGACTTTTCTTCTATCTCCTATTCTGTATTTTGGATTTGGTTTTGGTTTCCTTACCAAACTTTACCTTGCAGAGCTATATTATCCCTCCTAAATCTCAAAATTATTAAACCCATTTAATTCACCAGTTTTAGCTAAATGTGGCAGCTTCTGATTCTCTTCTGGTCACCTTGACAACATGATTCCCACTTATTATTAACTTCCTTCAATTCTACAGGAAAAATTATAAGAGTTTTAAATCCTGTATGATGAAGAGTACTGTGAGAGCTTGTTAAATACTGTGCAATAAATAGGTTACAAGATCACTAACTTTTATAGTCTTAAATTCTTCTGCCATAAACATCTAATGAAGAGTGTAGAATTGCATTTGAGCTGAGTCTTTATGAGTTAAGGGATAACAAATGGCACTCTGGTAGAAGTCGGAGTTCTTCAGAGCCCATCAGACTCACGCAGTTACACACCTTAACATTGATCATATCTTTTGTTGTTCTTTTCCTTGCTTAAAAATAGTAATGTGTCATTATTTGGAAGGAGTGAAAATTTCTAGTTTCCTAATACATTTTTTCTCATAAATTCTAGTGATCTAGGTTTATACTTCAGGTTAGAACATTAAAGGATGGAATGATAGGATGTAAAGTTGCTTTATTTCTTGAATTTGTGTTTTCTAGATCAAGCTGATGCCTCCAGCTCCAAATGATGACCTGGCTTCTCTGAGTGAGCTCACAGACAGCAGCCTGCTCTATGAGATTCAGAAGCGTTTCAATAATAATCAGATATATGTGAGTTGCTATTCATAGCTATCAACAGAAAGCTTTCAAAAAAGTGAACATGAGCAAAGGAGAAATAGCATTACTATCATATTACTGGACAGTAACCTGCCCAAGACTTGTGACTGATATTTAAATGAATCAAGACATATAGCCCTACAGTTTCTCAAGCTTATATAGGAAAAACAGAAATACAAAATGGAAAAACATATCAGATAGTTTTAGGTAAAGTTTATTTCATGGAGCAAGTGTATTGGTAAAAATTGATGGGCACATGTGATCTTCCTTCTCAAACTACCGAAAGATCCTTCAATTTTTAAACATTCTGTAAACTTTATTTTTTATAAAGCACGTGACTACTGGACATTAAAAAGAATTTTAGATTTTAAAAGCTTAGAATTCAGTATGGGCTGTCTAATTATTCATTATGTTTTTCTATTGCAGAAATCATTCTCTATATTGCAATGTCAATTACCTAGACGCCAAATTAAATAGTTATGGGAAGGTTTTCGTAAAGCAGGTTTTCTTGGGTTTGCCATATTAAATGTGAAAAGAACGCAGTTATGGATAGATTACTTCTGGAGAAAAAACTGCACTTGAAAATTTTGATATCCCATTCTTATCTGTTTTAAAACTTATTTGTAACTTACTGAACTGGCATGTGAATGTGAAGCAAGAAAATTGTTTTAAAATGTATAAATTGATTGCAGTGTTGAGACTAAAGGAATATGAGGAATTGGCATGTTGCTGTGAATATCTTTGAAATTTAGGGTACTTCAAATGCCACGTTAAAGCATTCAATAATAATAAAATCTTTGGTTTAGAATCATAAAATACTATTTTGTGATTCTATGAGTATTTATTTTGTCTTATCTTACTTTCAAAGATGCCAAACTTTAACTGAATTCAGGGGGATCCACAGATATTCATTATTTATGGAAGTTCCATCTTTTATTGTAAAATATTGAAGATTTTATTTACAAAGATATCATACCCTGCTCTGGCATTCTCCTTAGCTTATTGGAAGTGTATAGGCAGCGGTCATTAATATGCTGCTCAGCAGCAGCCATTGTGCTTTGTTAGAGTGTCAGCATCAGTGCAGAAAACCCTTGCATCTTTGGGTGATTTGTTTTTCAGACTTAGAAGGAAAAGTCTTTGTGAGCAACACTTGGACTCCAATTCCAAACCAAAATCCTCCTTAGCACTGAACACCTCCTGTTTCATGTTTCTTGAGGCTTAGTAAGTTCCATTCTGCAGGAAAACCCAACAGTGAGGTTAGAGTGGGCAAGACAGAAGAGATAAATAACTGCATTTCAGAAGACAAATAGTACATTTATGATGAACAGCAATATTTTCCACCTCCTCAAATCAAAACACTGCCTTTTGAAAGAGACAGTGTGACTGGAACTGTTCATATGACGATTTGTTGTCTGACCTCTTCAGGGACAGAGGTCTGGCATTTTTGCACTCTAAGAGCCTATTTCAGCACCAGCTACTTATGTGGAGTGAGAAACGTAGCAGCAAGGGTGACCCAGGATCTGGTACTCAAGTACATGTTTCACGTATGAGTGTTTAAATATGAAATAATAACTTTGCAATCAGTGGATGGTTTGCTATTTTAAATACAGCCAGGATTTTTTTTCTATGAGCGTTATGTTCATGTACACATACCCATGCATAAAAACATACACATATTGAGTGCTCTGTCTTACCCTACAGGCAACATATTTTAATGTATCAATTCTGGATAATCAATGTAACACTTCTAAATTATGTCATCAATCCCATTAAAAAAAAAAATGTTTGAGGAACTTTTTTATATGGTAGGCATGTCACATTTTTGTACATTAACAAATGGTAAATCGCAAATTAACTTTCAAATTATCTAATATATGCAGTGCAATTCTTCTATGCATAATTTTCCATTATGAAGCGCTCAGTTTTGTTACAAAAAGAATAATTAATGCTGTCTGAATTGTAAATTTAGATCTCACTTTAAAGTTCTGAAGTTAAAAGTTCCAAATTCATGTATTATGTTTAATATGTTGATAGCTAGATTTAAGACGTTTTGCCAAAAGTCCTTTCTGGAAGAAAAACATTAACCTCCTTAAAGATTTAATTTATTACCTAAAAAAAATTGTGTCTTTTTTTTTTTCCAGACCTACATTGGTGATATACTCTTGCTTGTTAACCCATTTAAAGAACTTCCTATTTATTCTACCATGGTAAGCAATCTCTCTTTAAAATGTTACAGTGTGGATCTTTTTTCAGTGAATTCATAGAGTTCCTTTGTCAGGCTAAAGCCCTAAAATTAAGTAACATATATGCCTTTTTTTATGTTTTGATCGTATTGTTTTAATATTTTAGCAATTTGGAAAAAAAAAAAAGGTTCTTCCAAGATACTACTGTATTGAATGGTGCAGAAAGGCTCAAATTTGGTGCTCCACACCCGGCCACTCAGTCCAGAAAGTGTCCCTATAGGCAATGAGTGCAAAGTGCTCAGCACAAGCTTAGTGTTATGTTGGGGCAGTCATATAGAGATGGCTTGTCTTGGGCACAGGCAGTATGTAGGCAAAGGAAACTTGAGTCTATGTGTATGCTGTTACATTCCCACTGAGGAAGTGCTTCACATGTTTCTCTCTTGAAAATTGTACCCTTATCTTTCTAATTTTTCAATTATGAGACAGTCTGTTTAGAATCATAGAATGAAAGACTGGATTGGGTTAGAAAGGACCTTAAAGATGCTCTAGTTCCAAGCCCCCTGCCATTGGCAGGGACACGCTCCACTAGCCCAGATTGCCCAAAGCCCCATCCAACCCAGCCTTGAACACTGGAGGTGGCAGCCACAGCTTCACTGGGCAGCCTGTGCCAGTGTCTCACCACCCTCATCATAAAATATTTCTTCCTTATATCTAATTTAAATCTACCCTCTTTCAGTTTAAAGCCATTAGATCCTGTCTTATCATTGTACGCCCATGTAACCAGCCCCTCCCCAGTTTTTCTGTAGGCCCCTTCAGGTACTGTCAGGCTGCAATAAGGTCTTCCAGGAGCCTTGTCTTTTCCAGGCTGAACAAGCCCAACTCTCTTGGTTTGTCCTCATAGGAGAGGTGCTGACGCTGCTCTGGACTTGCTCCAACAGCTCCATGTCTTTCTTGTACTGAGGACCCCAGAGCTGGATGCAGCACTACAGGTGGAGTCTGACCAGAGCAGAGGAGAGGGGCAGAATCATGTCCCTGGACCTGCTGGTCATGCTGGTTTTGATGCAACCCAGATCATGGATGGCTTTTTGGTCTGCAAATGGATATTGCTGGCTTGTGTTGAGCTTTTCATCCACCAACCAAAACTCCCAAGTCTTTCTACTCAGGTCTGCTCTCAATCTGTTCCCTGTCCAGCCTGTAGTTGTGCTTGGGATTGTGCCAACCCATGTGAGGGATCTTTATTTGCAAGGGGCTTTATCATTTTGGTACCTAGACGTAGATACAAACTTATGTAGACTTTGAAAATCAGTGGGAGTAACGTAAATTTAAATGATTTTGTCTCTGCTTCATTCCCACTCAGAGAATTTAGAGACAGTGTAACTGTTGATTTCTCTACCCCTCGTACCTGTTATTTTCTCATTGTTGCACTGAGATCGTGTTGCTGCTCAGAGATCAAGCTCACTGTTGTGTTAGGGAGTGTTCAAATATTTTTATTTAGCCTACAAGAAGTAGAAAGGGTTCAAAATTTGATCAGCAAACTAGTCTGTGGCTGTTTTCTGTCACATGGCTTTGTATTTATCAGTAGTAAACTTGAGAGAAAGAAATGCTGAGACATTCAGATTCCAAGTTGGTGTGTTGACCCTGGTTGGAGGCCAGATGCCCCTCAAAGCTGCTCTATCACTCCCTTCAGCTGGACAAGGGAGAGAAGATACAACAAAAGGTTAAGGACGGGGAGAAATCAGTCAGAAATTACCATGACAGGCAAAACAGACTCAATGAAGAAAAAAAACCCCAAACATCTCATTTATTACCCAGTCATAACAGAGTAGGGTAATGAGAAATTAAACCAAATATTAAAACACCTCCCCCCTTTTTCCTGGACTTAACTTTATTCCTGGTTTCTCTCCGTCCTCCGCTCCAGTGGCACAGAGAGATGGATAATGCATCTTTTCTTGACCTCTCTGTGATAGATCTCTTTTAGCAAGTTTAGCATGAGACACTTTTTATCCTGCAATTATTTGGGTCACCTTGGATGATCATTGCTTTTTCTCCATTATTATTATTACATGCATGGTACTGTGCATTAGGCATGTATTTCCCAGAAGATTAAAATAATACTGGTTGTAAAATAGCTTTGTTTTCTCTTTCTTTTTTTTTAAATGTTCAAATATACTGGTGCAGCTTAGCTAGTATTATATTGAAGTCTGCAAGTGTTAGATGGTCTGTACATTGATGTAATAAAAATTGATGATGTCAGTTCCTCAGTAGACACTGACATGTTACGTGAAGTGCCTCATTAGTGTTAGCATTTTTGTTTCGGGTATGCGGTTTGTTAGCTGTCAGAAAAGAATGGGAAGATATATAGGGCATGATACTATTTTTAAATCCAGGATGAAGTAACAAAAAGATTATCATGTATGTTTTTAAGAAACAGGAA
Organism: Zapornia atra; assembly: GCA_013400835.1. Classification (NCBI taxonomy): domain Eukaryota; kingdom Metazoa; phylum Chordata; class Aves; order Gruiformes; family Rallidae; genus Zapornia; species Zapornia atra. The sequence continues at coordinate 28,779 of VZTU01024869.1, read as the reverse complement.
AACTTTAGGTTTTCTTCTTTCTTTTAATCACTTTTCATAACTTCTTGGTCGTCTGTATTTTGTTGTCCTATACTGACGTCCCACATTTAGTTCCAATACAATTCTTCTGAAATATACTTTTTATAAGCAATTATGCACTCTGAAGTTACATAGAGAATCATATGTTGGTGAACCCTGATGCGTGTTGCTTCACATGCGATTGCCAAATGGCAATATAAATGCATTTTTACATGGAAATGCACTTATTACCATACTATATACTATAGTAGCACTATACCACTAGGAACATGGAGAAGCTACTTTGGACATATCATAGTAACTGTAGAAGCAGCTTGTGCAACGGTCATCCTGCTTTGTTACGTTTGTGTAGGATTAGGGCAAGCATATTCTTGACATCTGTCCATGTGTTAGGAAAGTATCTAAACCTGCAAAGCACTTGCAAACATTATCCAGTGAGGCTAAGTATTTGAAGGTTGTTTTTCATTCTTCTTTGGGACACACTGAAATGAATTCTTGAGAATCAGTGTGGATTTAATTTTGTTTAATGAGAACAGGACCATATTATGAGGATTCATTCTGCCACAGAGCTGTAGATGGTCCAAGATTCAATAGTTTAGTATCTAAATTAATAAGACAGGAAGGGGTGATGACATCCTAATTAATTTGGAGAAAGGAGCATATACAAAATGGCACTGTGGTGGAAAGGCTGTTAGAGAGCATAGTCAGAGAAAACAGGACGTGTTGGAAAGGAAAGGATTTGGTTGTTTAAATGAAAGCATCCATAGTATTGTTCTAGATGCTTTACAGTGTTCCAGTTGTTCCCCAGCTGCCATGGGTTTCTGTAGACCTGTGTTAATTTTCTAAACCCATGAGAAAGTCTGTGAAAAGTTACATAAAAATGTAGGTAGAAATATTTACACAGTCCCCCACCACATCCTTATCTCTAAATTGGAGAGATGTGGATTTGATGGGTGGACCATCCAGTGGATAAGAAACTGGTTAACAGACCAAAGCCAAAGGGTGGTGGTCAATGGGTCTATGTCCGGGTGGAGGCCGGTGACAAGCGGTGTCCCCCAGGGGTCTGTCTAGGGACCAGTGCTCTTTAACATCTTTATCAGTGACATCGATGATGGAATTGA
>VZTU01024869.1:1167-16299 GCA_013400835.1 Zapornia atra | reverse complement strand
TCCCCCCCCCCCCCCCCCCTTGCCTGTCATCTTGCAGTGGGGAAAGTGGTTCTGGGAAGACTGAAGCCTGCAAGCAGATAGTGAAGCACCTCGCTTGTAGAGCCAGTTCCAGCAGAAACACCTTTGATACAAAGATAAAACATGTAAGTAAGCATTCTGATCACTGAGTAGTACGAAGCAAAGCTCTCGCCTCTTGGATAGGTAAAGACATTTCAACTGTAAGGAAAAGGATGTTTTCTCTTCTATGCAGACGTTCATAAAGGGTTTGTTTTTACCACTGAAATAAAAGGAGTCTTCTTTCCCTTGACTGACCTGAATGGCAACAGGATTAAGCTCACATCGATGTGGTGAGAGAAATTCACCTAAGAATGGAGGCCAGTTTTGTTTCTGTATGTTTTGGTGACTTTGGAAAGCAGTGTTTCAGCGAATAGGGAACATTTGTGTGGTAAGGTACTATCTTCTCAATGTGTACTAATTGCCTTCAGCAAGTAAATATCTGCATGGCTGTGGTGGTGCTTCTCTGGACAGAAGTGCTGAAACATCTGAAGTAACTGTATGTAAGACAGAAACCGGAGAGTTGCAAGAAACCTGCAAGGGTGGAACAAAGTTATGTGGCCCAGTATTTGTATACTAAATGTATTTATGAAATAGACTAAAGTTTTCTGAATATTTCATTCCTATAGCAAAACCAAATTCTGCCCAGTGTGTATCGTGAACTCCTGAGAACATGCTTCATGTATCAGATTAATTTGTCTCCTTGCTAGTTAATTTTCAGTGTACAGTTTTCATTTGACTGAACATTGCAACTCATGTTTCATTGTTACAGCTGTAACACTGCTATAAAAGCTCATGCTGACATCCTAAATGATGCTGAATCTGAGATTGCCAATTCAGTTTATTTTTTTTAATGGCATCACACACAACATTCAGAAGTTGCTGCTTTCTTCCTGAATCATGTGTGATTCAGTCCAGAGAGATGATAAAATACTGTCAGAAGTATAGCTGATACTAACAGACAACCTACAAATCAGGATTGTTGGGATGTGGGAAAGGCTACGGACACACTGGGACATGTTTTGTACATTCCAGGTGGTAAGGTAATAAAAGTCCTGTGGACTTTGGGTAATTTTAGAAAACAATGTTGCATTTGTGTTCCTTGAAGACATTAAAAATGCCTGATGATCCTGAAAACACTACAGCTGAATGAGCTGTAGCTTCATGTAGGCTGTGTTAAAGTGTTTTCACAGTGTTACCTCATTCATTGCCATGATGTTCCTAAACTGACACATTTAATCCAAGTTTCACATCACAATGTAAAGAATACCCTTGTTATTTTCACTTTTTTGATATAAATTTTAAAGTCTAGTCTTGCAATAGTACCGTTTTACAGGGACAGTACACTTTTATATTTTAAGCTCAGGAGCATGATCTACAAGTGATAACTATTTCCACTGTGTATTTTTTTTACTACCTGTGCAGGTTTACTTAGTGTTTTGAACTCATTAGGTCATAGGTGTTAGTAGAACTGCAAAATTCATGTTAGATCCTCCAAGTCCTTTGCTTTCCTAAAGTTCAGATTAAGTAATAAGTAGAACTAAATAAATAAGTAACTGTGAATAAGCAGCTGAAAACTGCGTGTTTTGGATACAAATGTGACAGCAGTGGGAATCGGGAAGTGTGGAAAGTAGTCTCGTCTCTACCGCAACTTGTTTCCTGACCATAGGGAAATTTCTAGGGACAGCCATCATGATCCAGTCCAAATGAAGTAAGATCTTGTCTTCAGTTAAGAAAAGGAATTTGTGTGGGATGGGGCTGACCTGACCTAATTTTCTCTGTCTAAAAATTAGTTAATTTTGTGGACTACTTTAACCCATTCTACATCAATGTAGTAAACTGAAGAGCAATGCCTAACATGTAGTTGTTACCCTGCTCCTGGACACAGTTTCAATCCCCAATAGGTCCCCTGGCCACAGTGCAGAGGACAGCATGTGCCAAGGACAGTTCACAACAGTATGCCCACCCTGTTCTACAAAAGAAGAGGTAGACAGATGTCTGCATGTGAACCTTACCACGCCACTTGCCACACAGGATAGAGCATCCAGCTCCTGGTCCTGTTCAGTTTAATAGTATTGATGTAGCTGCATGTGTCAACGAGTGGGTCAGCATGGGCAGAAGAGAGTCACCACATATTAAGGAAAATGTGTTGCCTTTTGGTTCTAGGAAGATCCTTTATAACTTTATGGCTTAGATGGGATGCCTGACTTCAGACGGTGATGAGATGTAGCAGATCCCCCTATGGGGAATCAAGCAGAGATTCTGGTTTCGTTACCTTTTAAGTTGCTTTAATGAACATGATGGCCTGAATCCATTCCTACTGCAGATATGCATAGCATCAAAGTTAATAAAGCTGCACGGGTTAAATGGAGTGCTGAATTAGCCTAGTGAGCAAATACATCCTTAGAAACACTACTGGAGTGGAACCAAATATAGACTGACTTGGTTTTTGCTGCCACCTACTGCACAAGTAGCTAGTTTAATTACTAGTTCTGAAGGGTCTGATTTTAAGAGCTTCTGTCTTTGCCATTGGACCCACATGCTATATGTGTCACTCCACAGTGGTTCTGCTATAGGAATGGAATATTCAGAAAACTCTAGTCTATTTCATAAACACATTTAGTATACAAATACTGGGCCACATAACTTTGTTCCACCCTTGCAGGTTTCTTGCAACTCTCCGGTTTCTGTCTTACATACAGCTACTTCAGATGTTTCAGCACTTCTGTCCAGAGAAGCACCACCACAGCCATGCAAATATATTTATTTACTTGCTGAAGGCAATTAGTACACATTGAGAAGATAGTACCTTACCACACAAATGTTCCCTATTCACTGAAACACTGCTTTCCAAAGTCACCAAAACATATCGAAACAAAACTGGCCTCCATTCTTAGGTGAATTTCTCTCACCACATCGATGTGAGCTTAATCCTGTTGCCATTCAGGTCAGTCAAGGGAAAAGCAAATACAGAGAAAACATGGAATAAAGATGGCATATTTAATACTTAAAAAAAAAAATTAATCTTTTAAAAAGAATTGCTGTGACCACAAAGATGTAACATGGAAACGCATTGGTAAGAGATGCCATAAAAAATCAGAATCTTATTTTTTTCCCCCTTCACTTTTTCACTAGGGTAATGCTGAAGTAATTCTATTTGAAATCAATAATTTATGCCATTTCTGGCATCATATAAAGCTTGTAAATTCCTGTGGTTGGTTATTAGTATTGACTGAGTCTAACTTTACAAGCTTAGCTGCCTTCTACGATTCTAATCTTTTTGCTAAGCATGCCAGCTCTGGGCATATGAGTCCAGTCACTGGTATCCAAACTACCTGCATGGGCGCAGCTCGAGTGTGAGTTGCTCTCTTTCCTCTTCCCTTTACAGCTTCTGCTATTTTGACAGCACTTTTCTTTGTTTCCCTATTTTTTATGTTACTTTTTATAATACTTTGATTTCTATTTAGAAGAAAAAAAAACTTTAAAGGAATCTTTTTTAATTCAAGGCTGAAAAATGGTCTCCCCCCCACCCTCAGTTACTGCTCACAGCCCGAGCTCACTGATGTTTATGGAAATACCTTTCCATTTATTTCCTCTCTTATTACTCCTTTACCATTGCCTTGCAGGTAAACTGTATCTTGGAGGCCTTTGGACATGCCAAGACACCCTTGAATGATTTCTCCAGCTGTTTTATAAAATATTTTGAGCTACAGTTTTGTGAGAAGAAAAAAACATTAATTGCAGGTAAGTGCCATTTAATCTGTTTGTTTTGATATCAGCCATAGAGCAGTAGTTCAGGGGTCCCTGTGTGCCATACGCAGAGTTAGGCATCAGTGGCCTTCAAGTATGTGCAAGAGGCGAGGAGCTGGTGGGGTTACGGAACGCCAGAGAGGAGGAGCATCTTTAAGGGCTGCTGAATCCATAGCGGGAGAGTAGCCGTGTGTAGCATGGAGGGAGAGCCCTGTCCTGGGCAGCCACCAGGGGGCAGAGAAGGACAAGAAATACGCCATGCTGCTTCTGATGCTTCTTGCGTTTCGCAGGAAGTCCCATCTCCCTCTTACGCCTGAGAATAACAAGCTGTGACAGCTCTCTGTGGCTTTACTGCGAAATAAAAGCAGCCAAAGGATTAATTTTTGTGTTTGTTTCTAATATCGTGTCGGGTGTTTTAAAGTATCCCTTAAATTAGTGATAAACTCATCTGCTTAGGGTAAAGAGAACACAAATATGCTCTATATTACCGAAATAAGAAGTAATTTATTACAGCTTTGAGCTTTTTCTAGAGGAGCTGGGAATCATACTGATGTTTATTCTAATTAGAGGTAAGATAGTTTGGAGTTTGCCTTCTTTCAGCATAATTGGGAGTCTGCTAATCCCCAGAAAGCTTTCATTAGTGGGGTGGTGAGGGGGTGTGTGTGTGGGGCGCAATAGGGAAAACTTCAACTTGATTAAGAAATTTCTGATCTTTGGAGGCAGTCCAGGAGAGTTTTCATTTCTGGTCTGCATATGTCGTCATAAATTTGCTCTGTGCTGAAGTGAGATGCATGTACAGAAATAACTGTACAGCTGCTTTCCTCCCTGTGCTGATCCTTCTAAATGGAAAAGGTGTGTGGTGAGACACACTTTTGATCCAAGTAAATTAGATTCCATTGGATAAGCATTTCCAAAATGACTCAATTTGTACCATTTTAACTGTATACTTTAAGAAGAGTTTCTTAAAATTTTTCTTTGGAAATATTTCACAGTGGGAATTATAATTAATTTTCTTCAGACAGCTGTAACCTAGCAAGTAAGTTTCTTCACTGAAAATATCACTGCATGGGAAATTGCTATCACTTTTTCTGGGTTATTTACAAATACAGGATATTTGTAAAGAAAATGTAAAACTGAACAGTGTGATTTTTTTTTTTTTAATTGATGAGCTGTTATAGGAGGAGTATAAAGTGATGTAAACATTAGTATGGACTAAATAGCATCTGAATTGAGCTTGTAAAAATTGTCTAATGCCTAAAACTAGCATTTTATAAATCCTTTATATTGTATGTATTTAATTTGGTTGTATTTAGTTATCACAATTACATTGCGTGCATGCTTTTGTCATACACAAACACACACAGAGCACAAATGCAAGCAGATAAGAATGATACTGGTTTTGAAAAGTCAAGCATGTTAGCATTAGGAAATGCTAGAATTGAAGTTGAGATACTCTTGGGTTTCCTTGTGCGTACAAATTTAATGCCGTTGTTTCTTCCACCCCAGCTTCATTCAGTGCAGGGAACAGACTATATTTCTTCAGTGATCTGTTACTAAACAGCTCATTTTCTCTTCATTGATCCATGTGTGGCTTGCACTGTTTCATTCTCTGCTAAAACCAGAATGTGAGTTTTTCTGTGGATTTTCTATGGTGCTCATCAACATGTATCATTGTATAAGCATTTCAGAAATATAAATAGCTCCATTTTCACAGTACTTCTTACCTAAGGTTGCTCCATTTGGTTCCTCAGAAGAGAAATGAAAGCCTCAAGGCCATGTGTTCCCATGGGTTTTGGGTGCCTCACTTGAGATTACAAGGACTTGAGTCTTCAAGCATCTTAGCCAGACTTGCCCCTTTAATTCACAGCCCTTTTCTGTGGATGCTACAAACATGGCATCAGTTAACCAGGCTCTCCCGTCAGTTTTCTGGTATACTAATGCTGTGGTTCTATCGCATTCAAACCACAGGCATTAAATAAGAAAATGCAGGGGTAGCCAAGTCCATTAACAAATCTAAACAAATTACTTGCCTGCCATACTATTCCCCAAATACTTAGGGATTGAAAAAAATTACTCTTACCTGAGCCAAGATGGGCAAAAATTTCTGTAATTTACAGTCAAGAGTGAGAAGCCCTAATACAGTGGTAAAAGTGTTATCTTTTTGTAAGTTGCAATTGTCAGTGCTGTTTTGATTTGCATTGTAGATGGTGCCTTTTCTAGGCCACTGCTAAACATTACTTCTGAGTGAAATTGTCCCAGATTTACACCACCATAAATGAGAATCAGGCACGTCATCTTTGGCTGGTTTAAATCCCACCCAGTGTTTCTCTGTATCTATTTGCAAGATCATTTGCAGCAGTATTTACTGTCTTGCGCTGTTTAAACATGAATGAAAAATGTAAACACACGGAGTACCTGATTCTGCTGAGACGTGACTTTATAACTCATTGAGGCAAACTGGGCTAAATATATCTGGTTTGTAAACAGAAATCCAAGTCATACTAGACTGCCTCCATCGACAGGTTCATGTTGTTTAAACTCCTTAACAGGCAGATGTTGAAGGTGGAGATCCAGAACAATTTACTAAAGAAACTGTATGCAAAGTACATCCGTACATTTTTATTAGACAGGGCAAGCTCAAGGTAGCATTCCTTCCATTTTGAGTGGACTTCAGTGAAAATCGTGACAGCTCTTTGTTTATGATGAAGTTCTATTATGGCTAGATCCTGCAAATGCTCTGATTTTTGTCACATAAAGTTTATTCTTATGGCTGAAAGTCCAATATACCTAAATAACAGAGGCATTGGACATAATTTTCATCTACAGGCTTGATTCAGTGTTTCTTATAAACTGGATCTTTGCCATGAAGTTTTGAAAACAAGTTTGGAGCTCTTCAGTGTGGTTCTCTTCAAAGCCAGTACAGTATCTGTAGAGATTTTATATGTCTGCTCTGATTCTTGTTCCTGATGAAGTGTGCTGTGATTTTGGGTTTAAATGGGATTTTTTGTGTGACAACTGGCTTTGTGGTCCGGTCAGGTATCTTTCATTGCTTTAATCCAATCAACCAAGTGTAGAAGGTATAAAACAGGTCAAGCCATTGTTCTTTATGACTGGATAAGATAAAATAGTGGGAACTAGTAAAAACTAGTAAAAAATCTTATGTCAGATCAAATGAACTACAGTCCGGTCTTTAAGTTCCTAAAATAAATTAATACCTGACAGAACTCAAAGCCTGATCTTCTGCCAAAAAAATAATCATTCACACCTACTGCATATTTGTAAAACACTGATTATGTATTTATAAATAAAGGAGTAAAATTACTGCATCTTATTTTTATTTGGAAAGGGAGAGAGAAATGGTCTTTTAGGTAAATTGATGTAATTCCTGAAAGGTAAAGTTTCCCTAGATTACTAAAAAAGAAGGAGATAGGGAGGGAAAATCCAGACTGACAAACTCGCTACAGATTTCCTGCCTTGCTTTTCAGGCTTTGCTGTTCTCAGGCTTCACTTTTTGAAAAGCAAAACGTCTTTTTTTTTTTTTTAATATTTATTTTTAAAACAGCACTGAAATGGAAGTATCCAATATGATTTTGAAAAGAAGCAGAATGCATATTTACCTGTATGCGTTACAAACATTTTTTTAGCAATTGGAAAGTTTCAGACATGAATTTCCTTTTTGTGGTATAAGAAAGACTGTGGCCAGCTAAGCTCTCTGCTGTGTTTTTGTTCTGTGTTCCAGCTCTGGACTTTGAAGTGTTTTGTCTTTACTGATAGCTGTGTTTAGGACAGCGTGGGTTTTGAGAAAGACCTGTGTAGTTTCAAACAATGCGTAGCTGGAAGAAGAGTTTCACTGGTGATGCTTTCAATACAGAGTCAGCTTGCTGACTTCGTTGCTGCTCAGTAGATCAAGTGATATCTTAAAGGAAATGCAAATTTCCTTGTCCCTGGGAGCACAGGTAACATTGCACAAAAATAGACCTCTATTATTTTTGCCTTTTGTTCCACACAGAGATTAATGAATATATCATTTCACATTGTAGAAAACCATATTGCTGTGATAGTTTCCTTTACGAGCTACTTTGGCTCCATTAAGGTGGTGCTGCTTTTGATTCTTGCTGATCAGAAGTTCAACTTTTCATAACAGCTCTTCCCATTGCTGGAGATGCTGACTGAGATGAACTGTATTTAGCCTTATTAAAGTGAGTGACTTGAAGTACCTGAAAAGGGCTGAATTCATTTGTATCATCTGAGTAAGTGATGTTGCTCATCATTAGAGATAAATGTGTTAATTAATCAGATAGATGACCTTCAGTAAGGTTTTTCTCGTTTTTATTAATCAATGAATGTTAAAAAACACCCAAGTGATAGTTATGAAAACCTTAGCGAAAACCATTGCACACTAAAAAGCGATTCAAGATTAGTAATGGCCTCTTTTCAAATTAATTGATGGTAAGGTTAGTTTTAGTAAGAAATAAGTTGCAAGCACCATAAAAGATGGAAATCATCCTTCAGGTTCATCTATCCTGTTTTACCCTGTGGGAATGGCAGCCAAGTAATGATTGATTCTGATGAAAGCGTGTGTCTGGGCCAGGCCTGCCACGATAGGTTAAGATTGTATTGCTTCAATTTGTAGTGTGCTGCAAAGCTACAGGAGCCAGAAACATATCCTGCTACCAGCTTAATGATTTCCCAAGCGTGCCCTTTCCCTTCCAGCACAGTTCTTGTTTCCGTAATGTAGCATCAGAGGACTAGAGATGGCTGACACACAATTCCTCATAGTAAGGGTTCCATAATGGTGGGGGTTTGCTTCTACTTTTTGTAGGATGATTAAATGGGCCAGATCATGTCTCCTTGTTTCAGCAAGTCAGCCATGCAACTCTTCTCTGTCAGTCCTACTGTCTCTTCTAGGGAGCAAGAATCCCAGGTGTGGTTTTGGTTGCCAGCACATGTGTCAGGCCATGCCCGTGCTGTTATATAAAAGAAAAGGGTGGAAGATGTCCCTGTGTAGTGTAGCACTGACTTTCTCTACTGCCTACCTGGGATGTGTCTGGGGTGGATTGGCCTGCGCAGAGTAGCATTTGGTGAGACCATGCATAGTTATACATAGTTCAGGGACAATGTTGAGCTGCTGAGACCTTTCTCAAAGCATATGTTCAAGACTCCCCTGATTTTTCTACACTGTCTTTCAACAATACTCTCACAGGCTGTATTGCCTTGCACACACAACTTTAAATAACTTCCAGTTTCCTGTGTTTAATTTAACAGCGTGGCCAGAAGCTTAGATCTCTCCAAAAGATATGATACTTCAGTGAATTTAAAATATAATTTGCAGACAAATACAGATGATATAGCATAACAAAGCATGGCTCTTGAATGAGCTGCTGCAGTACAGCAGCAGGAGCATGGCATTCCGGCTTCTATCCTAGCCACTGGGCTAGTGCAACTTCTGTGCTTCTGATGCACACTCTCACATACCGAGATCTAACCTGCATGGCTTTGCCTGGCATCGCATTGGGCAATACCTCCGAGTCCAAAACTGATTCTGAAAATACTGTTTCAACTCCCCCAATCTTTAGAAGTCTTTAAATTCCTACTCTGCCTTCAAACTTCAGGTCTCAGGTAGCTGAAGCTATGTTACTGCATGTGCCTAGAAATGCAACAGGTTTGACTGCACTGCTATTTTATGCTTAAACCCAATTTGCTTAAAAAACAACTAAAAAAGCATGAGCAGCAAAAAAAATGGTGTGTGGTAAATGCCTTAGGGTGTGCCATGTACCAGTATTTTCTGTCAATGATTCTTCAAGAACTACCTCCAGCTTCCCTGTGTATCCCTCATGGGGTCGCAAGTCCCCCCAGCAAACCTGCTCTCCATGGGCTGCAGGTCCTGCCAGGATCTTGTTCCAGCATGGGCTTCCCATGGGGTTATAGCATCCTTCAGGTGTCTCCACCTGCTCCAGCATGGGGTCCTCTATGGGATGGATGCAGGTGGAATGTCTACTCCTTATCATCCTCCGTGGGCTGCAAGGGAATCTCCGCTCTGGAGCCTGGAGTGCCTCCTTCCCGTCCTTCTTCACTGACCTTGGTGTCTGCAAAGTTTCTTACATCTCACTCCTTTTTCTGGCCGCAAAAAACTTCTGCTTGTTTGTTGTTGGGTTTTTTTCTTTCTTCTTAACTATGTTATCCCATAGGTGCTACCACCATTAATGATTGGCTTAGCCATGGTCAGCAGCAGGTCCATCTTGGAGCTGGCTAGCATTGGCTCTATTTGACCCAAGAAAAGCTTCTAGCAGCTTCTCACAGAAGCCGCTCCTGCAGCCCCCTCACTACCAAGACCTTGCTAATCAAACCCAAAAGAGCACCTTATCTTCCTAACTTAACAGCTTTTGCCAGGGTAAGGATGCTTGCTATGACCCTGTGAAAGCTTTGACATATTTCAGACTGAAAAGCATAAAGCTGGAACAGAATGTACAGTGTCCTAGAGATGGGGCTTCTCAGCTGTGGTAAGGGACAAGGGCTTCTGGTCTTTGCACCACAGAAAGTGTTCTACATTGACCAATGATGAGATAAAGAATAATAAATGGTAGCATAAGTGGGAACTGGAACCGGGTCCCTGCTCACAGGGAGGATCCTGACCTCTAGCTGCAGGTTTTTCCATGTTGTCTTTAGGCTGCTGCGCTTGGAACTAACTGCGTGGTGGCGATGGTGGTGTACACTCAATGGATGGCTGGAGTAATCTGCCTAAACCAGCAAATCTCCCTCTGTCTTTTCACATGTACCTCTAAAATGCCTGTAATCTCATGAAGCAGGTGAATAGATCTGATGGCCCAGTATTTCATAGAATACCAAATTGGAAGAGACCCCAAGGATCATTTCCTCTGCTTCTGTGCTTTGCCTCCCTCAGAACCTTTAGGAGCTTGAGGTTTTGTATGATCCTGTAATCAGCATTTCTCTAGGCAAATTGCAGTCAGGTTCATCCTCCTTCACCTTCTTCCCAGATGTGCCGATTCACATGGCTTCTTGTTTGGCCAGGTCACCGTAGCTCTTCTGAGATGTTTCCCCAGGCACAGGTTACTGAGCACGTTGATGACCTGTTCTGCAGAGGATTTGTCTCTTTGCAGCCATCTAGAAGTTAACTATTAAACTATTAACCTGAGTGTTCTGGACTGCCAACAGAGAAGGAGGAAATGGTTCAAAGTCTAGTTTCTCCAAGACACCGTGATACCTTTTGAGTCTGTTTCTCTCCATTAAGAAAGTGCTTGGAGTAGATGCCAATGTTCAGATGTCTATACTTTAGTGAGATGGCTAATAGCTTGTCTCTTAGAACGTCTTGCCAAATACAACAACTGCCTCCTCAAATAAGCAAAACAGTACAAATCAACATTGTTATCTTTAAAATGAACTAAGTAATTTTAAAGATAAAGTAAGACAGTAAGTAAGCAAGGTAAGACATTTATTCCACTAAGTTCAATGGAATTAGGGCTTTATATATGATTTATACAGAGAACTGTGGTAGAATTAATGGTATTTTTATATGTTCACCTCAGACTGTTTTATAAGAACCATTTTTTATTCTTTACTGTTGCAATGGTGAATGGTTTAAAATATATAAATTCAGAGCAATCAGTGTAACGATGAATTTATTTGTTTGTTTCTCAATCAGCTAGGATTTATACATACATGTTGGAGAAATCTCGTGTCATTATGCAGCCTCTCAACCAGAGTAATTTTCATGTTTTTTACTTGATGATGGATGGGCTGTCTGCTGAAGAAAAATACACCCTGTACCTCAGTAATTTGTCTGCACACAGGTAGGAAAACAATTTTATATTTAGTATTAATATTTTTCTTCATTTTTAGTCCCCTCTTTGCTGTTGAACAACCCTTCCTCCAATAGTTAGGATTTGTGTCCTAACTTCTCAGAGAGCTCTAAAATTATTTATTATTGAATACCTGTTAAAGAGAATTTATTTACGGAGTACGTGTGCCCATTCTTAAGATCAGAGGATTGTATTCATTAGGATTATTGCCACAAAGGAGAACAAGAAAGGAAGCTTCTTTGTTATTTTTTTACCATCTTCTCTGGACTAGAGTAGGTCTGGGGTTTGTTATTTTTGGGTTGGTTGTTTAGGGGTTTTTTTGGTGTTGTGGGTTGTTCTTTGGGGTTTTCTACATTTTGTTTTTCATGGTGAAACATTTGGTCTTCAGGAGAAGCTTATTAAAAGTAGACATTTTTTATGGAATAAGTTGATTTTGATGATAACTGATATTTCCATCCTCATTTTGATACTGACTTTACTTCATATTATTGAGAAACAAAATTTTGACTGCTTTGAAACCAAGGATAAGATTCAGCACCCAACAGCTATAATTAGATCTTTGGGTGTGTCTCCACATGAGATGGTTGTCTTGGCTCCCTTTTGTAGTCAAAGGAGATTGAGTCCATACTCAGCTCTGTGTAGACTTACACATAGATGTGTGCTTTTGGGGTGACCTGAACCACATTTGTGACATCTTAAGCTGTGATGACTACTTCCCCTTTAATAGTTAGAGCTTAACATAAATACCTGTGTATAGACACCTAAATGTAGTGTGCTGAAGCCTGAACACACTTCCAATGTTTAAGAGATGTGGAAATTCATATTTTTCAGGAAATTTTGGGAGTATCTCAAAATTTATCAATTCAGATTATTTTCTTCTTTCTGAATTAGATCATTTGCCTTTCATTCTTCAGTCTTTCTTAAAAAGTAAGAAAAGCCTATTTGGCATTTAAGATCTTCTCCTAAATTAGCTAAGGTTATAATTATAATAAATAACTGTAAAAGACAAGTAATAACCAAAATTATGTAAAATGAGTGATTTGAGTCTTTTCTCCATGGGTTTTTCTCTCAATGTTATGTTTCACTCTGGCTAGTACTTGAATAAAATTGTATTCCTAGATTTGGGGCCTGTAAATAGAAAGATGCCACATTCATTTTTGCAGCAAAAATGTACTTGATCCTGATTTATTTATTAAACACAAGTCTTCAGACTACTGTTGTTTGGTAATGTTCTAAGCTGTTAGCATTTTAGGTATTATATAGAATAGTGTAATGCACTAGCTCTGAAGAAACATGAAGCCAAGTTGCTTTAGTACAATGTAAATTGACCCACTTCAAAAGACAGGTGGGGAGGGGAAGAGTTACACTCTTATGTCCAAAAGGATTCTGAACTCCTGATCATTAATTTATTCCACTTCTAGCAAAATTGTTTGGAAACCCTCGGTTTATTCAGAAAAAGAGACAGTTTGAAGTCACTTTGCAAAAAAGCTGCAACAGGAAAGAACTTAGCAAAAAACCTGAATAATTAGATTCACAGGAACAAAGCTTTATCTGATAAGATATCTGATAAGCATCCAAAAAGAACAAATAGTATTTTTAAATAGATGTCTGAACATTGCAGTGCCAACTCCTTAGAAATTTATAGTCAAACATTTGAATAAAGCTGCTTTTATCAATAAAGCTTTGCTTTGGCTATGTAGAGTAGATTCTATCTTGCATTATTAAGAGAGTCTTTGAGTCTAATATTTCTTACCTTAAACTCCCGAGTGTAGTAGTTCAGTGGGACAGATCTTTCTAGGTTGATTAGGAGTTAGACTAGGACTGAATTTCTACTGCATCAAACTTGTACATGAATCAGGAAAGCAGGATTTGGCCTCTGTTATAAATTCATTATTTCTGGCTTAGTCAAATTTTGATGAGATCATATCATTCTGATAACATTAATAAGTGAATTTGTCATGTTTTCTTTAGCAAGTGTAATCTTGATTCTAACAGTAAATTTAATTAGATAACAGCCCTTTTGAAACTATAGGTGGTTCATGCCCAACTATTTTTTTGATAATTTTTCTGTTCCTCTTTGCGCTGTTTAATATTGCACCTCTATATAGAAGGCTGAACATTCTTAGTAGATAACGGCTGTTAAGATCACAAGATATCCCTATTGTTTCATTCTTTCCTTAAGATATTTCAGTATGAGAAATGAGACACAGCATTATTTTTTAAGCTCATTTTAGATAAAAGTGCCTTAAAGAGTCAAAGCAGTATTGTCAATAGCAGTTATTGTTGGACTTGATGCTGAAAAAGGTGAGAGGCACTGTACTAAGCAGTATATAATCCTGGATTAAGAGCTAATGTAAATAACCAAAAGCGGAAATCCCTCCCCTTTGGAGTCACTGAGAGTTTCAGTAAGGCTGGGGTTTCACCCTAATGTGTTGGGGAAGTTGTTAGGTTCTGATTCTCTGGTGTTTGATGCCATCCTGAGAAGGAGCTTGAACTCAGAACTGCAAATATACGTTCTTACCAGCATTATGACTGCTAGGGCAGGACTTTCAATTGAACCTGTGTACAACTAGGATCGTAAAGCAAGCCATCTAAATCTGTGTAGGGAGGGATCTGAGTGATTATATCTCCCACCGTATCTGTGTGTGGGTCATGATGGATAAAGACGGAAGCAGTTCCTGAAAGGTAAGATCATTTTCAAAGATTTAGCAGGGGGAGCGTATCAGAAATGGAGAGACAGTCTCAAAAAGGCAACTTGAGGCTTTTTGATTGACAACAACTACTGCCATGTGTTCATTTCATTCAGGAACTGGATTTTATCAGCAGATACTTGATTGAAATGTCCAAAATTTCTATTAACTTGGTGTATTTCAAAAGAACTGCAGAATTGTGTTTATCTCAATGATGATATGTAATAGAGATTAGAATCCTGGAGCTATATTCTCAACTTGCTCTTGATTTGCTCTTGATTTTTATTTCTTTTTTTATTTTTCCCCTGCATGAAGATATAGCCCGTTGCTGTAAACATTGCTTTTCTGGTGTGCAAAGGTTAACCTCATAATAGGAGTATGTACTAGCTTTTCTAGCACATTTAGTTTATCCTCATAGTTACAGTAGGTATGACTTTAGGAATGGATGGTGAATCTTGCAACCAAAGTGAAACGGAGAGCAAAGAAAAGACATGCCAATGATGGTAGATTAGCTTATGAATTGTTTTGAACTTGAATGAAGAAAGAGTACTAAAAGGAGAGATCAAAAACTCAGGAAAGAAAAAATGTGGGGAAAATCTGACAAAATAAATCTGCTTTTGTTATTATGGGTCAATTGTTTCGTATTAGTGTTAATACTCCAAAGCTGTAGTAGTTACAGCAATTTTAAGATCTTTGTGTAATAGGTATATGTAAGAAACTTACTGTTATTAAAAGTCATGTCATTACATTTGTATACGTATGTTAGAAACATAGCTCAAGGCTACTTTACTATAGAAAATGGTTACAGAAATGATGGTGGG
>VZTU01024868.1:1846-12753 GCA_013400835.1 Zapornia atra | reverse complement strand
GTGTTTGTCTACAGTGAAAAACTTGTCTTCTGTGTTATGATTCACCTGCAAATTTCCAGATCTAGGCTATAATTTTGGATATATTTACAGTATGGAGCAGTACATCTCAAGGTGAGCAAAAACCTCTTTTGAAAGTGCAGGGAACTTGCTAGGTAAAAGATAGATGGTAAAGGTAAAATTTGTCAAAATTTCTAACTTCTCTACCTTTTCAAAATAAAATATTATTGTGATGACTAAGTGCCTTTATTTCTCTTCTCCAAAATGATGTCCCATAAAAATTCAATATTCCTTTAAAAACAAGAATGATCTTTTGGCAGCTATGACACAGAAGCTTGTTTTACTACTGCAGTGCCTAAGAACTGGCTCTGCTGAAAATCTTTATTTTCCCAAATGTGCTTTAGTTTTCTGGCACTTGGATATTTTTGTAGAAAATTGACAAACAATTTTACAAGTTTGTAATTGTTCCTTGAAATAAAGTAATACTTTGTACATCCTGAAATGGTAAGAGCAATCTGGGTTGTGAGAGTTTTTATTAGTCTTTTCCCTTGACAACACGTCACTGATTGTTTGGCAACCTCAAAAATAATTTTGTGCATGATCTGAGACATGATAAACTATCTCTCCATGTTATTTCTGTCCTCTCTCCACTCGGAAGGAAAAGGTGATGCTAAATCAGATGGAATCTGAAAGGCGAGCTCCTCTTTAGCAGTACTAACACTTGGTGTGTCACAACAAAAAGGGAGTATGAAACAACAAAAGGGAGTTCAAAGGATATGCAAGGGAGAGATTTGTTGATCACTCAGTGAAATCTCATGGGGCTACTGGTGGTTTGTTTCTGTGGACCCTCTGAACAGCGTCAGAACTCTGGAGGATAAAGTCAATCATTTATTTAAAGAAGTTTTAAAGTACCAAAAAAGCATTTGGGATCTTTATTGATGTACATTGGCTATATGTAGATATACATTATATCTTAAGGACTAGCCATCTCTGTTGCTGTGGGTCAAGTGTTTATTTTCAGACGCATATCGCTTTCCTTCTTTGGTAAAGCAGGATATAAGGAAGTTGATTTATGTGCTGTCTTCTTTAGATGGTGGTAGCATTTCTCCCTGAGGTTTCATAATTTTGCTCTCCATTTGTAAAAATAGGTAGTAAGGTGTTGACTTCCAGATTTTCAGAAAGTAGGTTTGCAAATTATATGCAAGTTACCACAATGTACAGGACATTTTTAAATTGGCTATGATTTACTCCTACGCTGAGGTCTGTCTGTAATCCTGTTTTTACCATGGCTGTGCTATCCATGCTGTGTGGGTAAATACCACTAGATAGTTGTGGTCTATACCAATAAATGTCACTCTGCTAACGTGGTTTATATCAGCTTTGTGAGTGACATACATTAAAAGAACAAACTGCCTCATTGATAAGCTTATCTTTGTACTTATAAGTATGTTTTCCAGAATAAGCATGCGTGAACTTTCCACATCTGCCATAGCTGAGTTGCATATCATCAAAACTTCATATTGCAAAAAGCACATATAACAAATAGCCTTCAAAAACCTAGGTCTCATTCTACCTGATGGATTTGGGCATTAAATCCAATGCTGCCACTTCTGAACTCATGCAAGGATCAGAAACATACATCTTGTGGTCACAGATTCAGGGAATCTGATCCAGTCCTTCTGTAGCCAAGAAGCTTGTATGTGATGCGTCACAGGTTGTATTTTTCTCTTGGTTAAACAGCATTAAATTCTGTGACTACAATACCAACACGTGTGGCAGGAAAGTTTTTTGTGGCTTTTAAAAATTTTATTTTCTTTAATAATTATTGACAATGAGATATGTTTTGCCATTGATTTTTCTAAAGATCTTCAAAAGAGAGTTTTTGTTTAAATGGCTGAACAAAACAGACATGAGATGAAAGGACAAATGGAAGTTTAAGGAGTCCTATGCATGGTAAGTGTAAATGATGATCTAATCTACCTATGTGATCAAACTATTTTCCATTATATTATTATTATCACATTAATAAACTGATCACATAAATATTATAAATGCAACAATGACTGAAAATACTAGCAGAATGCTAACATGTTTCTTTTTATGTCTTACTTTTCATGTTTCCTTAACAGAAACAGCCAAAGCCAAATTGATCTTGCTTTACTCATTCTTGTGGTTAAGTAGTGAATTAGTATTATAGAACTGTATCTAAATCTTTTAAATAGAAACCCGTTTCTTTTCCTGGTCTCTGTAACAGACACTGGATTGATGTGGAAATGTATATGCTTTCATAAATGCTCGTGTCCCCTCTCTTCCTCTCTGCATCCATGGGTTCAACAGGAAATGCCAAAACTCATTTTAAGTTTTATTTAATTTCATATAAAATATAGGAAATTACTATGAAGACATTTTCCCTGAAAGAAGTTTTATCCAAATTCTCTATAGTATAAACCTTTTCTTTGAGCTATAGAGTCAACTCACCAAAATACCAGCTATTTTGATCAGAAGAAAATCTTCAAATTTCACGACCTCAGCAAAATGCAGCATTTATGCACTGTGGAGGTAAGACAGCCTGAGCCTACAACTCTGACCATACCAAGCTGCCAACATATACATCTTATGCTCAGATACACAATGCACTGCCTGCCTTTTGAATATCCTCTGGCTGTAGTAGCTCATGGGCAGGCATGAATGGGCATCCTAAAAAGTCTGCCAGAGGAACGAATGGGGTTCCAACTCAGTGGGTGTATCTTTCCTTCTCTAGGTTTGGGTTGTCCAAAATCATCACTTTAATACTTTTGCTATGACATTTTGCATGCAGCTAGTCACAACTACCAGAAGCATGTTAGCAGTGAATACAGAACTAAAGCTAACTGTAAGAAGCATACTTGAAAAACCTGAAAAATCATCTGTGAAGAAATATCACTCTATAGGGTTTGTATCAGTAGAGGGCACTTCATAAAGCCAAATCACAAGGAAAAGAAACATTGTTCTAAACAAGGCATTTTGCAAGCATGTACACAGCAACTTGATTTGTGATATATCTTTAACTGATGTAAAAGAAGTACTTCTTAATTAAACTCTCTTTCACGACCACATTTCCATTTTAGTGTCTGTGTTCCTACTTATCAAATAAAGCAATTGATGTTTAATATACTGCAGTTCTACAGATACACCCATGCAACTCCCTTTATATTCCCATAGTTAAAATTCCATTACAAGTTCTAACCTAATCTTCTAGTTTATATGAATGTTCTCTAAATGAAATGCTGCATTCTGGTGTGCTGCCAATTAAGGTAACTGCAACCTCAGTAAACGGTGCAGTTGGATTCACCAGTTATGAGGAAATTACTTCCACATCTTGTTTTTTTTCTTGGTTGTTTGTATACAAACTGAGTATAACAGAGCTCAGCTATTAATACTGCTGCCCCAGCAGCATGAGCTGTTTTTATGAGGGTAAAAAACATGTAAGTTGTCACGCACAGTTTTGTGATCCTGCTTACAACTAGGAATGCCAAAGAACAAGCAAGCTGTAGGCAGTTACTGACTTTGATCACTCTATTAATAAAGCCCTGCCTTTCTGCTGTTTCTCTTCTTGTTTACAAATACTTCTTCATGTTTTCTAGTGCCTTTCTTTATGCATCACACCCATGTGGAAATCACAATTGTGGTGTCTGTATTTGTGGAAACCCCCAGTGTAATATCACCCTGTTGTTTTGGTTTTACAGACCAATGTTTATAAATTATTGCTCTGAGTTTATTAGCTGAAAAATAGCCAAATTCTTCTTGACTGTGGAGAGGACTGTGATTTGTCTTTGGATCAGAGCTAAAATAAATATGTTTTTCATATCAAAGCAGTATCTATACCATATAATCATTATACAATATATAATACAATCCTCTATATAATTAATGCATGTTGTGTAAAATATAATAATACATAATAATTATATATAGTGTGTGATGACACGTAATTACATATAGTATGTGGTTATGTTATTGTTCTAATAACATACAATTTTATATAAAATTATATTAAAAATATTAACATATAATAACTAATAATATATTATGAACTCTACATTCCCATGGGGCTGTTCAGAAGACCTACACACAATAATCTGGGATTTTTTATGTCAGATACATAGTATTGTGGAGAAAAACTATTCAAAGTGTTTCAATAGTGGTCTCTGCTTATAATGATAAAGATTCTAACAGTGAGTTAGTCCAAAAAAACCCCATATGCTTGACTGTGTCTCTCAAAATAACCCTCTCAGGAATAGAAAAATGTGAGCTTTAGCCAGTAGATGCTTAACACTTCAAAAGTTAGGAGGAGGCTGTATTTTGTATTTCTGTAGTTTGCCATCTCTTCCTCTTTTGCCGTCTTTAATAAATTTTCTCCTACCCTCTGTTACTGACCATTTACATAGGAAACAGCAGTTCAGCTGCCAGCTGGTGGTGTTTTCTAGGCATGTTCACTTTTCATTTCTTTATCGTTCTTCCATTTCAGTGACTAATATGTGTTTCCAATACCTTTCTTCTGATCCACAAACAGACAAGTACCTGTTTCCTGGAAAATGACCCTGTCATTTTTTATTCATCAGTTTCTTAATGGTGGGCAATCAGCCTAGAGATATAAACTGTGAAATGATTGGGCTTTTTTCAGGTCTCTTCTATATTTTAGAGACCTGTGCTCCCAGCAGATATTCTTAGCTGTTTCCTCATTTACATTTGCCTGTTTTCCTTCCCAAGGAAGGGTTCTTCCCACTTAAGTGACACAATGTCCTATCATTCATGTATCTCATAAAAATCTAGTTCATCATTATTATTGCCAGTTTTGTGCAAAGTACTTGTACAATTTTTCTTGACATTAGTATTTACACTTGTTTGGCATATTTCCAAAACATTTTATATAATTTTGTTTCCATGCTAACTTGTAGTAAGCTTTACTTTCTTAAGTGTTTTCAAGGACTTTTCATTTACAGATGAATTTTCCAAGTCACCAGTGTAATAATTCACCTGCACAGCATGCATCCAGATGAATGAGCAGAGATTAGATACATTAAGTCTTATTTTTAGAGGCCATCAAATGCTAGGGAAATTTCCTTGAATAATTGTTTGCAACGAAGTTGCTGAAATTGTCAATGAATATTTCTCACAAGTAATTATTTAGAAGTGTTACTTTATGCTTAATTGTACTATTTCCTCTGTATGTAATCAAAGTCCAAATTTGAGGTACTTCTCTCAACATATATAGGAAGATACAGGGTCTCAGTCTGTTCTCACTTATGATATTGTCAAGCAACTCAAAAATAAGTCCAATTTGTTATTTTTTTTTACAAATACAAGTGACAAGACTTCCCCGGCACACTTCCCTTGTAGAACAAGACTAGGGTTGGGCAGTTTGAAACGATTGCCCTTGTAATCTCAAGATTTCATTCACTGCTGCCACCAGCGATAAATTTTATGGGTTTTGTTCTCAAAGGAAGACTCTTTTTCCTATTTTCCGTGAGTGTAGTAAATTAAAATGGGAAATATTCACCTGGAATAGAGTAAGTAAGTTGTGCTAAATTACCACAGGTTGTGCATTTGAAAATAAAGTTTCTAGCAAGTGTGATGAGGTTGCTGATATATGTTGTTGATGGAGAAGACAGCTATGACTGATGACCTCCCTAGGGCAGCCTAAATGCGGGGAAAAAAATCAGGCAAGACTCCTAGAAGAAGTGGGAAAACTTTTCAAGAGGTCTTTATCTTTACATAGAACAGAGAGAGGAAGAATCACAGAANGACTTGAATATCTCCAGAGAAGGAGACTCCACCACCTCCCTGGGCAGCCTGTGCCAGGGCTCCGTCACCCTCACTGTGAAAAAGTTCTTCCGCATGTTGGTGCGGAACTTCCTATGCTCCAGCTTACAGCCATTGCCCCTTGTCCTGTCCCCATAGACCACTGAAAAGGGGCTGGCCAATTCCCCCTGCATCCCATGTCTAAGATACTTATAAACGCTAATCAGGTCCCCCCTAAGTCTTCTTTTTTCCAGGCTGAACAGACCCAGCTCACTCAGCCTTTCCTCATAGGGGAGATGTTCCAGACCCCTAATCAACTTTGTCGCCCTTCTCTGGACTCTCTCCAGGAGGTCCCTGTCTTTTTTATACCAGGGAGCCCAGAACTGGACACAGTACTCCAGGTGGGGCCACCTCTCAGCAGCCTCCTTCTTTTAACCAAGATGCCTCATTTGAAATTAATGAGTCAGATTCTCTATTCCTTGCTTTCTATCCTTCCACAAATGTCTCAAAAACAGGGAGAGGGAAATGCAGTACTGCCTGCTCCATACTGAATGTTTGGGAAGAGGAAGAAAAAAATGCATAAAGACACAGAACCAGAGGCAGTCATAGATAGGGAAGAGAAGAAATGGAGTAATGTGACATCTGAAGTTAAAATTTTCTAGGGCAGAGTGAATAGGCTGATTTGAAGCTGGGTGTGGTCATCAGACCATGCACAATTCTCCATTTTCTGAAAGCATTAGGAACAGAAGAACTTTCTATTAGCCTGAAAGCTTTCAATTTTTAATGAAAACAAATGCAGTAAATAGAAGCATGGCCTTGAAGTTCTGTCAACTCCACTTCTATAGTTAGGAAAAAAGATGAAAAGGAGAAATGAGACAGTGCTCACCAAATTTATCTTTCTAAATTCAGTTGTCTTTGATCTGAATGGTCTTTCGTTCCCTTTGTTTTCAGTAGAGAGAAATAGAACTCTTCCTGAGCATGATTCATCTTATTATAAGCCTCCAAGATGCATAAGATGAAACCTTCTGGAGAAAGTTTTCTTATGAAGTGTCTGTAAATAAAGTACTGGAACAATCTGACTGTATAACTTTAAAATTTTAAGTGATCTTCCTGGAGCCTCCTCTTCTTCAGTCTGAACAAACCCAGCTGTCTCAGCCTGTCTTCATAGGGGAGATGCTCCAGCCCCCTGATCATCTTCATGGCCCTTCGCTGGACCCATTCCCACAGTTCCATGTCCTTCTTATGTTGGGGACTCCAGCACTGGACACAGTACTCCAGATGCAGGTTTCATGAGACGTAAATCTTAGTGACACTTTCCAAAACACAACAAAACATGCAAACACCATCCCACCCCTCTCCCCCCTAAAAAAAAAAAAAAAAAGAGTGCATTTGGAATCAATATTTTTGTCTCAAGCCAAATTTTAGTTAGAAATAGCTAATGGGTACCTAGATGCCTACCTGGATCCCTAAGTATATGTTTTTACTGAGGATGAATTCTAGTGTTGCAAAATAAGTATCACCAGGATTTATGTATGAGTGACAACAGTTTGAAAGAAATCATTTAACTCAAAAGGGAATGGAAGTGAAGACTTTTTTTTTTATTTTTTCCTTACGTTAAATGCACTCTAAATTTAAAAATACTAGCCTGATAAGTGGAAAAAAACACCCTTTGTCTATGAGTTAAGAGAAGTAGGTATCTAAAAAGTAGTTTTGTGGGTATTTTTAATAGGGTAGAACTGGAATTTTTAGTTTGTGTTTTATATTTTTTGTTACATTATATTTTTAATTAAGTATGGGATTCATCATCAAAATCACACGACAATCTGCTGTTTTTATGAGAAGCAATAAAGCTGGATTTAGGTCTGTAGCTTTATATCTTATGATGTCTTTACAAAATGCAAAGGTATTCATACTTGAATGTTACCTTTAGAATGTATAGGATAAGAAAATCTATAAAGTATTGGCTTTTGTTCTAGGGAAAAATAATGAGCAGGTATCATAACAGACATGAGTAATTTTCATGCCCTATAAAACTACATGCAGGAATGATTCAGAGTCATACCTCTGAAGGCCTAATAAATTACATATATAAAACAATTGTCACATTGTAGGAATACAGATTTACTGAACACTTTCAATAGTTGATTTTAATGTCTCTTATTTTAGTCCATATGATAATTCTGATTGTTGATTTTGGCATGTGATATATTTCTGCCAGGTGGATGATGACAACGAACAATTATTCTTTTTTGCTGTTGTTACAAATTGTTTATTTTACATTCCCAGCATAGTACCACTGCATTTGACTCTGAATGGTAATGTGAAAGTACAATTTGTGTAACTCACTTTGTGATTTATAGGTCTCTACTGGTTCATTGGAATTTTGTTGGTTTGTTTGGTTTTTTGTCATGGAGGTTGGTTAGCTGTTGCAAGCACTATTTTTTTTTAATAAAAAAGAGTCAGAGGTATATAAGAGAAAAGTCACACGCTAAGTCATAGATGAAATGAGATACAACAGAAATAGAACTCACTTTTGGAACGTAACAATGTGAACAGTTATATATATATATATATTTGTTCTGTGCAGCATATTGCCTTTTTATTCCTGTAATGTTTCTTTCCCTTTTATTATTTTTTGTCATTTTACATAGAAGCAAATGAGAAAAAAATAAAAATGCCCAGAGATCAAGTTTGAATCCTCTAGCAAAGCAGTAAACAGATGTCGTTCATTTGGAATTTTAAGCTCAGGTTGAAAAAGAGAGGAAAGACTTAACTTTGCATGGTCACTTTTGTTGCAAGCAGAGCTAGGAGTACTTTCTTGAATGATATATTTTAGATTAAAATTTGAAATTTTCTTCCTTTTTTTTTCAGACTGTTCTAATCTTAAGTGCCTCACACAGTTGGAGCAATAGCTTACACCTAAAGGGCTAGATACATGCTGCCTTGCCTTTTTTTTGTTTGCTTGTTTTTTAGTTAATGTTCATGTCTCATAATAAATTTTCTTTCTTCTAAGTATAGCTGAATCTTTTTCAACGTGTGTATTCTCTGCCTCTGCTGGTGAAAAGCTGAGCCTTTTTGGTTTTGGAATGCTTGAGTCAACACGGATATATCACAGGAAGTTGAAGAGCTGATTCTACTGTGATTAATAAAATCAAAGCTTTCAGAAATGGTTTGTTCCCTGTGTGATTTGTCAGACAGCAAATGAAGAATAAATGGTAGTTCCATCTGCCATATTGCAGGCAGCATCAAATGTGGGTGACTAAAGGGTGTGAAACACAATTAAATTTTTCATCTCAACTTAGCCCCCCAGTAGTAACGGTCAAACCTTTTCCTGAACAAAGTTGTTAAATCAAACTGTGCAACTACAAGAACTGGTCCAAATAACAGTCTTTTCTCACCTGTCTTACATTCCCGTGAAAATTTTTGGATATTGTATTTAGACTGGAATTTGTCATGGTGAAACCAGTGGGAATGGCCATCTTCATTCCTATCTGTCCTCATTAAACTTCTGTTAGTTTTATATTGTTTAGGATAAGCCTAATCCTCTTAAATTAATGGCAAATTAGTACAATTACTACAGACCTCTGTGGAATTTCATATGTGTGAAGTTTCATTAATGCATTAGAATACTGGTAGAAAGTATTCACTGATCATGGAGTCCAGTCAATAAAGAAAAGTTGTGAAGGGTATACGGCAGTTCCAAGAATGGTCTATGCCATAAGCACAGAAGAAAATCCAGACCACATTTCAGTTGAGGCTGAAATGAATAACTAAATGTCAAATGTGCAATTGTACTTGGACATTGTGAATAATACAGTTATATTTTCTTAGGAATGTCAGGCTATGCAAGTCGTGATTTTAACGGTGATAGCAGGGATTTATTTGGGGGAATCTTGATTAATGTTGATGATCAGACCAGGAGACATTTTTAGAAGGAATGCTTTTGGCTGCTTTATTACAGATATTACCATCAAATTCATGTCAGAAGCCTTTCAACTTGAGAAATGATTCTGGGAGAGTGGACATAAGAAGCAAAATAAATGTTGATCTCAGATTTGGTTCAAGGCTTGAGATTCAAGGGAAGGCTTCTGTTGACATAAGAAATGAGAACATAGCCATTGATATAGTCTATGATGAGCAGTAGAATTTTAAGGCTGACTGATAGCCTTGATGTGAAGCTAGAGGTTTTAAATTTAAAATCTGACAAGGAGAAGGTTAAGGCTTATGCTTTATTAGGAGTGAGGACAAGAGGGTACTGGAAAGTATTATATGTACAAATAGTGCTTCTGTGCATGTCTCGTCCATTGAACTTGTTTTTCTGAATCTTATACAGAAGTCTGACATCATGTGTTAGGGTTAAATAAAAAGTGCTGGCTATTCTTTTAAATGACAGCCAGCATAAAAGTTCTCAGAAAGGAAATAAACTCTGTGACAAATCCCATCAGTGATGTTTATATAAAAAACTTTTGAAATTCCTTGTTGTTATTTTTTTTCATAATTATCATTGTAGGTATGGGGGGGATATTTTTTATGAGTAATGCACTTTTTTCCCATTACTTTTTTTTTATGCTGATGCATAGAAATAAAAAACTAGAGACTGAACTCTCCACATTATGCACTTCTTATATTGGGCAACTCAATGACTTAAAAATTTCTTTAAAATTATTTTAGGGGGCACAGCACATATAATTTTCAATGTCCATAATTCATTCCTTTCTCTCTTTCTCTCTCTCTCTTTTTTATTTTCCATAGAATTAGCATTCATGATTGATAAAATGTCAAGCAGTTGTGCTGAAAATTACAGTTTGTAAGAAAACAGGATAAAATATCTGAAGGTCTCCCCTCATGCAGCTGTCAATTCAGAAAATTTGGTGAAAAGTATTGTACAATACTTGCATTTAAAACAAATAAATAAAACAATTCCATTTGTATTGTGATCTTTACTAATATCTGGATGAAAATAGCCAGTTTTCAATTATAAATCATTTCTAACAACAACAGTTTTTAATTTTCATTCATTACAACTAAAAAGCATACATAGCATAGGATGTGACACTTGGATATTCTGATAACAGCATATTTATTCATGAGGGACAATGGATATGCCAGATGCACAAAATAATGGAACT
>VZTU01024867.1:83163-116431 GCA_013400835.1 Zapornia atra | reverse complement strand
TTAGAAGCACACATATCCAGGTGACACCTGATTTTCACCTAGCCTAGTGTTCTCCTTCCAGCAATGGGCCGAAGCAGATGCAATGGGAGGAATTTATTAGGAGGGAAAAAATACATGGTGATACTTAATATTTTCCCAAACTGAAGATGCAAATCAGGAACGTTGTGGGATAGATACCATTTCATGAATTTGCTGGTCTTCCAAAAAATTCTCACTCAGAAGTTTATCAGATTTCCCTTCAAATCCGTGTTAAATTTCAGCATCCATAACTCCGTAGCACAAGCAGCTCAGAAGTTCAATCACAGCAGGCCTTGTCTGCATCACTTTGGAATATATTAGCTAATTTGACATACTAGCTGACAAGTGCTGATGTAGCACTTAAATTCTGTGAAACTGAGATAAAAATGGAAAAAGTGGTTTATAGAACTCTATCACCAGACAAGGCATATTAGGCAAGTACCTGAGAATCCAACGATCTTAAAGGGAAAAAAAGAATCCTCATCAGAGTTTAAAAAGTGGGGGAGGGGAGAACCCAAATTACTCATGAAGACAAGGAGGGAAACCCTATGTATTCATTGCTGAAATTATTTCTGCCATTATGAAACACGTTTTCTGAGTAATAATTAAACGGAGGGCACCTAATGAAAGGCACGGACTTGAGGACCAGAATTCACTTCTGAGCAAGGAGCTCTGTGAACCAGCAGCTCTGTGATTATGCTCACTGCAGCTTAATTTCAACATGCATTCACCAGTGCCATTCACAACAGGCTAGAAGCAAAAAATAGACTAGTGAAGAATGTTTATTTTTTTAAACTTTTCCAGTGACCATACCTGGCAGGTCAATATTGAAAACCAATGAAAATGTTCATTGCTTATTAAAATACGTCTAAAATCCTTTGCAAGTCATTTGGTTAAACTGTCTGTGCGCATCTGGTAGTTTAAGATTTTCTGTTTGGATGTAGTAAATTCGTGATTATTCTCTTACTTGAACACTTGCAAAGTGAAGGAAATGAGATGCAAGTGTTTCCACTGCCACCTTCTCAGCAGGGGGCTTTCAGGTGGCCAATGTAGTTGATGCTACTGTGGTGCACAATAATTTGTGTTGTCTGTATCAAGACTGCAGTCTTGTTTCATTTGCTTCAGGAAAAGAGCAGATGAGGCTTGTGAACTGGAACAGTTGCCTCATTTTCTGTTACATAGATCTGAGGATTGGGTACTATATAAAATACATATTTTAGGACAGCTCTTTAGCTGTGATTTTATTGGATCGCTTGTCATAATTCTCTGGTTATGCCACTGATAACATATTTATAGAGGAGTATTTGACACATTTCAAATAGGAAAAAATATTTTCACACCCTTTCGTTAAAAACAAATAAGATTAATTAGTATCATGGTTTGTGGGGTAACCTTTAAATCTGGACAAAGAAGTAATTGGTGCTTTTTCACTAGAATTTAATTTATTCAGTGCAGTGTTGCCTTTTAACATATTCTGAGAGGTTCGAAGATTTCTTACAGAAAAAAACTACTGGGTTTTGGATACAGCTTCTCTTTACCCTCTGGGAAAAAAGGAAAAAGGATTCCTGCATTCCCTTCATTCTTACCATTGAATTACTTTAACATACAAGTTTGCAGTTATGAATTATTTTAGATTATTTTCCATAGCTGCTTTTTATTCAGTAAAAATAAGAAAATACCTGTTTTGCAATGATAAATTGTTTATGATGTATCATTTACTGTCATCATCTGCAGATGGTATTTATACTAACTTTCTGTAACTTACCATTGCTGTTTAGCCTGAACAACAATGTGGGATTTTGCATGTCCTATTCATAGATCTAAAGTATGTGTGATATAGACAGGTAAGTGGTTGCCTGTAGAGAAATTCAGTAACAGTAGCAGACAATAGAGTCTTCTGCAAAGTTGTGGCATTTTTTTGAGACTTTCACATTTTTCAGACTGGTGCTCCCTGAGTTTTACGTTAAAAAGAATATGGGGATTGTTAGTGGATGTGGTGGGCTTTTAAATGGCATTCATTTAGATGCTGGTTTGGGTTTTTTTCCCCCCAACAGAAAACTAATAATCACATTGGGTAAGAAGCAGAAAAGAAAAAATGAATCTTCAGATGAATTGTCTGATGCTAAACAAACACCCCAGCGGCCATCCAAAGATGAAGACTCACAGGTAAGTAGTCAAAGTTGTTCCCCTTTAAATTTGCGTGTGTTGTTATTTCTACATGTCTTTCCTTCTCCCCCACCCCTTCCCTATATTATGTTATAATCTTTTCAACACAGGTTAGTCTCTTCACTGCTGTCTACCCCTCACTGATAGAACCCTACGTTATCACCTCCTTTTCCCAGTTGAAAATCAGCAAATCATGCTGGTTTTATAATGGGACATGAGTGACCTGCTCGCATCTGTCATGTTTCAGTACACAAGTCCTCAGATTCTAGACTCTTAAGTACATACTCATCTATGGAGCTGGCAGTTAGACCCGATCCTTACTTTGGCTGGCTTTGTGGGGAAAATGGAGAAGTTGCCTAATAGAAGTTTATAAGTGAAACTGGCTCTTTGAAACAAGCCTTTCAAATGTTCTCATACTTCACTGTTTCTTCTGAGCTCTGCTGCTGTAGGAACGGGCAGGATTGGTTTCTTGCTGTGTTGGATCTGAAGGGAGGGGCAATCAATATGCTGATAGGCTTTAGTTGCAGCTGGAATGCTTCCCGAGGAAGTGCCAGACCAAGAATGAAATCCTTGTAGCCATCCTTTGAGGAGTGTTTCCCTTGTAACTTCCTGTACTGTTTCAATAAACTGCCCTGGTGTAACAGTGGCACAGCTAACTGTTTGTAGAACATTGTATCCTATTTCTGTGTGTGTTAGTAAGAGAAATGCAACTTTGTTGCTTTAGGACAAACCCATTAAAAGTAAGGCTATAGGCTGGAAACGCACAGGGGTTTATTCTCTGGGAATTTCATCCACAGAGTTGAAATCTGTATTCAAAATAAGGGGCTGTTGAGCAAAAATTAATCGCATTATTTGATGACAGTGTCAGAAAACAATTATGAATTACTGACTTGACATTTGGTATTTCACAGGTGATAATGCTGGGGAGGAAAAAACGTTCAGAAACCATTTTCCAGAATGACTTTTTATTAACTTACATGATAGCTTGTCTTAGGTAAAGGTTACCTGAAAGGGAACATGAAGTTATTTCTTTCTTGGGGAATTAATCTTGATATAGAAAGTTCATTTAGTACATTGAAGGGAGGTGAAAGCAGGTTAGGTGGTTCTGAAGTCCTGTAACTTAGCAGTAGTGTTCTGTGATCAGGTAGATTTGCAGACCGACAAATGTATTAAGAAAGATAACTTCTCATTGCTTTTGTTTATTGGGGTATTTAATTTCTGTCGTGACAAGGGTCATCTTCAATTCTAGTGTGAATAGACAGGGAGTATCACCAAAGAGTGTGATCCTGGCATGAAGAGAACAGGGGGTGAGATAATAAGGGATGCCATGGGATAGGAAAAAGTGATACCACAGAATGTCACAGCACTGCCCAGGCTGTCTTTGCAGGAGTTTGAGAAGTATAACAGCCAAGACATGAGTTGTTTCACTTCATCAATTCATTCTTCGGTTTTTTGAACGTGATCGTTACTCTCTTTCCCTACTGCAAATAGCTGTCTGTTTCTAAGCTAGAGGGAGGGGGTATTTAAGGCCTTTTTTTCCCCTAATTCATTTTGCATGCTTAGTTTCACAGTAAGGGGTTTCCTTAAATATGTTGATTTATTTCTTGGAAAAATGTGTGGTATTACTTCATTTTGTGCCTTGGAGAGTTTGTTTATGACCATGCTTCCCAGCTCAGGGAAATAAGTTATTTACAAACAGCTCAGGTTATATTTTAATATTTGGAGACCATATGTCTGTTGATGTTTTCTTAATCACTTCATGTTTTAAGAAAGGACGTAGTGAGAAGGATTGTGAATGCCCAGTTAATGCCTCATGTTTTGAAAAAACTCAACAAACACTTAATGAGAAAATTTGAACCTGGTTCATAGTACTTCTTTTCTAATCCATACATTATTTTGCATTGCTCCTTTTAGCCAGCATTTTGCTGTAGAAGTAAATAAACCCCCCTATTGTTAACTATAATGTGACACTATAGTCACATGTATTATATTAATGTGTCATTTTGTATCTGTTTAAATTTGAAGTTCCTTTTTGTGGTAACACCCCAACCTGCCCAAGCCTACTTTTTTGTTGAAGAATAGCTAATCTGGCAATGTAATTGTGGAAAGGTGATTGAGTTATTTCGTGAAAGCACTGTCTAGGCTTCTCCAGAAGAATAGGGATGCCCATTCTCTGATTTTTATTGTATGTGTAGTGTTACTATTCTACCTTACAAAGTACAGCCAGGCCTCTTACCAGACCCCGCCAGACCAAGGGCTGAATTTAACAGTCAGGAAGAACGTTCCTGTGCTGCAATCTTGTTGTTACTTAATACCTGCTCTGCAGAAGCCTGTGTGACCACAGGATTTTTGTTTTTATTCTATTCACAACTTGTTCTTCTCCCAGCTGATTACTACAGTATATTGCAGCCAGCAATGGCTTTTCCTAAACAAAAATAACTTCACTCTGCAGCTCAATAGAATTAATTTATGCTCTAGAGCTTTTTCCTTTGCTGCTTTTACTTTTGTGACCATCAGTTCTCTAAAGCTGTGTTTTCAGATGTTAGCAGATTTGTTTGATTCTGCTGTTATTTACCCAGTAGATTTAGAAATTAATCGTATGGCTAAATTTGCAGTGTCTCACACATCAGTACTCAGGGGTGGAGAGGATATGCAATATCCTGATAATCTTAAGCATTCAGAGCTTAAGCAGCGAGTGAAAATGAATTATTTTCTTAGGCTGAACATTGCTTCTCCAACTGGAGCTTGTTGTCGTCCGACTCTTGTAGAAACAAGAGTGGAAGATTGGAGAAATAAAACACAAAGTAAGCAAAATGCTGCTGTTAAGCTTGATTAAGGTGGAGGAGAAAAATAACATCAACAAAGCAGCAAACTTTATTAGCTATCAAATCAGACTTTCATCAGCAATTTGACAAATATCTAATGAATGTCTTGATAATTTATTTGTATAACACTGTTGTTTAATAGTCACAATTCATCATATTTTCTGTCTTTCACTTGGATTCTTGAATTGGACAGTAATCTGCTGTTACGCTGCATTATGAAACTGCTCTTGAAATACACAACAAATCTCTCCTAAGAATCAGTATCAGCTTTGTTCCCATACTCTGGAAGTGTTGGTCTGTGTTTGTTTTGAAGTCTAAAAAGGACCAAATATTTATGTAAAATGGAAAAAGATTAATTGATTGAACTAGTATGTGGCTACTTCTGTCCTTCTGTGATTCAAATACTTCCTGTTTTCTATCCAGTGTTGGCTTTTGGGCTTTGATATAGCTAAAGTACTGCTCAGAGCATCCTAAAACTTACAGTTCATTTTAGAGGAATTTTTTTGGTGAAACCTCCATATTTATACTCCTGCCAGAAGAGAAGATCAAATCGTCAAGTTAAAAGGAAAAAATATGCTGAAGAAGGAGAAGGAAAACAATCTGAAGAAGAAGCTAAAGTTTCTGTGAAAATCAAAAAGAATTCTGCCCCTTTACCTGCTGAACAGCCTTTACAATTATTTGTGGTAAGTTAAAACTGGCCTGTACTGGGAACTTTCTGGTTGTCTGAAAGAGTTCAGTGAATAAAGGAATATTATTACTAAGGTGTAGTTTATTTAACATGACATCTTGCTCAGACCTTGAAAACTGGAAGAAATGGCTTATTACTGGTTTTCTTTTGTGTTATAAACATTCATTGACTTCTGTCAAGTTAAGGATAAGACCTAAGGGTAGGTATATCTCGAATTCCATGTGGTGCTGTGTATGCATGTTAAAAGGTGTATGCTGATAGTAACCGGACTTTCAGAACTACAAAATGAAGTTAGCCTGTGGGGATGCCTGCTTACCAAGATTTTTGAAAAGGATCCTCCTCCCTTTCCTCCCCCTTCAGGTTTACACT
The DNA here is from genome assembly GCA_013400835.1 of Zapornia atra. NCBI lineage: Eukaryota > Metazoa > Chordata > Aves > Gruiformes > Rallidae > Zapornia > Zapornia atra. The sequence goes on along the minus strand of VZTU01024867.1, from coordinate 110,365 downwards.
TCACTGTTTAACTTGTGCTGGCTCTGGTACTCAAACTTACTGTTGAGCCACTGTAGGTAAATAACCTGTCAGGAAAGGAGCAGAGGGGAGAGGAGTGCTTGTGAGACGTTTGAAGGAGTGCCAGAGTTGCAAGGGAGGGAGAAGGGATAGTATGAGTTGGAACTAAAACAGACTAGAGGGAAGGTAACTTTTTATTTGAAGCAATGTTTAAAGTTTGGCTGTCTGTCTCTGGAACTACAGCTTCAGTCTTGGCAGAGCTCAGTAATCCCATATCTGTGTCACACCCAAGCCCTGCCACAATTCCCAGGCATGACCTTGTCTGCCTGATGCCACAGCACGTTTGTTGTTTGTGTTCAGGGTAAATCTATTAAACTGAGCTTGACACATGCTGTGTTGGTTTTGGTGGTGGGTTGGGGTTTTTTAGGGTTTGTTTTAATTTGTGTGCCAGACTTGTTACTTCTCCATATCTGTATAATGAAATTCTGGGTATGTCCAATGCATTTACTACAAATAATAATGTCATTGTTTTCCTGCATTTATAGGAAAATCCAAGTGAAGAAGATGCAGCAATTGTAGACAAAATCTTATCCTCCAGGGTAATAAAAAAAGAAGTGAGTGATTTTCATGACATAAATCTGCTTATTTGAAAAAGGGTTTTATGTCCATCACCTTACATTTCCCTTGAATTTCCTTTCCTAGATATCTGCTGGGATGACAGTAGAAACAGAAGAGTTTTTTGTAAAATACAAGAACTAGTAAGTATTATAAAGTTGTTTCACTGCAGGTGTTGAGCAAACTGATTACAAGTACCATATTCATGTATAGAAGCTTTGTGTTGTTTGAAGATTACTTATAACCAGATCTTATCATCTTTGAGGTTTTTCTTTTACAAATTTAATCTTAAAATTGCTGAGAATCTGCGTTATGTTGCTGGTCATAATTTAAAAAATACCCATATTGTGAAAACAGCACTGACCAATAAGCTGACAAAGATTATTGCCAAAAGAAACGCTTTTAGAGAAGATATATTTATCAGATTCAGCAGGGAATACATGCCTGAGGCTAATTTTAATTTCATAAATTTAAATCAGAGCTATTTTGTGTGCCTGGATTGGATTTACAGCATCATACATTTTGGAGAGGTTGGTGTAGGAGTCAGTCTTACTGTTTTAAAAAAAATACTCAAGATAGAAATGATTTTATATCAGAAGGAGGTAAAAAGTGAAGAGATCTTCTTCCATATTTTCCCATTTTAAATTTCATATGTATCTTCCTGTCACTACTCAGTTCTTGATGTTGAAGAGGCAAGCACATTTTTAATTTTATGTATGTGAGTAGTTTCATTAGATTCTTGCTAATAAATGTAATACATTGAGTCTCTGGATTCACAGGTTTCTGGGGACCATTTAACTCTTGTTTTCTGAAATGTTAAAGCAAGTCTGTCTTTTCATCTGCAAATCAGTAATACCCAGCAACAGCTCTTCTTTATTTCTAGCATATCTTTAGAAAGCTTAAGCAGCTATGAAAATAGATTAAAAAGGGGATGTGAGGAAAAAATTTATGTACTTCTGTCAAACCAATCTGACATCAGAAAGGTTTGCTTGGGGGTGCAGTTAGGTGGTGTAGGTACCCAAGGCTCATGCTTCATCATTCCTTTGACTCTCTTCCTTTTGTGTTTATCTCCCAATCCCATCCAATGGCGTGTTCCTTGGTATGGGCTTTGATGCTCCTCACTGACCTTTGAGGTGGGCTCAGCTATATAGTTCACCAGTACCTGGAGAAGAGATGTTCATGTGAAGGATGTGGAAGAGTTAGATCAAGTATATAAGTACTCTGTATGTCTGGGTATTTTCTGATAGAGGTGTTAGATCTTAAACTTGGTTTATTTAAGCTTACTTGAGAACTTGTTTCTCTTCTTGGGACACATGGGAGAAATTTGTGAATCTGTAGCATTCTGTGGATCCTAGCCTCAAAACACTGACTGAACTAGATGCTGTTAATACGATTATTTGGAAGAATAATTTTTACAGTGAAATCTCTCTTAGATGATAAAATTGTTTTTTGACTGAAATTCTGGTTTATCAAATAGATTGTTTTAATTGCATATTAAAATTGGATAATCAGCTTTTGTTTTTACCAATATTTTAATATTAATCTCTGTGATTTTTAGCTCTTACCTCCACTGTGAGTGGGCCACAGAACAACAGCTTTTAAAGGATAAAAGAATTCAGCAGAAAATAAAACGATTCAAACTAAGGCAAGCACAAAGAGCTCACTTTTTTGCAGATGTGAGTATGAGATATACAATTAAATGAGCTTTTTTCTTCCTTTGTAAAATTGTGATTAATAGTTTGCTTTTAAATAGAACAGCTGAATGCTGAGAAGTAAAGCCATGACATTCGGGTCGGCTTGTTGTTTTCAACAGGGGGTTGTTTGTTTAAATTTTAGGCACAGGTCTTCTGGAGACACTGAGCTAACCTGACTCACATGGTTTAAAATTGGGAAAGGAGTGGTAAGGAGGGAAAAAAAGTGATAAAGAGGGGAAGTTGATGTTAGTATGGCTAGTTTCTCTGCTATATGACTTCCCCAAGACAGTACTTCATCCCTAAATGACTGCTAATGTCATTCCTGTGCTAATGTCAGATCCCACTTCAAAGTCAGTTGCCAAAAAGAAAAAAGTACTTTAAGATGTGTTTTAAAGCCTCAGTAGGTTCTAGCCACCAAATTAATTTTGCTTACACTAAGTCTTAGCATATACTAGCTGCTTTTTGCCTCTACTGATTTTATTAATCATGTCTTGTAGATGGAAGAAGAACCTTTTAATCCTGACTATGTTGAAGTAGACCGGGTATTAGAAGTATCTCTCTGTGAAGATAAGGACACCGGTGAGGTAAATATGTCTCAAAACAAGTCAAGATGGTACCCCTCCATGTGGTGTTTGGTAATCACCATTTTAGCAGGTTTATAGTAACACCTTAATGATTTTAAGCTTCAATAATATTTTTTTGAGACGTGCCAGTCATCTTTTCATATGCTAGCTGTGTGTTTTGAAATAGAAATCAGACTGCAATGGTCTATATTAGTATTAATAAGTCACAGTAGATGAAGCTTAGGTCACTGCTGACATAAATGTGAGATTTGACAGTTGTCTTAGGAGTTCCAACAAAAGGCTGATCCCCTGACCTGTCCCGTCTGCCTGATAGGGACGAGGGGGCCACTGCTGGGAAGAGCGCAATGCGGCAGGGAAATAGCGGTTGCCTCTTTCTCTCTAACTCTGTCCCTGGGCTTTAGGCAGCCAGTGGTTGAGAGGTGTTTCAATAGCCACCTTTCCCCCTGTACTCACCAAAACTCTTCTTTAACTTGAAGTACCTCTTGTGGAAAGCTATTACAGAACAAAAATGTGAGATGAGAACAAAGACTGGCAAAGTTGTTGATTAAAGCTGTTGTAATAGCTGTGGTACTTATTCTGTTCTTCTAGAGAGCAAAATGATCAGGCTCAAGAAGCCAGTGATTTTTGCATTGATCTTCATAGAATAGGGTCGATGGTTAAAGTTCCTTTTCATTATATGCTGCAGTTGGTATCATCACACTTTAAGAAAAACAGTTGTCAAATGCCTTTCCCCCAGCTTCGTAAAAGATGACTTTTTTATTTAGGCTTTAGATTTAAATAGCTTGCTTTGGTTTCATCTCATGAGGCTTTTCCTAAATTTTTTTGTGTCATCCAGCAGACCTGTAAAGCTTCGTATTTAGTTGAGAAGACCTGTTACAGGAACTTTCTCAAGCTCTTTGATTTAGGCTTAGCCTGGTCTGTAGAGTGGAAGAAATGCTCTGGGTAGCACCTCTGTGGTTAACATCTATACTTAATTGGTTCCCCCTGGTTTCCTCAAACATCACAAATGTAGTAATTCACCTTCTGAGGCAGCCTTATGGGTCAGTGGGATTGAGAAGTACTTTGCTTGTATACAAGTGCCAGAATATGAGAAGCCAAGGATAAAAAGGTACATAACAAGAACCTATACAGATCAGCTTTAGAAAGAGGATCAGAAATGCTGGTTTTGTTTCCAGCTCTCATGTAAGTTAGCTACTCAAATAGTAAGGCATGTTAACAGTCTGTATACTAAATTAAAAGCTGATAACATTCAGAATTTTCTTCTGCAGCCTGTTATTTACTATTTAGTAAAATGGTGTTCGTTGCCATATGAAGACAGTACGTGGGAGCTGAAAGAAGATGTAGATCAAGCAAAAATAGAAGAATTTGAACAATTGCAAGCTTCCAGGCCTGACTCAAGGAGATTGGTAAAATTATACCTCATTTACTTGTCTCTCTTGGCAAATGCGATTTGATTTTTCCCAACTTGAAACTTCTGTGTTAAAACATAAAGCTTATTGACATTCCATGTAAAGCATCTGTGAGCTTTGTTACCTAACAACAATAATAGTATTCTTGAGTAGACAAAGATAAAGTATTCTCATCTAATTTGGCTTAAAAATTAAAATCTTTGTTTAGGAAAAAATATGAAGTGCCATAACTTTCTGAGCTTTTAAGTGAGTGACGAGCAACACATTTAAACTGGCTATCACAGAATCTACACACCATTAAGATGAGGAGAAAACAGAATAAAGTATAAACATCCTTTTATAGATAACATAGTTAAGTCTTGTGTTACAGCACTGAAGGAAATTGGTAAACAGAGATCTATCAAACAGATTCTGTAATTACTTCCTGCTTTTATTTTTCTTCTTGTTATAAAGGGCTAACTGAAAAAAGAGACACGTAATAAGGAAATGTGTTTTCTCTTTAAATTATCAATCTTGTGTCTTGTAGAGCAGGAGGAAAAAACCCAGAACTATTGAAATTCCTGTATGTCATTGTCAAAGTAAGACGTGTCCTGTGTGGTGTAGTACAAGGCTTGTTTTAACTTCTTTTACATAACTGAATATGCACAGAGTTCTAATTTGTTGGCCTTGAAATTTATTTTAATGTTTCTTCCATTTACAGATAATGACAATAGTTAACATCTTCATATTATATTCAGTTCATCTTTCTAGTGTTTATTTAAAGTGCTGCTGTTTTGGCCTGTGAGAAGAATGGCTTTTGCACATTTCTGTTACCGTATTTGGCTTTGAGAGAAAAAGATGGTTAAAGCGCCCCTGCACCACCGACAGCCATCCTTGCAGCAGCAACAAGTATTTGTGTTCAGGCTCCAGCAAGTACAAGAACGTGTTTGCTGCCTGCAGCCCTGCGAGCAGGAGTGTGGCTGCTCCTGGTGCAGAGGAGTGGGCAGGTGCCTGCTCGGGCATGAGGGGGAAGCCACAGCAGCTGGGGAGAGACAGAGACCTCATGTTAGGTGATGCTAATGTTGGCAGCAAAGAGAGGAAAAACCCCAAATCTAAAACTCAGAGCTGCCAGATGAGGCCACGTGAGTCTGGAGGCAATGTACACGTTTATAAATACTGAGAAATGGTTAAAAAAAAAGTTTACAGCTGGTCAAAAAAGCTCCTACTAAAAATATTTTGCTTGAATGTGTGATCACATTGGGATGCAGATGCTAGCTGAAGAGAGTGTTTTCTGCTGGAATCCTAACTAGTATCAGTCAGAAGCTTCAAAAATCTCTCAGCTAAGTTGCCTGCTAAGCTTGTACCCAGCTCGCTGAGTCTCCAGGCTTGGAAACTAGTGTGCGGCTATATGTCTTTTGGATTGTTGTTTTGAAATAGGTAGCTTCTCAACTTTCCTGTAGCTTGCTGGGAACATTAAGGTGATATACCTTGATACTGTTACAGTCTGTTTTGTCATGTCCTTTGTATCATGATCCTGTGTATGCTGATGCTGTCTTTCATCTGATCCCTTGGTGAAATCGATTCAGGGAACCCAACCATTCACAAATCTACTGTTTTGTATCCCTGGTGTTGACTTACTGAACTGGTTGTGAGGTTGAGTGATGGGTAGCGACCAGGGCATGTACTGAAAGGAAGGGGGAAGATCACAGCACCTCAGTGCGGATTGCCCAAACTGCTTCAGGACCCAGACTTACTCAGGTTTTGGGCACTTTGGTAGTCCCAGGTACTCTCTTGGCTGTGGTTGTAGGACAGCTGGTATGAAGACTTTCGAAGTGAAACTTATAAGATTCTTGAAATTTTTCACAGAAATTAATTAGTGTTTCAGAATTTCAGTGCCAGGCTATTTATATGCTTAGTTTTAGAAATCAGTAACTTGATGTTAATATAGTCCCAAAGTATTTTAAAAACTATTAATTTATATAGACAAATAATTAAAAATTTCACGTTTCTGCAGGCTAGTCATTAGCAAGTAATGCTAATGATGATACCTTCCCTTAAGGTTGAGTAATTGCATTCTAAATCTAAATTTGTTACACTTAAGAAACAGTGGGTTAAAACATTTTTGAAAAAAACACACTTGTACCAACTTGCACATGAATTTATCTTTCCCTTAAAGGACCGACCACCACCAAACTCCTGGAAGAAGATAGAACAGTCCAGGGAATATAAAAATGGCAATCAGCTCAGGGAATATCAACTGGAAGGACTTAACTGGCTCTTATTCAACTGGTACAATAGGTATATGCATGGAATGTTTTTTTATGTAAATTGTAAAATGCACGGGGTGCATCACTTTTACTGGGGATAAATATTCGTTCAACTTAACTTCATTGCTTATAGTTAAAGAGGTGTAATTATAAACTTACTTTTCCTTTGGTTTTACAAGAATTTTTTAATAAGAGTAAGAAAAAACCAAATATGAAAACACTAAAGCTAATGTAACTGAAAACAAACTTGCAGTGGCTCTGAGGAAGTTAAAACAAAAAGCAACTTCCACCAAACTACAAGCTTTCAGAATTTTTGGAACAACTGGAAAACATGTCTTTCAAGATTATTTCTAGAATTACTATGTGTTTCAAATAAAGTTACCTCTCTTCAAAAATAAGGCGAGCAAATAATTTTGTTTTCTATATGGTAGGTCAAGGGTAACTTCAGTTTGCTAATACTGTGGTGTATTTATGGAAGTATAATCACCTTCAAGATTTTTTTTCCAGAAAAATATGTATCTCTGTATCTGAATTAGATTCATGAATCTTCCTGCTTGCCTTATTTCCAGAATATCAGTACATTGCCCTTTGTAGCAATCATGTTAGCAAGGGTACCAATTTACCACAGTTTAATGATCTGCCAGGAAAAATAATTTTTTTACATTGTGGTCAGGCACAACGTAACTGTGTGAGTGTCTGTGCAAAGAGCATGGAAGGTGCAGCTGAGGCTGAGCACCTAGTGCTTCTTGGTGTAGTAATTTGGTTTTATGCACCTGTCTCAGTTTTGGAAATGAGGTGCAATTTGTCTGTGAAGTTATAATGCACTCCCTTCATGTGAGTGTAGCTGGGATATTTCCCATCTGTGACTTATATGGAATCTTCGTTCATTTCTGGTAGTTTTGTCAAGATGAGTGTATGTGTAGGAAATCTGAATAATTAATTCCTTTAATTAGGGCAGGCACAGCCCCAAAAGAGTGTTTGGAATATTTTTGTAGAAGAACCCGATGGAATGTTCTAGTCTCAGCTTTTTCCAGTGCTGCACATGACTGAAAGCTTGTGGTTTTGTGTACCAAATTCATTCCTTCACCATAACTGCAGGATGTTAGTGAGCCTTTTTTTTTTTTACAGTGCCTCAATTTTGGCTATAGTTTTAAACTGGCCTATTTAAGCTTTGCTTTTATAAACTGTTCATTTGAGTACCAGCTTTAGAGTCTGTGTTTCCTTGGCGCTAATAACAAATATGTCTATTTTATTCTCAGGCGAAACTGCATTTTAGCGGATGAAATGGGTCTGGGCAAAACCATTCAGTCGATCACGTTCCTGTATGAAATCCTGCTGGCTGGTATCAGAGGGCCTTTCCTGATCATAGCTCCGCTTTCCACTATAACAAACTGGGAAAGGGAATTTCGCACGTGGACTGACCTTAATGTTGTAGTGTATCATGGAAGTATGATCAGCAGGCAGATGATTCAGCAGTATGAAATGTACTTCAGGGACTCCCAGGTATTGGAATGCCACTTGTGTGCACTGACTTACCCAAACCCGTGTAAGGTAGCAGTAACAAAAAGTATGCATTACGTTACTTGTACGTAGGCCTTATTGAAAGGCATTTGACATGCCATGATGTGGTTTGAAGCTTTTTAACATACCAGCATCTTTAATGCATGCTTACTGAGCAAGTTTTGTGAAAGCGGTTGTGCCAAGATGTGTGTTGTTTCAGTATGCTGAGTAATTTGCAACTGAATAGCAGTGACGCTGATGCTCGTGCAGAGATTAAAATGTACACAGATGGTTGCAGTTGGGTCCTGAATTTGAAGAGCAGTGAGAACAGAAATACAGCCGATTAAGCTCTGTTACCTGATGTAGTTGATTTTCTTTTCCTAGCGTACACTAGTTGTGTCTGTGTACAGTTTGGCCAGAGTACTTCATATCAAATGACGTGGGAAAAAAATTGAAATCTGACTATTTTAAAAGGCTTTTTCCTTTTCTATAAATTCTGCATAAATGAAGAAATTTTTAAACTAGTGTATTGTTTCTACAAAATTGTGAGTCTGAAAACTTTTTAAAGTAGTGCTGAATATTAAATGACATCTTGTTTCTCTAGTGAGTTACTGTATATTACCTTATTGAAGGCCTAGCATATTCTCTTTGTCATAACTAGTGAAGTAAGCTGGATAAACAAGGTCAATTAGTTCTTGGGAGATATTTTTATTACTTAGTGTTAAATGTATTAATGTAATGTATTTTGATTGACTGACTGCAGGGTCTTTTCTGCCAGTCATTCTGATTTTCTCAGGGCTAGAAATGTGATGCTATCTACATGCATCTCTTCAAACGTTTTTATTAGATGGTTATATCTAAATAAAATGTGGTTAAAAATTTACTGTTGGTCAGACAGTATTGGATGTGAGGGTACGGATAATTACTCATTAGTATTAATTACAGAGTTATAGAGATGTTTTGTTGTCCCATACATATTTATCACAATTTATAATGTAAAATCTAATGTCTGTCTCTTCATAAAACTATAGCAACAAAATCTTTAAATGGAGTAGATTCAAGGTAATGTAATAAATTTTCTGTGTTGATGAATCCCTAGGGACGTATTGTTCGAGGTACCTACAGATTCCAAGCCATTATCACAACTTTTGAAATGATTCTTGGTGGGTGTCCAGAGTTAAATGCGATTGAATGGCGGTGTGTTATTATTGATGAAGCTCACAGACTGAAGAATAAAAACTGCAAACTCTTGGAAGGGCTAAAATTAATGAACCTTGTGAGTAACTGTATTTCAGTCTTTGGGTTTGATTCTGGTTAAGTACAATATATTAGTAAATCACAAATTTGGTTTACCTCCCAAAAAACCCATCTCCAACAGTCCTTCTCATGAGGTATCTATTCCTGATGCTCTCTTCAAATGTATGTGTTTTTGATAGCTGATACTGGCATTGTTTGATTAAATAAAATGTGAAAAGCTCTAACTGTAAGCAGAATCTATTTCAGATCATATTCTTTTTTTTTTACTATGATGAAGATACAGTTTAAAGTTTGCTTTATAGTAATAGAAATTTTAGTGCAAGTTTTTGTGTCGTAACTAATGTTTAAAAACCTAGAAAGTATTTAGACAACTTGTTTAACAGGCAAAGCGAGTCATAACACTAGTAAACAAGTAGTGGAATTTAAAACAGAATTACTATCTAGCCCTATAGTTAAGCTTTTATGTGATACAGTACAAGATTTTAAAAAGCTGATACTACCATGACTCTTGAGGCATTTGGTGCATTACTACAAGGTGCACTATGACTAATTTTGCATTTTTTACTTCAGTATTACTAAGATAGACTTGTTGCCACATGTTCTCAGAAGGTGTCTTACTTGCTTTCTGGTAACGTGTAGTGTGTATTTTCTACACAATAGAGAGAGTGTTATGCACATGTGACTGTTCCAGGCAAACATTGTAGTGTTTGGTCATTTCTTCATTACAGGTATGGGAAGCCAGAATTTTAAGAGAACCTCATAGGAAGTACTTGTTGTTCTATAAATCTGTTTATCAGTGTTACCTGTGTACCTGGTGACACACAGAACTGGTATTTTCAGGTTATGACCCTCAGTCTTCACACAGATTTTTGCAGATGTGTGCACATGAGGTCACATGAGGTTTTTTCCTTTTGTAGGAGCATAAAGTGCTGTTAACAGGTACCCCGCTGCAGAACACTGTGGAAGAATTATTCAGCCTCCTTCATTTTCTTGAACCGTTGCGTTTTCCTGCTGAATCTACGTTCATGCAAGAATTTGGAGACCTTAAAACAGAGGAACAGGTATTGCATGTTTAATAACCTTGTTTTGAGATGCAGTGTGTTGAGTGACTTCCTTAAATGAAGAACTTTTGGTTTTGATTATAACTAACTGCTGCCCACCCTCTCCTTTGCTCCCCACGCATCACCTGTGAGTTCTTTCATCATGCTGTTTCTCTAAACTGTCCAGGCAGTAGAAAAAAGCTAGGTTAAAAAAAAAATAAATTTTACTTTTCTTGGGTTGGTTGTTTAAATTTGGTGTGTAAGTAGTGAGGACAATAAAAACTGAGGTGTTCTGGTTTTGTAGGTGTAGTCTTTGCAGACAAGTGCTAAAAGAAAGAGATTAATATTTGGGTTTGGAGTACTCAAAAAAAATCTTTAGTAGTAAGGCCTTAAGACTAAGGCTGTATCCCACCTGGAAGAGACTTTATATTACAGGGTGGGGAGGGAGTGATATGGCCTCCAAAAAATTTTAATTAAATTGCACTGTTACTCCTGCCTGTTCCAATAAACTGATGTGTTTCATTAAGGTTCAGAAACTACAAGCGATCCTGAAACCCATGATGCTCAGACGATTAAAGGAAGATGTAGAAAAAAAGCTGGCTCCTAAGGAGGAAACTATAATTGAAGTAGAACTAACTAATATTCAGAAGAAATATTACCGAGCAATTTTGGAGAAGAATTTTGCTTTCTTATCCAAAGGAGCAGGGCAAGCAAATGTTCCCAATCTGGTTAACACTATGATGGAACTCAGAAAGTGTTGTAATCACCCTTACCTCATCAAAGGTAAACACATGATAATGACTGATTTATTTCTTTTTGAACTACGTTTATACTTTTACAAAAAAGTTCTTACATATTTTAAATAATTCTTTGATGTTTTCATCAGACTTCCCAAGAATTGGTTAGGTGGAAGCATTTTTTATAAATTAAGACAAGGTTGTGAAGCAGTTGCACATTTGAGACCTGAAACATAAAGTTGTTTTCTAGAGCTAGCTTTTAAGATTAATGCTTCTTGCAAGTGATGTGGTCTGTGTCGTCTTTGCTTTTCTCATTTAGTTATAACTAATGTGAGTGCTTTTCTGCTTGCAAGAAAATACACTTTAAGCTCTTGAAGTTTTTGCTGTGACTTCAATCTTAGTGGAACTTCAGAAGAAGGTCTTCAAAATGCTGTTATTAAGACTTGTGTCTGATTTAAAATATCCTAGAGACAAAGTGACTTCTGGTTTTTCAGTTGTTCTGTCTCCAGCAGTGTCTAATCGGGGATATCTAAAGTACAAGCACTGATTTTGGTAACTTAGTCTTGCATGTAGGTGGAGTTCCTGGTGTAGGTACACCTGTAGATACAGAAATACTTTCTTTGATAGGTGCTGAAGAGAAAATCCTTGGAGAGTTCAAAGAAACATATAGCCCAAGTGCTCCTGACTTCCATCTGCAAGCAATGATCCAGTCTGCTGGTAAATTGGTTCTTATTGATAAACTCCTTCCAAAAATGAAAGCAGGAGGCCACAAGGTCCTTATCTTCTCTCAAATGGTGCGCTGCCTTGATATTTTGGAGGATTACCTTATACATAAAAGGTAAGATAGTGCAAGTTCTGTCTCCTGTAGTTCTTTGTTCTCAATGGGCATATGACTGAATGTTAGTGCAGGATTGATGATTACAGCATACCAAAGAGAGGATGTTTCTTGGTTTTACTAATTACTGTGTAACTTCCTGTTTTCTGAGACAGCCTTTATTCACCAATAAATAAAAACTTCAGAGAACAACTGAAGAGAGGTTGTTGAGTAAATGTCTTGTGTGTCTGTATCATTTATACCCTGCCTGTCAGGAACCATGAAAATTCAAGCTCAGTGTTGCTTACCTAAACCTAGGAGGCATAGAATGCACCCTTGATTTACGTGCTTAAACTCGAACCAGGCGGGGTAATGCAGCTTCTTACTCCCAACACAATATAAGTATGAAATGGTGAACAACTGGAGATTGAGTTTTTATTAAGGGTAAGAATAAAAATGTGCTTCCTATCTCCTAAATGATTACTGCTTTGAGTTTTGCAGCAGAACTGAACTGCCAACCATAAAGCAGCTCCTTAGATCGGCTTTTGCTGTCACTTATAATAGCACCCTTTGATTATACTGTTGACTCCACAGAAGCTAAGAGCCTGTTTAAGCACTTGACTAAATACTATGCATAAGCCTTAGCACATAAAATCTAACCTTAAACTTGGCTACAATCAGTTGCTATACCAACCTGAAAAACTCTAAAAAGGCATAGTTCTGGTTGCCTTAATAGTCCATTTGTTGGAATGTACATAGCGCTTTGAAGTATTTGTCAGTGAACTACATAGTAATACAGAGTTAGTATGTAAAAAAATTAAAATTAGTGAAATGTTAAGCCTTCCTGCAGTGGATACTAGAATATATATTGAACATTGTTACTAGGTTATATTAGTATCTGTCTGTGATAATTTTATAGAACTCATATGGCTTTTGTTTTATAAAGCTGTTGTGTTTAAGCTGACAGGTCAAGAGCTTGCATGTTTTATTTTATGGACTAATTTTAACTTCACAGTAGTATTTAGGGATATTTTCCATACAGAATTATTTTTCTGTAATGGTGTGCCATCTAAACTGGTGCATCATATCTACAGGTAGAATCTTCTGAAATCCGTAGAAGCAGAAACTTGCTCTATGCTACTGTTGGATTAGAAATGTTAGAGTGCACGCGTGATTAGACTTTGGTACTTAACAGAATTCATGACTGTAGGAGATGGCTGTCTGCCAAAATGCCTGTGGTCCTGTGGATTATCTGCTGTGCCATTTTATATCTGATTAGAAGAAAAATGGTTGTGAAGCTTTTAGACTAGTAGATACGCATTCAGCATCTTACTCCATTTACAACGTTCAGAAGTATTTGCTCCTTTTTTAAGCATTTCACTTGATTTCAGAAGTGTCATAGGAGTCTTTGTAATTATCAAAGGTAACAGAAATGACAGTTTTACTTCACGCTTTTAAAGCTTCCAATTTTAGGAAGCCCTGGATTCATTGATGCCTTGATAAAGACTGTTAGAGGTGCTGTCATCACTTTTGTTCCATTTCTCTTAATCTTGACAGAATCGATATGCAGTTTGTGCAATGACAGCTCACCAAGTACAGCTTTCTGCTGATTGCTTGGTTACCCCTAACGTGTTCAGACAATGTGGTATATAATCCAAAAGTACACTGTCCTGCTCCTGTGGCCCTAGGCAGGCATCCAAAAATAATAGCATGTGAGAAACTTGCAGGTGTCCACATGGGGCTTCAGGTTATGCTGTGCTTCAGTGCCGTGGTAATACACATTTCCTGGTATGTGTAACCACGTACTCGGTGCTGTGTGTTAGTGCTGCAGATCCGCGAGTTGTCCTGATTCCTGGTTTTGTTACCCACCGATAAGCAAAGTTACGTCACTTTTATTTGCTGTAAAGAATAAATATGCAAGCAGAAGATCTGTCCTGATCCCCCTGTACATCATTTATGTGTATTTCTGTGGTGATTTCCAGATACTTGTATGAACGCATTGATGGGCGAGTACGAGGGAATCTCAGACAAGCTGCGATTGACAGGTTCAGCAAACCAGATTCTGATCGCTTTGTCTTCCTCCTGTGCACCAGAGCTGGTGGTTTGGGCATTAATTTGACTGCAGCAGATACATGTATAATTTTTGATTCTGACTGGAATCCTCAAAACGATCTGCAGGTAACTTCCTTTGAGCGTAATAGTGATGCTCAAGTCATCAAACCTGGTAGATGCCGTTTTGATCACTCTGAATACTGTCTCTGTTTTGAACATGTATCAATTTAAAAAAAAAAAAAAACCCTGAACATTTTAAAGGGTGTGTTTAGTGGTTTTGAGTACTTCCTGCTTGGATAGGAGAGGTCCTCGAGATTTGGCAGGATTATAACTGTATTTCTAACTGATTAATCTTCCAATGCACAACACAGGTAAACTAAACGAGTTTGTAAAATGCTCAAGATTTTGATGATGGTATGAAACCAGGGGTTAGATTTTTCCATATGCTGACTGATACAGTTTATGGAACATAAAACATAATATGTAGAAAAGGATTCATATTTGGAATTGAGACAGAATTAGTCAAATCTAGGGATTGGATGCCAAAACGAAATCCGTTCTTCAGTCACAACTCCTTTACTATTTGTATCAGGAGATTGGATGACGTGGGAGCTAGCATGCCTTTTTGTCTAATGTTACTGCAAGAGAAATACCACCCAGTAGCACACAGCACAGATCACTCGTTTTACTTACTACACTTGTTTTGGAAAACTTTTCACCTTGTGGAAAATGTCTGATAGCTTTTATTTAAGTAAATGTGAAATGACTTCCTTTTGAGTTCACATTGTTGGTTTTCAGGTTGTGCTACTGCAGAAACAATTTGTTAAGAGTCATATCTTATTTCTAGATAAGTTGAGGTTCTTATTGCTGTTGTCGCTTCCTTCTAAAGGCTCAAGCCCGTTGTCACAGGATTGGTCAGAACAAGGCAGTGAAGGTCTACAGACTGATAACACGTAACTCCTATGAGAGGGAGATGTTTGACAGAGCGAGTCTGAAACTGGGACTGGATAAGGCTGTCTTACAGAGTATGAGTGGAAGAGAAAACAGTGTTGGTGGTGTACGTAGACTTCTTGAAATTTCCTTTTGCTTTTGGAAATGTGGGATTTCATGTGGGTAGTTACAGAAGCTACCATTTTTCTGTTGAATTCATCTGAATTTTTCTGGTGTGGACTAACAATGTAACTGACATTTCAAGTGTAGTCACTCTGATTAAATCTTTCACTATGTCTTGCCTCTCAAGGCAGGTAATGTCAAATCTAACAGGAGGAGAAAAGTTCCACTTTGTTTCCTTATATCCTCTCATGTTTATATAGTGTGTTACTTTAATAATACTAGATCTAAAACTTTTCTGCTAATAGGGATGTTTTTAAAATTTAAATTCTTCATGGTGTTGAGAATAGCCAAAACACAAATGATACTTACTAACTTGTATAAATGTTTACTGTAACCACATAACAAATAATTTCAAATGTCAACTAGACTTTTCTCTTAGTTTTTAATAGTCTAGATTTTAAGTTCATAAACTATAAGGCACAGTTACATTGCAGAAACTTTGGAAAGGGAAGGAGAAACAGAAAAGGGTTTGAGGGATCTTTCTTTAGATTAACACCTATTTTATTCACCAGATCCAACAACTCTCAAAAAAAGAAATAGAGGATTTGCTTCGAAGAGGTGCATATGGTGCCATTATGGATGAAGAAGATGAAGGTTCAAAGTTCTGTGAGGAAGATATTGACCAAATTTTGCAGCGTCGTACTAAAACTATCACAATTGAATCAGAAGGAAGGGGCTCCACATTTGCCAAGGTGCAGAAGCAGCAAGTTGTTCTTTGACAGCATAGAGCTGTGAATTTAATTAAATGTTGTAAAGTTTATGCTTTTTTTTCTTTTAAAGTTGTATTTACTTTAATGTATGTGGATGTTAGAGCCCCCCAACAATATACCTTACACATATGTGTTTATATAAATGTGCACATAAAGGCGGGTTCTGCTCTTGAAAAGGCGGGCGCTTGTGTGAGCTACAGCAGGCTGCAGTAACCAAGAGTGCTGAAACAGGGTTATTTATCAATCCATTTGTATTCACATACATTGAGAGCAGGGGAAGATGTAGAACTTAGGATATCATTTGAACCTGAGTTTTTTGGGAAGAGTTTGAAAAGTAAAATAAGAAAGGTCATAAAATAGCAGGGGGTGGAGAAGAAATATATGTACATGAGGGGGTGGGGGGGCTGAGAATGTGAAGTCTTAAGACTAATAGTGTAGAATAAAACTGGACTGACATGATCTAATTTTTCTCGAGTAAGAGAAAAACAGTAATATAACGCTCAAAAAATGTTGCTGGAAAATTGGGTGAACAGAACAATAAGTAAATTTGGACTAGTTAATTTCCATAGCAAGTGCAAATATGAATCTGAACAAATATGAATTCAGGTAAATAAATACATAATTTTAAAAAAAAAAATCAGGCAGCATAACTGAGCTTGGAACATGGGCACTTCACAAATGCAGTTGTGACAATTCCCTGAAAAGGCAAAGCAAAAGGAAAACTTAAGAATATAAATGTATATTTATTATTTATGAATCCACATTTATTTAGACTCTTGTATCTTGCTGATTGTGGTTTAATTTAGAAATAGAGTCTTAATGAAGATATAGGAAACCAATTAGGGAATGTCGTCATCACATTTTATCAGAAGAGTTAGACATCTTTATGTGTATTTACTCTTTTCCCAAAAGCAGTGTATCAGGGGTTTTTTAAATGCCTTCTGAAATTAAGCTTATTCCATGCTCTCAAGCTTTGATTGTTGGTAGTTTAAACACTCTTTTGAAATTTCCCTCAAGCGAGTACTTTTGTGTGAGATGAAATCCCCAAATGCTGATAAGCCTCTTCAAAAGATTCTATTTCCTTCCTTTCAAGTAATTTAGAATCAGACTTAGTAGAAGCACAAGAATCTTGCAACTTAATGTTCTGCTCTCCTGATGGTGCATGAAAGTTCATTAGATTTTTCTGATATATTATGGATCTGATTTTAAAAAAATTAAGGGGGAGGAGAACTTTTGAGTTGCTTTTTCTAAAGTCTTAACAGCTGGTTGGGAGATTTTGATGAAATAAAGTTACACAGTCTTCACAGAACTGAGGCATTCAAACTTTACAAACTTTCAATGTATGATGTCGGTAAGATTCAGTTTTATTTATTCCAGGCTAGTTTTGTTGCATCTGGGAACAGGACTGATATTTCGCTAGATGATCCCAACTTCTGGCAGAAATGGGCCAAAAAAGCAGAAATAGATATAGATGCCATCAGTGGTAGAGTAAGTACTTCTCCTTTTTAATGCGCTTTCTTCAAGTTGAATTCTGAAATAGTGGGTGTAGGATTTCTGCTGCTTTTTTGATTAATGTTTCAACAAATCAGACTTCTTGTGCCACTTAGTTTGCGCGTGGGTTATCGGCCTGCGTTAGTGTTTTCTAGCTCCCTGCTGTACCCAAAAAGGTTTGAGGGCCTTTGATTTTTGTCAAAGGCCTGGAAATGGTTGGAAGTATGTAATTGTGCTGATTGCCCTGTTTCTCTTTTGGTAAATCCTGGGCTGGCATCTGCAAGCTATCTGACTAAGAATTGTGTCGCTTTTATACTACTGGAAGTCATGTCCTGTACATGAAGACATTGCCAGGTGGTCAGTTCTGTAGACGTTTCATTGCCCCTTTTTACTCCCAGAGACTGCAGCGTAGTCTGTGTAAGCTTTCAGCGTTGTTTATAACTGATGTGCTGGCATCATGGTGTGAAACCCAGTTTTTGTTGCCTTAAATACCACAGAATGTTTTGCTTGGTTTACGGGTGTTTATGTCTATTAACAGAGTGACAGAGTTGTGGTGGTTTCTGAGCTGAAGCCACCTACTTAAGAAAAACTCGCCAGTCGTTTCTCTAATAAAGTTTGTTTGAAACTTTGCAGAACAGCCTGGTTATTGATACCCCAAGAATTAGGAAGCAAACACGGCCCTTTAGTGCTACAAAAGATGAGCTGGCTGAGCTGTCTGAAGTGGAGAGCGAGGGTGATGATAAGCCAAAACTCCGCAGGCCTTGCGACCGCTCCAATGGATATGGAAGAACAGAGTGCTTTCGAGTGGAAAAAAACTTACTGGTCTATGGGTATCGTATACATTCTTCTTCATTCTAGGAAATGTTTAAAACCCAGTATTTTTCCATTCTGTTTCCATTGTGTTTATGGAATAACTCTTAGTTGTATTGGCATTAACCTGGTATGTATATATAGAATGTATTAGAATGTAAATTTATCGTGAACCTTGTATAACTGACAATTTGCAATTGAAAAAACATTAAAGAGGAGAGGTGAAAGCTTTCTTCAAAGGAGACTGACGTTTAACATAGGCATTACAATAGTCTCTTTAAAAATTACTGCAGTAAATGCTGCAGGAAGGCTTGTGGTGCTGTAAATAAATAAATATTCTGGAATAAAGGCTTGATGTTCATAACTACAGAACAGCTTGTGCTTCCGTGAGGTGCAAATAGGAACTGAAAATCTAACCAGTTATTTTAAGCATACTTAAATCAGATATGCTGATTTGGAAATAAAATCTTAGGTCTTCTCTCACCCACCTTGTAAGATAAATGACTGTGTTTGCATATTGGTATGAGTTGCTGTCAGTTTTCTGTCTTAGCCTAAAATGATAATCTATATTGTTTCATAAGGAGACAAGTTTTTTTTGATAACTCCTCTGTAAGCAGATGGAGTTTTGTTGCAAATGTTACTTTCATAATTCTACTCAATAATTTAAGCTGAAGAAAAAGGGTGGAAAGCCTAAATTTTTTCAGCAAAGGTCCCTTTTGTAACAGAAATTTGCAGACTACCCGAGCATTTCACTTCCAAGTGCTGATTTGTGTTTTATTTTGGACTAGGTGGGGTCGATGGAGAGAAATTTTGTCACACGGGCGCTTCAAGAGACAGCTGAATGAACAGGATGTGGAGATAATCTGTCGGGCTCTCTTAGCCTATTGTCTTGTTCACTACAGAGGAGATGAGAAAATAAAAAGTTTTATATGGGATCTCATTACCCCAACAGAGGATGGGCAAACACGAGAGCTACAGAATCATCTTGGTAAGGAATTGCATATTTCTGCAGTTAAGTAACTTCATGTGCATGTGTCTGTAGTGCTGGGATAAACACAGCTAAAAATTCTCTCCGAACACATCCCTCTTGAAATAAGTGGAATATTTTCCAGATACACAATTCAACTGATGGGAAAAGAAGCGTGATTTTTGCTTTGCTTTGTATTTGATGGCTTACCCAAATGGATTGGTATACTCTGTGCAAGTTTTCTTTTCATTTCAGTCCTTAAGAGCCCATTCTGTTTCATAGTAGGTGACAACACATTCTTTTTTCCCCTCTTCTCAGCTGGTGAAGTGTACTCCAGAGATGCTGAGAGACAAAAGAGAAAAAAACCCATTATATCCAGAGGCTGTGATGCTAGTATTTTTTCTGCACTGCAGGTCACAGTACTCCTCTAGTATATAGGAGCTGTAAGTGTCTTGGGGATCTGTACTTACCTGTTGCTGCTACTGTATTACATTTTAAATTGTATAGGCTTGTCAGCCCCTGTGCCTAGAGGAAGAAAAGGAAAAAAAGTGAAGACCCAGGCTAGCACTTTTGATATACACAAAGCAGAATGGCTTCGAAAATACAATCCAGAACATCTGTTGCAAGATGAAGGATACAAAAAGCACATAAAACACCACTGCAACAAGTAAGCCACAGCTAAGTCTGAATCTCTTTGAATTTTTGTGCAGATTCCTTTCTCCTGTAATTCCTCATTGTTTTAAAAGACTTGAAAATACTTGCATCACTATGAAGAAACAAGTTTAAATGCTGTTAGCTTGATGAAATAGGTTGCAGTATGTTAGCAGGTGAAGTGAATTATTTCACATAGAAAATGATTGTCTGTTGTTTTTAAAGGAACCATACGTTTTATGTCTGTATAGAAACAGATCTTGCTGGCATGTTTGGGGAGCCTAGCAGCAGCCAACGTATTAGAGAGTCTGGGAGTGCTTAGCAAAGAAGCTGGAAGCACTAAATAGTTGCCCCTCAATCTCCTGCTGTGTACCTGGCATGCTTTCTGGGCTTCTGAGTGTCTGAGCCTACTAGCTTGCTACAGGCTCATTGAAAACCATGAGTGAGGTTGGTTTAGATAAACCATTTTTTTGTAGCAAAACTTGGCATCCAGTGCTTGAAAACTGTAGTCTGGAGTTAGGATAAAGCATTAAGAAGCCACTGGGGTCATGCAACAAGTTCTAAGTGAGAAAGAATGAAAAGGTGATGTGAAAGATATTTATTGTCAGCCCTCTCAGATCTTTCTGAGGTAATCTTCCAGATAGGAAAAGGGAAATGGCAGTTTGTTCTCATCAGTGTTTTATGAAACAAGTGAGGAGTTGTTCTGCTGGCCCTGGTCTTTGTCTAAGATTTGAAAGAATTTTTGTAACGAAACAATTTGTGAAAGTGGTTGTGATGAAAAGTGTTAAGTGACTTGAATTAGAGGTTATCTCCTCTTACAACTGAAGGAAGTATGTTTTAGGAAAATTACTTGAAAGCTTTTTGGTATTATAGGGGGGGAAAAAAAAAAGAAAACCACACACAAATATTGAAAGCTTTTAGAGTACTAATATTTGTATTTCTTTTGTTTGCTTAGGGTCTTGCTTCGAGTAAGAATGCTGTATTACTTAAAACAAGAAGTCATTGGTAATGAATTCCAAAAGGTCTTTGATGGAGTTGATGCGAGGTAAACTATAGAGAGGGGTTTTTTGCTTATTTTAAAATGGAAACTATCAAATGAAAATTCAGACATCTTCCTAATCCTAAATAAGAAACCAAATTTTAGTTTAGAAACAAATTAGGCTGTGAGAAAAATGCTTTAGTTTACTCTTAGTTTACTAAACACTTTTGATCATTCCTATTTATGAGCCTATCTATGAAGTAAAGTTATTAAATAGCCTGAAAAAGTGAATGAAAGAACAAAAATACACATTTTATAATCTAACTGGTGGGTTTTTCCTTCCTCTCTACACAAACTTTTGGTTATGTGTTACATATTCTATTATTTCTTTTTTTAAATTAAATATTTCCATTTGGAAATGAAGGGAACTCACTGCTGCAGGATAAGTGAGTTTGATTCAGAAAGCTGTTACAAGCATTCATAGAAGAACAGTCCATTCCATGTTACTGAACACAAAAGCAGAAAACCTTGGTTTGCTGAATTTTGTAAGCACATACTACTGGGCTTTGGCAGCGTTTACTGAGAAGGGAAGAAGTTTCTGTATGCTGCTTTTGTTTTCATATTCTTTCTCTGTTGCTGCTTTCTGTCAAATACAAAATACCAAGCTGTCTGAGTGTCTTGTAGTGCTCTTCTGAGGGCATTACTGAACGCAGAGATGAAAATCGAGTCAAAGAGCTTTATCTAGGCTATCAAAATTACTCTTAACACTGTAAAGTGTGGCTTGGGTAACTCTTAGTAGCATAACCATCTACTTGTTAACTGCTACTTGCTATTAAATATCAAAGTGCATCAAAAAATTAACTATTTAAATCCTAGGAAACTTTTCAACCTTAAAAATAACCTTTGAATGGATTTGTTGGAAATAGAATGTTGTATATGTGTGTTTGAAGAGAGAAGTTTAAAAATCCCACATAGAGTACAAGTGCACAAAGAGAAAAATAAAAATGCATTTCTTCTTTGGAACATTATTGATGCTGGTGTGCTGTTGGTGATTCTCCTTAGTGAAATCGATGTTTGGGTCCCCGAGCCAGATCACTCTGAAGTCCCTGCTGAGTGGTGGGATGCAGAGGCAGATAAATCCCTTCTAATTGGAGTTTTTAAACATGGTGAGTAATATGGCTGACTACGTATGTGCTTCCCCACCCCTTGGTGTAAGCACCCTACCTACACTCAAGTCTTTCTATAGCTTACTGTGAAAGCTGAATTTCTGCCACTTTTTTTTTCCTTCATAGGTTATGAAAAATACAACACTATCAGAGCAGACCCAGCGCTGTGCTTCTTGGAAAGGGTTGGCAAACCAGATGAAAAAGCAGTTGCAGCTGAACAGAGAGCAAATGATTACATTGATGGGTAGGAGCACGTAAAAATGGGCATTAATTTGAGGGGGCATAAAGTAAAAAAGACTGAAATTATATATTGTACTTTATTGTTGTCTTAATTGGTTTTATACTAGTTCAATGCCATTGTTGTGAGGAATACTACTTGGATTTTGCTCCCAGAGAGTGGAAAGCAGAGCTAGGAACAGTGTCACAAAACAACCGAAGTTTGGGATTTCATAGTTACAGGAAAAATGCAGCAACTTGTTAGGAGGACTGTGTTGTGTGTTGCTGTATCAGGAGTACTGCTTAGACACTGAAGTGTAAAAGCCTTCATAGGCTGGATGCTGCGGACCTATTTCATGTGATTTCAGGTCACTCAGCTTGGTGTATTAGTCTTGTGTAGCTAACCAGTGACCCCAGTAGATCAGTTTGAGTATCGCTGCTGAGAGGGAGAGCTGCCTTTATTCATGGCCTCATCAGAGACGTTGGTAGCCGTGCTCATAGAGAACAACTTTGAATGAGACAGGAATTAGAGGCCAAAGCAGCTGTGAAGAATTTCCCACATTTCAAATAGAAAATGAAATACAGTATCTCTAACTAACTTTACATTAATTTTACTTCATTGAAAAGAGTGTAAGGAATTGCAAAATATTAAAATAGGTTTTTCTGTGTTGAAATTTTAACAGGGATGTAGAAGATCCAGAATATAAACCAGCACCGGCAATGTTTAAGGATGATATAGAGGTATAGTAGACATCTATTAATAGCTCCATTTAACACGCCTAGAATATAAAACTTCCACATTTTCCATGAGAAATGATTAAATTGTCTGTATTTCTCTAAATTGATAGAAGTTACCTTTGCATCTCTGTGGTTGGGTGTGGGTGCAAACTGTTGTACAGTTGTGTTGTATGCCTTTTTAATCACCAAAATATGCATTGCTTTTGTTCTTTGTCATATTCATAAATTCTCTGCAAGATGTAAGTTCAACTTAAAATCTGTGAAGAGGGCTGTGTTTTTAATTTTGCTTTGCTTTTTGTTCTCTACAGGATGATGTTTCTTCCCCAGGTGATTTAGTAATAGCAGATGGAGGTAAATACAGAAAACTTCAAATCTGAGCCCTATTTTGAATTGTTTCATTCCCCTAACTTGTAGCTAGAATGTATTCAGATTGCCTAGTGTAAACCCACAGGCACCAGCAATTACTCCATTCTTTCTTTTCCCAATGACTTTGTTATAATACAGATGGACAAATGATGGAAGGAGACAAAATCTATTGGCCCACTCAGTCTGCCTTAACAACGCGTCTTCGCCGCCTAATAACAGCCTACCAACGGACAAGTAAAAACAGGCAGGCCCAGCAGATCCAGCCAGCGTTCCCAATACAAACCAGTATGATGCAGCCTCCCTATGAAGAAGCTGCTCTAAATCCAAAGATGGCTGCTAAGATTGAAAGGCAGCAGAGGTATGTGCAGCATGCAAATATACGCTTGCAGTGCCTGCTTAGATAAAAAACCAAAGGTACTTTATACTGAAGAAACTTAGGTCAAGACCAAAGGTATTTTTATATTGAGGAAATAATTGCTCACTGCATGAAATAGTGAAGGAAATGACAGAATTTTCTTGTTTTTCCTTGTTGATCAAGGTGGACAAGAAGAGAAGAAGCAGACTTCTACAGAGTCGTGTCTACGTTTGGAGTAGTGTTTGACCCCGAAAGGGGACGATTTGATTGGACCAAATTTAGAGCGATGGCTAGGCTGCATAAGAAAACTGATGAGAGCTTAGAGAAGTACTTGTATGCATTTATGTCAATGTGCAGGAGAGTCTGTCGTCTCCCCTCAAAAGAAGGTGGGTGTATATATTTTTACTTTTATCTTTAATTTCTATTGCCAGCACTTAGCTTTGAAAATATTCAACATTAAAATGGGGGTGAAGGAAATGGGGAAACTGTAAAATTGGAGGCTTGTCATGGGGAGGCACATTAACTGAATAAAGCCATCTACTTGTAGTATTGATTTGCAGTGACAGCTGGTGGGATTTTGTGCCAGATTCTCACATTTGTTTTGTTTTAATCCAGAACTCGTAGACCCAAACATTTTCATCCAGCCAATTACAGAGGAGCGTGCTTCTCGGACTTTGTATCGCATTGAGCTCCTCAGGAAGGTGCGAGAACAGGCTCTCAGACACCCACAGTTGTTTGAGCGACTAAAATTATGCCAGCCCAACCCAGACCTGCCTGTCTGGTGGGAGTGCGGGACTCATGACAGGGATTTACTTATTGGAGCTGCTAAACATGGAGTTAGCAGGACAGATTACCATATTCTTCGTGACCCCGAACTCTCATTTATGTCTGCCCAGAGGAACTATAATCAAAACAAAGTGGCCCTCTCAAGGACTTCTACTCCACTCTTGCATCAGTACCAGATGGCATTATCTGCTTCTCCTCTCACACCTCAGTCAAGAATGTCAGATGCTAAAGTGAATGCTTTTGAGGACCCAAAAGCTAAAAATGAAAATCTGAAAGAGGACCTTCAGTCTTCTGAAGAGGAATCTATGTCTACGGAGGAGACACAGACAATAATGAAATCGGAACCTTTGAGTCCAAAAAATGGCACAGCAGTACAAAACACAGACCACAAACCTAGCATGAAGACTGAAACTGACAGGCGCATGGTGGCAGCAAGGACAGAGCCTCTAACTCCAAACCCAGCTTCCAAAAAACAGAGAGTCAGCAAAAGGGGCTCTGACTCTAGCTCTGACTCAGACTCTGACTCAGATCGATCATCCTGTTCTTCCAGGTCATCATCTTCATCCTCTTCATCTTCCTCATCTTGTTCACATTCTCGATCAGGCTCTAGCTCTTCGTCATCTTCATCTTGTTCTTCAGCATCTTCATCTTCATCCTCTTCATCTTCATCTTCATCATCGTCATCGTCATCATCATCTGAAGAGAGTGATAGTGATGAAGAGGAGGCACAGAAACGTGGTATGTGTGTAGTCTTCTGCAGTATAACTTTTAAACTGAACAAGTTTATTCGTAGTGGAAAAATGTCTAAAAAAGGATATTCAGTCCCACAGAAGTTGACTTTGAGTTAGAACAGCGTTTTCTTGCTTCATGTGAGCACCTGGGATGAGATAGTTGGGATTTGTTGGTTGATTCCCTAAGCAAGATTACTCTGCATGTGGTTCAGATGTTGGAGGAGAACTGGAGGGCTAATGTTTTCTGGAAAGATACACATTGTGTGTATTCCCTACTGCTGTTCCTTTATCCTCCTATTACAAAGTTTCTTTTGGTTTCCCTGTTTGTGTTACTACTCTTACTCACCAGCCTCTGTATGTGCTTTCATGAACTCTGCACACTTCCTCTGTCCAAGCTGTAACGTAAACCACCGTTGTTCTGGTTAACTGGAGGTGACCAGTGTACACGCACCAAAAATTTTCAAATGCTTAAAAAATATATACCTGCTTAGGAAGCAGTTGTACAGCATAGGGCTGAATAGCACAGAGATGCTTTTGAAAGCTTCAGAGTAGAAGCAAAAACCTCTGATCACTGAAGTGACTTAAAATTTTCAGTAAACCAACTGATCGTTATTTAAGATATTTATTTGATACTGTGAAGTGTACTCTATCTACTCGTGCCCCATGGAAGCTCAGAATGTGATAGGATTTCTCTCCTGTGTAATAACACATAGTGATAGAGAAAGGAAGAAGATGAAGTTAGGCAGTGGGGTTACAGCATAAATAAATAAGCAATTTTTTTTCCCCAGTACCTCAGGGAAAAAGGCATTGTGTTAATGGGATGGATCTTCTTGTCTGTGGCAATGACAAATGGAAACCATAGGGTTCATTTTCTGGGAAGATGATTCCTGGGCAAGTAAAATGCCACTTAAAATGATTAAGAAGCTACTGCCTGTAGCAGTGGAAGGACATTTTCAGAGGAAACAATTGTGTGCAAACATTGCAATAGCGAGAGAAAAGGAATGCTTATATGACATAAATATTTAGATCTAGATGGTGGGTACTATAACATGTGGTACAAGTCCAAATATTAGGCTTGCTTTCTGCCAGCTCAGTCTGTTTAGGCAAGTAATTATGCCATCCTCAGACTGCAGAATCTTGAAAGTCGGTCAGCCTTTCTTTCTGTGGCTGTTTTGCTGCAAGTTCAAGAGGCTGGTAAATACTGGGAAATTCTCTGAACTTCATCTGCACTTTGAATTTTAAGCCTAGCTTTTGTTTCTCAGAATGTACAGTGATCATGGACTTCTGGCAGACTTTTCATGTTTGAAATATCTTTTAAGGGAGAGCCAAATTACATTGGGTGACTTGATATGTAGCTGTTGTTAAGGACAATTTTGACTTCTGTAGAATTGTCCCTTAATAGTCATGGTGCTGATGTCAGAGGACACACTGGAAAAAGTATTCTGTGATTAAAATTCAGTAAATTAACTGATGCAGACACATGTTCAAGACATTGGAACGTCCAACATTCCATCCAGTGAATTAAATGCTTTTTAAAAAGTAGTATTCATGTAGATTTGCCATGTTCTGGTGGTAGACAACTCTTATTTCAATTTAATTCTATGCTTTAGTGCATGGTGGCTTACCAAATCCATTAATTAAGGACAGCCTATGAGATTACTCGGAAATATGCCTGTTTTCAAAGAGCTAAAGGTTTGGCATGATAAACTCTTGAAACACTAACAGGAATATGTTAAATGCCTAGAAAAAGCTCAGCAGTCATTGTGAAAAGCCCAACAGATTAATCTGCACTGTTGCCTTTGTGTTTGGACTTTCTCTGAGCATCGTTCTGTGTGTGATGTTTACTTGAACCTCTTACAGTGAGTGTTACACTTCTTCACGACATCAAATGATATCAGTGGTTTTATTTAGCAGAAGGAACCCCACATATAAAAGCATACGATGAGGAGAGTGTAGCCTCTCTGAGTACAACACAGGATGAAACGCAGGACAGTTTCCAGATGAACAATGGGACACCAAACTCCAGTTACCTCCTACAAGGTGGATACATGTTGGCTGCATCCTACTGGCCAAAGGCAAGTTACAGTACTAATTTGAAAACCAAAATTGTTGTGGAAGGTGGGCTGTGGCATTAGTATCCAATTAAATTCATTAAAACCGTGCCATTGAGTGTGGGGA
>VZTU01024867.1:23168-83155 GCA_013400835.1 Zapornia atra | reverse complement strand
GTAAAATCATGGTGAAACATTTTCTATGTAAGATAACGAACGTTCACATGGGAAACAAAACTTCAGAGGATGTGTATTTAAGATGAAGAAGGCATAATTGATCAGGTGTTTGGATAGTTTTCAGTCAGTGAGGGAAGTTGTTTAGCATAATCCAGAAGAATGTTGAAGATGAAGCAGAACAAGAAGTCAGTTCATCTGAATATTCGAAAATATTTCTTAACAGTAGGACTCCTTCATATTTATATAAATACATATATATATATAAAGCACCTATCACTGTATTGATAAACATTCTTTGGAACCACTCTGATGGCAGAGGTAAGAACAGGAGTTAGCCTGCCAGTACCTCAGCTCTGCTTCTTCCAACCAATTTAAAGACAAAAAAAAAAAAGCCACAAGACTTTGCTGCCAGCTTGCTTGGCTGGTGTTTTAACACTGCTACTCCATCAGGGCTGGAGGGAGACCTATTGTGAATGGCAACTGTTTGCACTGACTTCTACAGCTGTGCTGCAGAGCACTGAGACACCCAGGCTGCATGTTGAAAGTACAGGCTGGCTGGAGCACTGGTGTAATACAACTTTTACAGTAACATTGAACAGATTCAGTGAAATTCTAAAGTATACTTTGAAAGGATAATAATACTAAGTGACTGGATATTAGTTTTGTTTGAAACAAATACTGAATATTTTTAAGCTCTTTGGTCACATCTGAATTTCTGTGGCTGATGTAGCCTGGAAGATGGCAGAGCAGATATTGTGTCAGATTTTTTTGATGCTTACTTTATTCAACAGTTCAGAAGAAGCTTAGCATGTTTTAGCATGTTTAGTGTGTTGCTAGACGTGTTATATATTCTAGATATATATAAAATGCACACATGCTAGCATTTTAATTTTAAAAAAAAAAATTCAAAATCTCCTTCTGTGAAATGGGCATGAGTTGAAATCAGCTTGAAAACTCAGAGCCAGATCACAAGCTTGTAATGAAGGAAAAGTTTCAAGGTCAAGAGGTTGAGAGTCTGGAAAGGGGGGCAATGCAGGAGAAAAAAAGGGTGATGAAAACAGGGAAAACAGATGTAGGATCTGAACTTCAGGAACTTTTAGCTGTAGCTATGTTTGCTCCTGGAAGTTGCATTTAAATCTAAATGCTGCTTTCAGAATTTTTGAATGTCTTTTGAGAAGGGGAGTGCAGCTTTGATATCACAGGTGCTTTGATATCACAGAAATTCTATTCAGAGTGTACAAAAATGGGGGTTTTAATATATAAGGGAGGGTCTTGCACTTGTAAAAAGTTTGCTTATGGAATGGGTAATTTTAGCATTATCTAACAAATAATGGCACTCTGAAATTATGAGAAAACTTGGTAGTTTCTGGAGTCTCTTTATGCTCAGCTGAGGAGATTATTGATACTCAGCTGACATTATTTGGACTCAAGATCTGTGCGCTAGGCAGGTGTGTGAAGTCACATCTCTGGTGTGTAAAGAATGTGAATGAGTAATGTTTTCAAAAGCTAAAGTGAGATGCAAATAAAAGTATATAGATTGAGTTGCATGAATGCTTTTGCCAGATAGGTTATGGTTCTGCATATGCTTCCAGAGCCATCAAAGCCAGACCTGCAAGTACTACTTGGGTGCTTACCCTAACTTTCCTGTTAAAATCAGTGAGATAAGGTGCTCCAGACATTTGCATCTCCCAGGCCCTGTATAGACAAGTGAGACTGCGTTTGTTACAGCGGGGGGGAAACAAAGTCCTGAGGTGGCTTTCACAAACTTTGTAGGGAATCTGTACAGATTCAGAAATCTAAAGTCCAAGTCCTGTGATGAAAAATGTTGTCATTTCTTTTTAGCTGTAGATGGTAATATAAAAATGCGATGTGAGGAGCACTGGTAAACATTACTGTTACCAAAATACTTCCCCTGTTTTTTTAGGATCGAGTTATGATTAATCGACTCGACAGTATTTGTCAGACAGTGTTGAAAGGTAAATGGCCTTCAGCCAGAAGGAGCTATGACAGCAATACGGTGGCATCTTTCTACACAACCAAACTTCTGGATAGCCCAGGTGCAGCTGCGGAGTACAGTGAGCCCAGTGGACCAACACCCCCTCTCACAGCTGTCAAAGAAGAATATGATCAATCACCACAGATGTCAAAGGTGAAGAAGCATGTACGAGAAAAGGAGTTTACAGTGAAAATCAATGACGTATGTCTATTTTTATTGCCCTAGGACCTGGTTGCGATTGCGGTGTGCGGCATGCTTTACCTGCAAGTGGCTGCCTGCTCTCACTCTCACTTCCTTCACACACTTGTTTGTGGGTATTTGGGTCTGCTGCTTCTGGGCACCGAGTGTTTCGGTTTGGGGCCTTCTTTTGGGGAAGGGGTTGTTTTGGTTTGGTTTTGGTGGGGTTTTAATTTGTGGGGTTTTTTTTGTTTTTAATTTGTATGAGCCACTGGAACAAATCATTGTTACTTCTCCCTGAATTGGAATTTTGCCCTTCTGATGCTTCCCAAAGCAGCCCGTTTTATGCTATTTTTAAGTAACGTGGTTAGTAAAACAAAGGTATTTGTTGTGTAGCTTTTTTTAAACATTTCAGCATGTCCTGTCCAGCAAGCACTTACATCATGGCCTTTTAGAGGATTATAGGTAAATGTCCCAGTTGAAATGTGGGCTAGAAGCTTCGAACACTTTTTATATCCGTGGTTGGAGACTTTCTCATGGAAAATAAAAATGTATTAAATTTTCCACTTCTAATTGGGTTTAGCATTTCTTTAGGACCGGATTAGAGGGGTAGATGGCTGTTTAGTGTCTGGATTGTTCAGTTAAGATAGGAAGTTTAAAATTTCTATTCATGGAAGCAGTTCCATGAAATTCCTGTTCATATTTACTTTTTACATGGAGAGAAGCAAGACTTGTTTTAAGGTGTAGTACAATGTTTTTATCCTTCTTCAACTCTTCTGGAGTAACTGTTTGTATGTGAGAATCCAGATGATGAAGTAGTCATTTCTGCTTTGGAAGAGAATCTTCTAACCCTGGCATTTATTTAACAGGAAGGTGGTTTGAAATTGACTTTTCAGAAGCAGGGACTGTCTCAGAAAAGGCCTTTTGAAAGTGATGAATGTGCACTGGGGCAGCAGCAATACCTGGCTCGGCTACGTGAACTCCAGAACGCTTCAGAAACCAGCCTTGTCAACTTCCCAAAATCACTTCCTGAATCAGGTAGATAAAATGTTTGAGGGCACAAGGGTTAGTATTAAGTTGTATCTTCTGGGTCCCACTGTTCACCTCCACGTGTAGGCAGTGGAGAGAGATGTTTGAAATGTTACTTGTTCTAAACTGCAGTCTGGAGGAATTCTCTCCAGTGTGGTAGGGAAACTGGGCACCTAACTTGAGGTGTGAGGTTGGACCACATGAATACTCTGTGTCAGTTACTCTAATGCTCATTTATTAGAGGATGCTGTTAATATATTACAAACGCCCCCACAAGAAGTTTAAGTGCATCACTCTACACTGGCAGTAATCAGTTTAAATTGGAACTTAAGGTGGTTAAGATAAGGAATGACAGATGTATGCCTGTATCATTTTGCTCTCTTGATGTATTTTCCTGTGTCTCATGTAAAGAAAAAGTGGAGTACAACATTCCAGAAACTGTTTTTGATGTATAGCCAAAAACTTAGAGCTTGCTTACATAAAAAATACCAACAGTACATGTACACTGATAAATAAAATGAGCCTAAAGCAAGTAATTTAAATTTGGATTAAAGTATTTCAAATTATTAAATTGTCTGCATGATTTAAGCCAGTTTCTGATTAAATGGCTGCAGCTCACTGAGATTACACACATGGAGGGATGAGAACATTGCCTTTAAAAAAAATACTGCACCTCACTTGCATTTTGTAATTTCTTGTTCTTTTGCATCATACCATTAAGGTCTTGTTAGAAACATTTATTTAGGAAGGTCTACCTCTGTGTGTGTGTGATGTCAGCAGTTTGTAACAGCTCTGCTCACCATACAGATTTATTTGGAGTTAGGGAGCAGTAACAGGGAACATTCGTAGCCGAGTGGCTTTGCAGAGCCTGATACTAACAGTGTTTTAAACAGCCGTAAAACAACAGGCAATTTCTTTAGGCAATACGTGTAGAAATCACATGCACTTGCACCATCTCACAGAATTTTATTTCTTTTTTATATTCAGACATGCTTCTTGTTAGAAACATCTCAAGCATCTGACACTAATTTTATTACATCATTAATTAGGTACTTCCAGTCACTTAACAGCCGGTGCCAATGGAGTTATAGTTGACAGTCAGCCTGTAGTCAAAAAGAGAAGAGGAAGAAGGAAGAATGTGGAGGGAGTTGATGTTCTCTTTGTAAATAGAAATAAACAGCCTAATCATGTAAGTAAATTTGAGTTTGTATCCGACTAAAAGTCCAAATTACTGTTAATCCCTTAACTGAGCATAACCAGTTATCACTGAGCTTTATTGCTCAGAACTTTTCCTGAAATCCTTCACTGACAGCTTGTGACTATACAAATGAGAACTGGTAGTTTTACTAAATATTAATTATATATAAAATACTAACTGTTTTTTTAAAGTAAGTTTAATTCTAATTTTGATGAACTGTAATTACCAGTGTGTTGTTAAACACTGGATACTTGACCTGGCGACACTTTCTGATGTCCTTTCCTGGACATGTTCCAGGACCTGATCATACAGGGAGTTAAAGGGAGCTATGTATGGCATGAGTTGTCTCACTGAGTTGTGTTCATAATGCTCTGCAGGACTGTGGCTTCATTGTATCATACATTAAATAATTATGATGGTTTGTTTTCAGTGGAGAACTTAGTCAAATATTTTTAATTTCTCCAGGTAAATCCAGGTATTAACTCCTGTCAGGTTGCTGCAGGAATAAACCCAGCACTCACTTACACACAGTCCCAAGGCCTGCTTGATGCTGAGTCTCCAGTTCCTGTTATTAACTTGAAAGATGGAACAAGGCTTGCAGGTGATGATGCCCCCAAAAGAAAAGATTTAGAAAGGTGGCTTAAAGAACATCCTGGATATGTTGAGGATTCAGGAGCTTGTATTCCTGTGAGTACTCCTTTAAGCTCTGCTTTAGCTAGATAGTAAAATACTGCTCATAAAATGTATTTGGATTTGTATTAGATGTTATGTGGCATTTTTCCTCCTTCGTTTTTTCTGTTTTGTTTAGGAAAAGGAAAGTGTCTGAGTTTTTAACACAATTAGAGCTCCACGAGCCTCCCTTTTCCGTCAAATGTAATAGCCAAGAAAAGCAATGCTAAGCAAAGATTTGATCTTTGTCTGGTTTTTTTTTAATCCTAGTTAAAAGTAAACTAAGATAAGAAAACTTATTTTACCATGATAGCGGTAGTAGGAGCTGAAAATGTGTAACAGCATAGTTAGTGATGTGCAAGAGGATTGAAGATACTAATGTGGGATGGATCTCATACCTACATTACAGAGCTGTGGTAGTGATGTTGAGTGGGTATGGTGTTCTTGTTATGTTACCTCTGAATCAGAGGTTTACTAATGTAAGAAAATCATATGTATGATGTCTGGAATAACAGCCTTATTTAGATGTTACAGGACATAACAGTAACAACATTCCTGTCAGTTAAAATTCTGTTGAAAACTGAAAAAATATTCAAGCAATGGGTAGAGGCATCAGAGAGGATTTAGTGCTCTTCAGTGGGCTGCTATTGTATGGCTGTGAGTTAGTAAATTACTATTGTTATTAAAATATTTTTGAAATAAAAGATTACTTTGATTGAATGCCTGACTCAAGAGGATACACAGAAATGCTATTACTTTAAACAGTCATATAAGAAAATTAACCAAGTTTTAAATTTCATAATAACAGAGGATGCAGCTGCACGATGGGAGGCCCAAACAAAAAAGACACCGTTGTCGAAACCCTAATAAACTGGATGTTAATAGTCTGACTGGTGAAGAACGTGTTCAGCTCATAAATAGAAGAAATGCTAGAAAGGTATTCATACTGCTGCTCCTAACTGCTGCTCCCCAATCAGAAAGTTAGCTGAAATGAAGAGCTGTCTAAATAACGCTTGCTGAAATGTTCTGTAAAAATGAAAAGGTTTTGTTTTAAGTGTTTGGCACAGCACAAGCACATTGGTGACAATCTTCTAGTAAATGTTTTGCAACTATGAAAATATGTTGAGATGTGGCTAGAAACTTACCCTGTTGTTTATGTTCAGATAGAATTGAACTTCTCAATATATTGCACTGTTTCTGCCATTGACTAA
This sequence comes from Zapornia atra, assembly GCA_013400835.1. Taxonomy (NCBI): domain Eukaryota; kingdom Metazoa; phylum Chordata; class Aves; order Gruiformes; family Rallidae; genus Zapornia; species Zapornia atra. The sequence continues at coordinate 76,875 of VZTU01024867.1, read as the reverse complement.
AACAGAGGCATGGCCACTGAAACAGATGCTGTTCTGATCAAAGCAGCAACACTCAAATTCTTAATTCTTTTTGCATCTCTTAATTTCTACTTCTGCCACGATGACAGTTATTTTGGTAGTGCATTCTGCGTAGGAGCTTGTCCATTAGAATTGTCTAAGTGCTGTGTTCTGGATTATGTTGCTTTTTTCTTTGTTCAGTTGTCTGGCACTTGTCCTTTGTGGTTCACAGTATATATCCGTTGTAAATCACATTGCTGGGCTAAACAGTAGCGTAACAGGGAACAAAAGTAGAGGGGGAATGCTTGTATAAAGTCCCAGGAGTGGAAGATGGGAGACTAGGTGTTGAATCCAGTTTTTGGACAGGTGACCAGGGCTTGGGAAAAGCATAATGTGTTGGGAAAGGCTGTGGAGAAGGCAAAAGGCAATATTGAAGAAAAGCATGCAGAGAGCTGCTGCTGTTCATTGAGCAGATTCGGACAGATGGATGGGGTGGTGTCTCTGAATGTCAGTGTAGCACCAGAGCAGAGTCCGGTGGGAGTCCCTGAGGTATTGTGTCAACGTATGGAGAGTTTTCTCTTGTGCTGCTGTGGGTTTTTCTTTTTGTCAGGGAGCAGTTGCAAGGAAAACAGGACTTTTGTTTTCTTCTGTGCTGCCAGATTAAGGTCCAAAACCTTTTGCATCTGTAGAGGAGAGTGAGGCAGAACTTGAGTGTCCTTAAATCTCTTCAGTGCATTGAGACAGCAGCTCTAAAGAGAAACCTGTATGGTTGCTAGTCCCTAGAAAAACAGATCCTTGGCTGCTCTACAGTAAGCTGTGCCCTGAGGAATCTTCTCAGACTTAATGATCAAGGAGTGAGAGGTTTGATCTGTGCTTGCTGTAAAAGCCTTTGTTTTCCTAATGGCTTTTTCCTCTAAATTTCCACACTATAGTTGAGACCCTGTTACTTAATAAGCCTCAATCTTCCCCTTTATTGCCTGCCCCCAGCTTCTTTGCAGAACCAGGAATAGGCTAAAATCCATCTCATAGTCACTGATAATTTAATAGTTTGTACTGTTCTGTATGATTATTTGTATTGCTTTATATAAAGGCAAAAATGAAACAGTGTCAGGTATGAATGTAGCCTTTTCCTTATTGAATGTGAAGTATTTCCTGACTTCCCTCTTCTGCTTTTCAGGTGGGGGGTGCATTTGCTCCCCCTCTGAAGGACTTGTGCAGGTTTTTGAAAGAAAATCCGGAGTACGGAGTGGCTCCTGAATGGGGAGAAGTTGTAAAACAGTCTGTGAGTATTTGCAGAATATGGGAACTGTGATGTGAAATGTATCTTAAACACAAACAAGGCAAACAGGAGGGAAAAAAGGCATTCGTTTCTGGTGGCGTATTAAATGCGGAATGTGCGTCAATGTTAGCCTCTTTTCCTGCCAGCTCAGCTCCCTAAACGGGCTTGCTGGCACAGCTGTGAGTAGGAAGAAGGGAGGGACAGTGGCTGGCAACCCCAAATTATAGAGATTTGCTTGAAGGGACTGTAATACTGTGACTTTTCCATCTCATAAGTGCAGCCTTGAAGGCTTTTAGGGAAGGTATTGATTGGCCCACAGTGTGCTTCCTTATTCTTATACAGTTAAGAAAATAAATATAATTTAAAATGCTTATGTTAACTTATTTTCTGTGTGCACCTTTAAGAAATTACTGTCTTCAATCACGTGTAAACCAAGTATTAATATACGTATTTTCTACTACTAAGAATTTTTATTTTTTAGAGGTTTTGGTTTTAGCTAAAAATCAGTGTTGAGATTCTAGGAGGTTCATATATTGATACATTTTAGGGTTACAGAGAAGAAGTAACCCTGTGCAAGCCCTAAGAAGTGCTCTGTATTTCATTTTAATTGAACTGGAGCTGATGGTAATCACATGTGAGGATGTTAAACAGACACTAGCAGTAATAAAAAGGGCTTGAGTTTGGTCGGTATGCAATCACACACATATTTAAATTGAGTAACTAATTTTTTTAATTGAACTGTCAAAGGATTGCAATGTGGTAATATTGCAAAGTAATGCTGCTTTAGATCTGAAATTGAAATTGCCCCTGTAATTAGCTATATTTGGCTTGATCAGACCTCTAAGGATGAGTTAGCAGAGGGTCAGAGAAGATACCTGTAGAGCTCACTGTGGAAATGGGCCTTAAGATGATCGTGCAAAGTCACTGCAAATTCTGAGTGTCTGAGATGCAGCTGCTGTGCTAACCTCCCAGAAGCATCTCTGACACTGTTACTGTACGCTTGGGTCTTCTGTTTGCTTTTACTTTCCCATCTTGAAGCTCTCCAAATACTAAAAACACCCAATGTGTCTCCTGCAGGGGTTTCTTCCAGAAGGCATGTTTGACCGTATTCTCACTGGACCTGTTGTGCGGGAAGAAGTAAGCCGGAGAGGAAGGCGCCCCAAAAGTGAGATCGCTAAGGCCACAGCAGCTGCGGCCGCTGCCACCGCCGCAAGCGTGTCGGTTAACCCTCTGCTAGCCAACGGATTGCTGCCAGGAGTGGATCTGTCTAGTCTTCAGGCCTTACAACAGAACCTGCAAAACTTGCAGTCGCTGCAAGTAACGGCAGGACTAATGGGAATGCCGGCGGGCTTAACTACTGGAGGAGAAGCGAAGAACATGGCTGCCATGTTCCCCATGCTGCTGTCAGGGATGGCTGGATTACCAAACTTGCTGGGCATGGGAGGACTTCTAACAAAGTCCACAGAATCTATTTCAGAGGAAAAAAAGGGAAGCGATTCGAAGGAGGCAGATTCAAAGAAAGAAAGGACAGAAGACCAAAATACGGATACTGGTGGTGAAAACTCTGTTTCAAGTTCTCCTTCAACATCCTCTGCTGCTGCAGCTGCCAACCCTCTCTCTCTTAACCCGTTACTTTTGTCCAACATAATTTACCCAGGGATGCTTCTCACTCCAGGCCTTAATCTTCATATCCCAGCTTTGTCTCAGTCTAATATTTTTGATGTACAGAACAGTGAAAGCAATGACACAGGCTCAGCCAAGCCAACGGAAGAAAAGGAGGAAAATTCACGGGTTAGAGATCAGGAAGACAAAGGGGGAACAGAGCCAAGCTCTCACAATGAAAACAGCACAGATGAGGGTTCAGAGAAAGCAGATGCTTCATCTGGATCTGATAGTACATCGTCTTCATCTGAGGATTCAGATTCTAGTGATGAAGACTGACCCCAGACTCTGCACTTAAATTATAAACTGATTTTGAATTTATTCTTTAATTATTTCATTGTAAATAACCCAGTGTTGAGTGCATCAATGATTTACTGACCGAACATTTCAGTATTTGTTTAGAAGTGCAAACTGCTTTCAGAGACGTTTTGCATGTAATATTTCTTGAAGTTCATAAGTTTCTGAACTTGTATGTACTATCAAATACACAATGGTGTAAAATTACAACAAAAGGCATTATAATTTTGTTGGGGGGTTAATTTTATGAAAATAATGCTCAAGTAAGAGCTGTATATTTAATATATTTGCAGTGAACACAGAATACTTTATGCATATTATTGATTTAATTTGAATATAGTTTTACAGCCTCCTTGACACTTATAATTTACAGATCAAAACTCAGCAATAATTTGGGCAGCTAATGAATGTCATGAAAGCTGTAGAATCTACATCACCATCCATTGCTTTAATTACATGAAAATGCTCTAGTGTTGTGATGCACTGCTGTTTCCAATTCAGGTACAAGTGTGTTTAAAAAAGATAAATTTTTCCCAATCAGCCAATTAAACTGGCTACCTGTTACCTCAGCTGAGTTAGTTTAGGAAGTTTACATTGGTTTCTATTACTTGTTTTCAGGTTTTGTTTTGTTTTCTAAAGACATCCTGTATATCACGTTAAAATCTGAGTTATCTGAGATAGGACAGTTGGGGCTTTTTCTCCCCCCTATTGCAGCTGTTCTCTTTCACTGCGGTAAGGGGAAATTAAAGCAAAAACTGTCTTACCTCATGCTACTTGGCACCACGTAGATCTATTTAGTTTCCACCTTGCAAAGTTTTGGGCTCCCTCTGCAGAATTCAAGTCCCAATATGAGGAGTAGTTTCCCCAAGACTCAGAAGAGGCAAACTGTCATAAAGTGCCACTGAAAAGACCTTTCAACACTGCATACTTCATGTAAAAATTGTTTGTTTGCTTCGTTTGTGTAGATTTCTATTTGTGTTTTATGTCATAAAACCACCTGAAGTTACCAGTTAATAATGGTAAATAAAGTATAGATAGTTTTGAACTCCTTTTGAGTTTAAACTTCTCTGCAGATTTAAATCTGACTAAATATTAATGCTATCCAAAATCATTATTGGGAAATCACTTCATATATTATGCTGAGTTACCCACTAAAGAAAAAGCACTTTGAATAGTAAAGACGACAAATTATTCCTAGAAACCATAGTAACAGGGCATAAAGCATCTGTTTAAGTCCAAATCCTTAGAACCCTTTACTATATAAAATCTGTCTAATATTTGATGTGTGATAGGATTCCTCCTTCTTCTTAAGCTGCTATTACTCTGACACAGTCGAGGCCCAGATTCACATTCACAGAAGTACTGAACTGACTGAGACTTCAGTTGACCTTGGTTACATCATTTGCGGTCCAAGAATAGGCAAGTGTTAAGAGAAAATAGATACAGGTACTAGTAGAAGTCATTGAAAAAGCTTTACAAAGGGATAAATTTAAAAATAAAAAACAAAAGCTGTATATTTTGATATAGTTCTGTTGCTTGCTTGTACAGTAAAACAACTGTGTTGTTTTTTATCAAGAACTTTACCAATGAAATATAAGTTTCTATGTGCAAAATAACTAGCCCCATGATTAGAAGCAGTATTATTACATGTAATTACACAATTATACAAGTACCATTTGGATTGTGCTGGTTACGTATTTTCCCAAATAGTATTCTGGTTTTTGGCCCTTCACGCAGTGTCTTAGCAATAGTGAAAATTAAAAACTGCCAAGAGAAGGGGGTAGCAATTCTTCATAATGAAAAAAAAAAATCATATTTAATATTTTGCCCTTTGTGATATAGCACTTTTATTTAACTAGGATGCATCTATGAAATAGCCAAAGTTTTGCAAACAGTTACTAACTTAGTTTGCTGATGGAGTATGTCAACAACACCATCACTTCCCACCCTTACCCCACAAAACAAATCCTAAATCTTGTGGCTAAAACCTAATTTATATCAGATTTATGAAATAAAGTATTTTCCTAATTATGGTCAAGTGAAGTTTTGGTTACCATTCTAGTGGTTCTTTCTATGTAATAAGGCAATTACAGTTTTAAGTAATGAAGGCTGGTGTAGACCTGAACATAATGTATTTGGTTTATTTTTAATCAGTTTGAACCAGAAGGGGAGAAAATGTCCCACTATCAGCTAAACTATATGCAAATACGGTTGTATAAAGTTAAGGGTTGTAAGGAAACCTCAGTAGAATTACACTAATACTGAAGTTAAAATTAAAAGGATATCCAAGGTGATGATAAAGTGTGTGTTGGTAGTTACTAAAAGAACCTTAGCTGTTATTGCCTTGTATTTCTATCCCTTGTTTCAGGCTTCATGATCCAAGTCTTAGTCCAGGATTTTTTGGACATTTGCAATATTTGCCAGTTGTGTTCTGTGTAGTCTGAATTTGCTTTCTGTAGTTGAACAAGCGTCTTAAAAAGTCATTTGTAATTTATTGAATTACTTTCTATGATGTTCTATAGAGCAAATGGAAGTTTAATTATTTTTTATTAAACATATTCTTTGACTACCCATGATGTCAGCCTCAATATGTAAAAATAATGCTGTGTTAAGGCTTAAATGTGTATCTTCCAGCAGCAGAAGTTCAGTTTCAGTGTTAAGCTCTAAAATGGGAATTTAAGACCTTAGGAAAAAAAAATAATGATGGTTGAAGCCAGGGTTGTAACACCACCCCACCAAAGCCCATGCTTTACTCTTGTAGCATTTTTCTGGGAATCAATTTCCTGTGATTCTGTTGCCTTAGAGTAAGCTGCTGGTCCAAAGGAGCAGGTATACAGTCTAGGTTCTAGTCCAAAAATTGACTCTATTGGAAATAATGATGCATTTCATGTGCCAGAGTAAGCACATTGGCAGTGGAAAGCCTTTTGAATCTTCCTTTTTTAAAACTCTGCATTGCTTTCTGTAGGTTTACTAAATCTTCTCCTTACTTACACAGCACTTGCTATGTTTTTTGTATTTCATACAGGGCAAGGACAGGTGGTCTGAACCTGAGTTGTGTTTGTCGGGTGCCTTCTTGCTTTAACCTGTCATTGTATTTCAATGATTCTGTAATATCCCTATTTATTCTAGTCTGAATTTTTACTTCAATCACACTCATCCTTTCTGAGCTGCTGCTTTCGACTCTGTACACAGGTGGTGAAAAAGCACATATGCTTATGGGCTCTGTTCTCCCCTGTATCTTTTTCCTTGGAAATCCTGCAGAGTCCCAAATAGTACTTCTAAATTTATTTCAGTAGGTCTATTAGCTGACTTTTTAAAAGGAAAAATACCTGTTTATTTTACAATCCAATCTGCTTAGCCTGTTAATCAAATCATAACCAGATCTGTTTTTCAGTGAAACTATTTCCAAGGAGCAGATGATCCAGGCACATGATTGGTGTTTAATTTCCTGCATTCCTTTGAGCTTTTTGAAGCAGTATCTGGATATGATGGTTAGATGAGCTTATTAACAAGGTGTCCCAGGTAAATTCCTCTCCTATTTAAGGAGTAAATTATTTTTGCCATGTTATTTAGGAATACCTTTTTCACTTGCTGCTTTGTATGACAGCACTGATACACCATAGAAATGAATGGTTACTTAATGCCTGCATTTAAGCTATAGCAAGATGAAGTCTGCATGGTTAATAAGGGATCTGCAGTGTAGTGTCATAGGAAGATGTTTGTGACATAAAGTTATTAACACTTCAGTTGCTGCTCTAGTCCTATTACACCTATAATTCCCTTCAGTAATAAGTGGTGTCAGTGTAATGTGTGGGATACACACCGCTGTAGTTGCCTACACTTCAGGCTTTCTGTTAGTGTGATGTTGGGCCTTGAGGGTTGTGCTGGTATCTACAGAGGAGTCGTGTAGCTACAGGAGTTTACAAAATAACTCTACAGGCTTATCTAAATGGCCCTAATGTTATCTAGAGAGGCAGTATCATTTCTTTGTCACATTTAGAGGAAAGAAAATAAAGATAGTCGTGTCTGTAACTAAACAGTAAGAGAATCTTGATCATTCTAATAATTTGTAAAATAATTTTTTTCTGTTGGAAAATAGAGCAAGGATGTCTGAGGATAAAGGTAAGGTTCAGGTAACATTTCCCTGAGAAAAACTGTTCTCTTAGGGGAAAACCTTTCCTATTTTTTAGTGACTTGGTATGGGTGAGAGAGGTCTTTGAAAATATTGACAATATACACAGAGGAAGGATGTTGAAATACATGATAATTCTAGTGCCAGTAAACCATTTATTACTGCCAGAAATGATAAAGAGTATTTTGATTGTTTTACTTTATTATTTTTTTAACTGAGCATTTTAGAAACACTGTTCATTGAGGAAAAAAATACAAAGAATTTTTTTCACAAAACAGCAAGGGCTGAAGTCTTGAAATAGATGAGTACAGGTGAGTATCTCCAATCAGAATAGGTATGACCCCCCAAACACTTGGATTTCTATAATTGAAGTTTTAGTCTCAATTTAGAATATTTTATACTCTAGCTAACATTTAGATTTCTTAAAAAAAAAAAACCAAAACCAAACCCAAATCCAACTACTTAGCCTTAATCAAACACCAGCATTTCTCAACCTAAAAGGAGCCAAGGACACTTTCAAATTAGGTGTATTAAGGCTATGTGGATTTATTTTTTGTAACACTGCCTCCTTTCAGGGGCTCATGGAAGGAAGGAAAGGCAGTGCCATTCACAAGATCCTGACTTAAAGCTGCTCTGCAAAATGAGCACTTCTTTCCTCACCTCTTGACACTTTCAACCATGCACAAGACTCGGGAGTGAAAACTTCCTGTCAAGTGTTCAGGTAAGGTCTGTTGTGCCTGACCCTTTTATGGTCTCTTGGCAAAGGGGGGCTGGTTTGGGCAATTTCTTTCCTGGCAGGTAGACAACATCAACCACCATTTCAAAAATGTCACTGTAGTCATGGAGCCAGTACAGCCAGGGTCTGTGTTGTGACTGTCTGGCCTCAAGATTTGCTACGTGCTGCTTGTGTTTTGCTACAGCTACAAGGAAGCAAGAGTTTGATCAAAGTCACCAGGATATAAAGAATTTCTGAGGCTATTTGCCTTGGTTTTGTGCAGCCCTACTTTGAAAAGGTTGGCTAGTTGGGGTTTTTTGCAATCCAAAGGATTTTGGCCAAATAGACTGTTACTGCAGTATTTTGTTTTCTGAGAAAGTTACTGCTGTTTTGTGCTTTAACAAATGCTGTAAGTCTAGCTTAGGAGGACAGCCTGACAGGACTATATACAGCTGTCTGGGTGGCAGCGCACATCCCACTGGTGCCCTCTGTACCTCAGAGCAGCTGCTCCCTCCCTGCAGAGTTCAGTGTGTTAAGAGATGGAAACCATTACATACAGCCTAACCATTTTTAACATTACAGTGAAATGCCCAAGCCCCCCCCCACCTTGTCCTGGCAGGCACGGGGCTGCAGGACTGGGGGGCCTCTGCTGCCATCGCCATCTTCCAGTGCTGCCAGCGGGCGCTCCCCCTGCTGGGTTCAAAAGGGCACGCGGTCCTGCAGCCCTCTCAGGTTGGCCAAATCCTCTTTTCCTGAGGCTTCTCTTCTCCCCCTGCTGCTTTCCTGGTTTGCTTGGAGCAAAAGCCTCCAGGAGCGGTCGGTAAACCTGGGCCTGGGTCCCTGGCGCTGCTCTCGCCGTTGGGGCTTGGCCTCCCCTCGCGGGGGGTGACCCGAGGCTGCCTGCACCGGCCTCTGGCTGCGGAGCGGGCGTGGCGCCAGCTCCTCTTGCGCAACCGGTGCTGCTTGCCTCTCGCTCGCGCCGAGCCGGCTCCGCCTTTGGGCCTGGCTGGTACCGGCGCGGCCCCCGCCCTCGGGCGCACTCGCCCCTCTCCCGTCCTTCCCCCGCTGCGTCGCTCCGCGCCGCCGGCCCGGCACTTCGTAACGGGGCAGCTGCGGGTCGCCGCTGCCCGTGACGCCCGCGATGGCGTCAGCGGGTACGCAGTCTTCCCGCCCGCTGCATGCCGGGAGCAGGAGCTAGGAGCGCTGCCGCGGGGCACGGCGGGAGGGGAAGTGCGCGCGCGCGGCCGGCTCGGGCGTTCTCCCACCGCCCAATGAGAGGCCGCGGCGCGAGGCGGGGCGGAGCCTGGCGCCGGCTTGTTTGGATTCGAACGTGCGTCGCGACCCTGAGGGGCGGCGGCGCAAGCGCAGTGTGGGGCAGGGCGGCGCTGCCCCCTAGCGCCGGGGTACGGGATGCCGGGCGAGGAGGAGGACGAGGCCGAGTCGGGGGCCGGGGCGGGCGCCACCGCCCCCTCCCCGCCGGCCGAGGAGGGGGACACCCGGCAGCGCTATGAGGAGCTCTGTAGCAGCCTCAACATGGACGAGCGCGCCCGCTCCGAGGCCTGGCTCAGCTACCAGAGCATGAAGCGCAACTACACCCTGGAGGTGAGAGGCGGCGGGGCTGGGGGCCGCGCCCAGGCAGCGGCTAGGGACAGCGGCAGCGCTGAGGTGGCCGGCGCTGGGCAGCAGCCGGGCGGCAGGGAGAGGGTTAAGCGGGGGAAAGGGGGGGCGGAAAGGGGACGGCCCTCGAGGCGCGACGGCCTCTCCCTCACACCGCCTGGCGCCGAGGCGCCGCCCGGGCGGTGTTCCGCGGCCCAGCTGGGTAACGTTCCGCCCCGCTCCGCCCACGCAGCGCGGCCTCGGCCCGGCCCGTCAGCCCTCGACCCGCTCGGGGTCGCGCCTCAGCTGCGGAAGCGGCGCTGAGGGACGTTCTCTGCCGGCCCTCGGGGGCAGCGGGGCTGCGGCGCCCGAGGAGCGCCCGCTGCCGGAGGTGCCGGGCGGGTGGTGCGGAGCGGGGAAGGATCGTCCCCAGTCCCGCTGGGGAAAAGGCGTTAGAAATAAAGGCGGTCGCGCGGCTGCAGCCTTTCTGTACTCAGCCGTTCCGCCCGCAGATGCAGCACGGTTACGGGGGGGACGGTTTAGCAACGGCTGCTCAGTTGCCCGCGTAGGCGCCTCCAGCGCGGTCACAGTAAACGGGCTTTGCGGGAACGCGGCACTGAGCCTCGCAGACGGTTGTAGGAGTGCAGGCTTTGTAACGCCGTTCTGCGGAGCGATAACACGAGGCGACGCGCCCGCTGTGTTTGGAAGGTGCCTTCTACCGGCTGGCTTGTTAAAAGTGACGGTGTCGCTCCGAAGGGGAGCGTTAGGGGTGCGTGCCGCTTGAAAAGCCGAGCCCCCCGTCACTGCTCGTCCCAAAGCCATGCCCAGCCCCCGTCACTGCTCGTCCCAAAGCCGAGCCCTCCCGTCACTGCTTCCCCATAGGTCTGTGCTCATCTGGTGCTGTGCAGCCCAAGAAAACCCACAGCATCGCAGAGAGTCTTCTGTGCCCCTTCTTTACCGTCCCTGTCCCGTCAAAACGTTGGGTTTTAATTGAGGAAGGAGAATGCGATTTGAAACGTTTTCACTGGAATGAGTTTCTGGTTTTAGGTACCAGATTGAGTAATTGTTCCGTTGTTCAATGCAGACAAACATGGAAACTATGTTTTTCTGTTCCCATTCTCTGTTCAGGGCAAAACAATTTTTTGACAGCAAGGACCTGTAGCTTTTACATGTAAATATATATGCATATTTTATATATATATACATATTAATACCGAGGCAGTACAAAATGTTATTATGGCAGAACAGCAACACTAAAATGTTTTGTTGAACTTTGGGTCAAGCCTGAAATGTGTAAAGGTAGCTGGTAACTATGTAACTTTACATTTGACACAGATTGTGTGAAGTATCTGCTTAGCACAGATTTGCTTTTCTTGTAGTTGAAAACACAAGTAGCTCACCACAACTTTGAAACAAGGAAACAACTTTGTCACTGCTTGGGACCCAGTTCTATCCTTTTCCCGGATGTTGGGTGCCAGCTGAAAAGCGTGTTTTTCTTTTCAATGAAGTCTTTTAGATGCCTGATTCTTAATTCACAGGGAAATGATCTGCATTGGCTAGCATGCGCCTTGTACGTGGCTTGCAGAAAAGCAATTCCAACTGTGAGCAGAGGGACATCTGAGGGAAATTATGTATCTTTAACCAGGATTTTGCGCTGCTCAGAACAAAGGTAACTCCTCTTCTTGGTAATTTTTAAATGCCTACAAAATGTCAAGGACTGCTCATCAGCTTGTGAAATTTATGAATTGAGAACAGAGGCCATGTGTCTGTCTCACTTCTTGCTTTTAAGTGTGCCACACCAATAGGACAGCTCCCTCCCTTTAGTCATTACTGTGTCACTAAAATGCTGGTTTTCTAAATCCGAGATTGACTTCCCTCTCTCAAAGGGAAGAGTTTCTGAAGAACAGCTTTTTCTGAAGAGCATGCAAAGTGTGGACTTCACATGAGAAACTCATTTTAACTGACTGTGAAAATAGTCCCACAATTGATCTTCCTACAGGCAGACTTCACTTTTCACATGTTTGTGCTTTTTGAAATTGAAGTGAAGCCAGAATTTGATAAATTTGTACCAAACATTTTTGTCCATAAAGCAATGAAGAAAAACTTCCTGAAACAATTGACTTCAATAATTGTGAATCTGATTGTTTTATAACAATTGAGTAGATTGGGGGAAAAAATATTCTTATGTACTTTTTTCTTCCCGTTTCCTTTTTTGTTGGATCGTTGCTGTTGGTGTAAACAGTACAAAAGTGTTACTTTAAAACTTTTTTTACCCCCAAATTTAGGGAACTGAATGTGGCAAATTGTTTCTGTGATTTGGACTGTAAAAAGTTAATAACGGTGAAAGAGTAGGTGTAGATAAAGGAGAGAAAAACAAATGAGAGCCAAAATGATGAAGTTACAGTTCCTGAAACTTAGATATTTTTTTTTTCATATTTTGTAGAATCTCCATAGCTTTGTAGAACTTGGGCTCTGTTTTATTTAATAAATTATTCAGGAAAATCTGATTTTAGTGTAATCTGTGTGACTGTTGGAGCCAACTGTATCTTTAAGAGGAGAAGTCAGGACTGTGAGTATATAGTTAAGGTGCCCGCCAACCGAGGATATACAAATATTTTGTGAGCTGTCTGAGCTAATCCTTGTTTATGGGAGAAGGAGTGGCTCTGACTATGTTGTTGTGTTTGAAATTCCACCATTTTATCAGTAGTTTGGAAAGGGAGGTTGTGCTTTTGTTGGAAATTAGTATTTAGGGGGGTGAAAGAAACCCAAACCAAAACAAACAGCAACATGCTTTCAGATCTAACCTGTTTGGTATTTTCAGCTTGATCGAGTTTTTTAACAAGATGAAGAAGTGGGAAGACATGGCAAATCTACCCACCCAGTTCAGAGAACGAACTGAGAGATTAGAGAGAAACTTCACTGTTTCTGCAGTAATTTTTAAGAAGTATGAGCCCATTTTCCAGGACATTTTTAGATATCCTCAAGAAGATCAACCTCGCCAACAGAGAGGAAGAAAACAGAGGTACTTTCCTGGTATTTTTCCAGACTGATTTTAGGGTATCGCTAGTACAAAAATATAGTGAAGCTGCCTAGTTGATTTGTTTGTATTTTTGACTGTATTTTCATAGTAGTTCTTTATAATATTGGATTTAGTCTGTCCTTGCTTGCCAGATTTTTCAGTCTTTTTTTTTTTTTTTTCAGTTTGCCAGATCTGACAGGGTGCAGGGAACCTCAGCGCTGCTAAGTTTCTATGATTGGGGGGGGCAAGGGAATTAAAATCAGTCTGTAGATAAGAGAAATAATAGTATTTCTAAGATAGGGAAGGCTGGAAGAAGTATTTTATTTTATAGTAGAAGCTTTTTTCGTTGTTACTGTTCGTATTATGAGTGCTGGGAAAAGGAAGCACCAGCCTTCTTTCCTGGTAATTTTGATCTTAATAAGATTTCATCAGTTTGTGCCAGCACTTAACATGGCTTGTGATGGTAGTTACTAGAGATAGATTCCTTCCCATTCATTACTTCTTTCATCTTTACTACTGTGAAGTAAGGTTTAAGATTTTGGCGACACTATAGTAAAGCTTAATTTTCTTTAGAATGACTGGATGATGTTCTGTGGCTGGTGGATGATGTTCTGTGGCTGGTGTATGATGTTCTATTGGCCTTTTCTCATCGTTTGTCTCTTACCATTTGTCTTCTTGCTGTATTTTTCCCCAAAAGACGACAACCATGCACTGTGACTGAAGTTTTCCAGTTCTGTTGGGTGCTGTTTGTTCATGCAAAAGGTAAGTGATTTGAAAGAGATTAAGCCTGGTTTTGTTAGTCATTGTGTGATATCAGTCTGTAAACACTGAACTGGTGCGGGCATCTCTGAATTCAGAAATGCTTTTGGAGAAGGAGCCTTCCCAGCCCGAGGGAATATATTCTGTGTTAACTTCCCTAGCTGTATGTTTTACCATACTTCTAAGGTAAGTAATATATCCCGATAGTTTGGTAACTTTCATGTGGAATATTCTTACAAAGTTTCCAGCATTGTGGAGATTGGGGATCAGGCCCAGTCAACATGGGTTTACAAAAGGTAGATCCTGTCAAACTAACCTGATCGCCTTCTATGACAAGGTGACCCACTTAATGGATGAGGGGAAGGCTGTGGGTGTGGTCTACCTGGACTTCAGTAAAGCCTTTGACACAGTTTCTCACAGCATTCTGATTGAGAGACTGGCTGCCACTGCCCTTGACAGGTGGACCCTCTGCTGGGCTAAAAACAGGCTGGATGGCCAGGCCCACAGGGTGGTGGTGAATGGAACAAAATCCAGCTGGAGGCTGGTCATGAGTAGTGTACCCCAAGGCTCAGTCTTGGGTCTAGCTTTGTTTAACATCTTTATCAATGACCTCGATGAGGGGATTGAATGCTCCCTCAGTAAGTTTGCAGATGACACTAAACTAGGAGGAAGTGTTGATATGCCTGAGGGTAGGGAGGCTCTTCAGAGGGATCTGAACAGACTGGACCAATGAGATGAGGTTTAACAAGGCCAAGTGTAGAGCGCTGCACATGGGACATAAAAACCCCATGCAGCGCTACAGGCTTGGGGGAAACTGGCTGGAGAGCTGTCAGGCAGAGAAGGACCTGGGGGTGTTGGTTGACTGCAGGCTGAATGTAAGCCAGCAGTGTGCCCAGGTGGCCAAGAAGGCCAATGGCATCCTGGCTTGTATCAAAAACAGTGTGGCCAGTAGGTCTGGGGATGTAATTGTGCCCCTGTACTTGGCATTGGTGAGGCTGCACCTCAAGTGCTGTGTCCAGTTCTGGGCTCCTCACCATAAGAAGGACATTGAGGTCCTGGAGCGAGTCCAGAGAAGGGCAACCAGGCTGGGGAAGGGGCTGGAGGGCAAATCCTCTGAGGAACGGCTCAGGGAGCTGGGGCTGTTTAGCTTGGAGAAGAGGAGGCTGAGGGGAGACCTTATCACCACCTACAAGTACCTGAAGGGGGGTTGCAGAGAGGTGGGTGATGGTCTCTTCAGCGAGGTGACAGGAGATAGGACAAGGGGAAATGGCAAGAAGCTGTGCCAGGGCAGGTTTAGATTAGACATTAGAAAAAAATGTTTTACTGAAAGAGTTGTTGGCCTGGAACAGGCTGCCCAGGGAGGGGGTTGAGTCACCTTCCCTGGATGTGTTCAAAAAAAGGGTAGATGAGGTACTTAGGGATATGGTTTAGCTTAGGATGGGTTTGGTTGGACCTGATGATGTTCAAAGGTCTTTTCCAACCTTGTGATTCTGTATTTATCCTTTTCCAAAGGAAAAGTTAGCTTAAAATTGTGGTGAATTCATATTTAAATGTTGTTTTAATTAACATGAGGTGTGTGTGTATAATATATATGTTTACTAGAAACTAAGAATTTTTAAATCCCCCCTAAGTTTCCAGCAACACTGATGCATTTTTTCCTACAACCTAGTAAAACTTGTCATAAAACTCTAGGTGTGAATACACTAGTATCACGGATAGCATTCTAACAGCCTTTTTGCCCCCCTCCCTTTTCAAAAATGAGTATACAGAACTGTATCAAATGACTATATGGGTTCCTAAATAGGTCTACATATGCCTGTCTTGCAAGAGTGATTCTTCTCTTGTGTGATGGATACAGCAGTTTTATATATAAATGGCTGACTGCCTTGAAGCCTCAGATTCCTTTGGAACCTGTAGAGGATCCTCCATTAATAACCTTCTGTAGAAATAATGTGATGACCAGGCAGTACACTGCAATGTATGTACAGCTGTTATCCTAAGAGCAGCCTCAAGGCTAGGAAGAGGAGTAGAAGATTTCAGCAGTTTTTCTTGATAATGACTGATGGGAGAAAGAACCACAGGAGGGGACAGATTTAAATGCTTATTTTAGGCTTAAGTTATTCAGTTGTATCACGTAGCACACTAAAGTCTTTCTTCATCAAACCTGGGTCTTAAATAGTTTCTGAATACCTAGGGCTTCAGTCAGGCACTGCTTGGATGAGCGTTCAATGGGAGTTCTGTGTAAGAAAACTAGTGTTTTGAGGGAAATAAAGACAAGATTTATATTCTTCAGTGAAGGAACATATTTGTAGATTCAGTTCCATTAATAATTTCCATAGACCTTACTCTATTTTTGTTCATTAGAACTTCTTGTAGATACAAACCCAAATAGTTTAAAAGGAAAAGTATAAAAGGAATTTTGGTTTGTTGGTTTGGTTTTGGTTTGTGGTTTTTTTCAATTTAAAAGTAAAGCAGTGTTAGGATTCCTGTAGCATGCTGTGATTTCCTTAATTGACTACTTTTGTGGACAGGACTGTCACAGTATTGAATTATCTGGCACTAATTTTGTTCAATACAGATTAGCCTTTCTTCCTATGCTGTACCACATCACAGAGGGTTGCCAGCAGCTCCCTTTGGAAGAGTTACTGGCATTATTACTGGACCCTCATCATCATCATCTTTGTACAAAGATCAAGGAGTGTGTGGTGTTGCACCAGCACTGTACTGAACATGCCTTGATGTAGAAGGTGCCTTTTTCCAGTAGTCTGAACATTCCACTTTATTGGGAAGAGAAACCTTTCCTAAACAAGTACATCGCTTGCAACCCTAAAACACAGTATGATTTTCATCTTTTTTTTTTTTTTCCCTAGTCCAGAATAGCTCTCTCAAGTAGTATGAAATACCTATTCATATTCCACTGAGCCCAGAGGAGAGTTGGTACTGCTCCCTGCTTTACTCTCAGGCAGTCAGGACTTCACTTCTTTAGCAGTTAGGCAGCTGAGGGAGGAAGTAGGTCAGTCTGAAAAATCACAGATTTTTCTTTTCCCATCTGTAAAATGCTCACTTTTATGGGTAGATTGGACAGTTAACGAGGTGCAAAGGGACTTTTGAGTCTTCCTATTGGTAAATTATTGGTTAAGATGTTTGAGTAGCTATATCCTCAATTAACTGCATGTTAATTGGCAAGTGGTTTCAGACTACAAATCAACTTTCTAGAGAATACCTTGCTGATAATACAGCCACCTCAGTTTTACAGGAAAAAGGGAAATTTACAGTAACTGTAAACAGTAAAACTGGTAAGTGACTAGTGGCAGACTTACTGAAGTGTGGCAGCACAAAAATGTAAATTGAATGCTGACCATTTAAGGCGTTAAATGTTCGTGTTCAGTTTTGCTCAGTATGTTTTGAGGGCTGGCAGTAATCCTTATCGTGGCAACCGCACATCAGCGGCAAGTTTGGGCTTGTCTCTGAGATTGCCGCGAGCCTGAGGATCACTGTGTTGAGTTTCACTCCTGCAGAAAGCACAGCTCTCCCTGGTGCCTTCAGTATCATGCTGCAAAGACAGTGGCTTCATGTGGTGATACTGCACTTCTTGCATGCTATTTGTAAGACTTGATCTTCAAACTCTCTATCTTGACCTTTTTTTCTCTATTTAAAATGGAAATTAGAAAAATATATCTCTGCTGTGCTGAAATAACTAATTTTTATTGTTTGGTACTGGGTTGTACCAAGGACTAAGAAGCTATTGTTTGGGAGGTCCTTGAGAAATCATTTGTGTGAAATTACTGGCACTGTAAAATCAGTTATTTTGTTTTGACTGTGCTGACAGTAACAATTGCTGTGCTCAACTTATGAAAATGAGCCCATGTTACAAGAGTTACTTCTTAAAAATTGTTATTGATTAACATTTTGCTCTTGTATCTAGGACTTCCGTTGATTTGCTGTGAACCTTGAATGATTTGGAAATAACTGATAAATTCATAAAGTTAATACAAATTTCATGTTGGCTTCGTTATTTTAAATAGTTCAAGTTATCTGTATGGAAATAATTTTTCTTTTAACAAACATGAAGTCAAAAATTTAATATAAATTTGACCAAACTAGTGTACTACTGGTAGCATAATTTAGAAAAAGTCTTTAATCATATAGACCTTTTGGTGTCCTCCAAGTGAGTTTAGTACTAGCTGATGGATTTCTTCAAGGAGCTATATGTGTTCTTCATAGTGGACCCAGCTAAGTGTTTTGGAGCTTACATGGAGGGAAGGCGGGGAGGAGAGATGCGTTATTAGTATAGACAGAGTGATAGAAATAAATCTGCATAAATCAAAGTTCAATTAATTTCCATATAATATTCCATATAATATTCCTCTAAAGGAATATAATGAACCTAAATGAGTTCAGTTAAGAGTAATGAATCATTATAATCTTTGCAAAAGGTGATAAAATAGTGAAGAGGTTACAGTGATTCTTTTCTACAGGAAGATGATAAATAAAAATACTTTAGAGGTATATGAAATAAAGCTAGAGCAGATCAGAGAAACACATCTGTTTGTGAAGTACAGAAGTTCCTTGTGTTACTGAGCATGCCCCCAAGCAATGCTTTTGTAAAGAAAACAGATTGGTAGAGAAAAATAATCTCCTGACTGCGAGTTGCATCTGGAGTCACTCTGGAGAACAGGGGAGTGGAAGGAGGGAGGGGGTGGTGGTTGCCGTTTCTGGGACACCTGGACATGGTCATTATTGGACATGGTCTAGCCTAGCAGAAGTTGAAGTTCTTTGCAACACTTTACAGCACTGCACCCTGGGGAAAAGGAGGGGCTTGGTCGGAACCCATTCCTCCCCTTCTGTGCCTTTAGAACACGATTCTGCTTCAGGCAGATGGAGTAAGAACCTGTTGCAGGGCATAACACTGCCAGACTGCAGGGCTTGTGTTGCCACAGTTAGGGGAACAAATTTTTCTTCCTTGAGCCAGTTTGCATTATATGGTTCACACAGCTTCAAGTTATTTACATGCTGGTTAATCGGATTTCTGATGAGGGAGTCTGCAGTATCATGTTTATTGACATTTTGGCAAGGTTTGTTTTCAAAACAGCACAATGTATTTGAGTTCTTCCCCAGTTAATGCTGTTCCTGAAAAAAATGCCCTACCATTACATTTGCTGTACTTTATGAAGCATGTGTTTTACTGTGTTTCTATCCAGGTATTTATAGGCACCAAACTCTGTTTCAAGAGTCTGTTATTTATTGCAATACAAATCTCAACAGTTTATTTGTTAAAAGAAGTCTGAATTGATGGTAATTTTAATTCATCTCTTGTGTCTTTCTAATTTTTAAAGGAAATTTTCCAATGATCAGTGATGACCTGGTCAATTCCTACCATCTCTTGTTGTGTGCTTTGGATCTAGTCTATGGAAATGCTCTGCAGTGTCCTAACCGTAAAGAACTTCTGAATCCTAATTTTAAAGGTAAGTCAAAAAAATAAAAACTATCCAAAGCCTGCAAGAACTTCTAAGGCTCCTGAGAGCAGTGTGAATCTGTGCAGCAGAGAGTAAATTGAGTGATATTGATTTGGAATATGTGGAAATGAATATTTTCTGTATCTGGCTATAGAGTTCTATAACTATAGTACGTAATAACAGACTACTGAATTTTATCAACAATACAGTAAGTGAAGAATTTAATTGTCTATGGAAACACCATTGCAGGGAGTTCCAAAGTAAAAAACATCCATTAATGACATTTTAATGTCAGAGAAAGAGCGCATCATGACACAGTCATTATTGGACACAGTCAGACCAGAGAGTTTGTGTGAGGCAGCAGTTTGGGAAGACCCAGAGCTCAAACCTGAGAGTGGCAACTGGATTGCTTCTCTCTCATTTCTGGATTGTTGCTGTTCTCTTTCTGAAGGAGTGGAAATGTGTGGAGGCTCGATAACCGCAAATGCAAATAAATGGCAAGAAGTTTCCTTTTAATTTCTGATGTAATTCTTTCCAGAATTAAACTGCATTTTCAGTGCTGTGCAGTATTCACATTTACTTTGTGGTGGTTGGGACCATTGTGTCAGATTTATTTAAATAATTCTGTAATTCACAAGTGTGTGACTGGTTTGTTATTAGAACAGATTTCTTAATTTGTATCACTAAATATCTCATTTTTTAAAAATCCCTGGCTCAAAAATTAGTTTCGATAACATTATTGAATTGAGTGGCATTGTATAATTAATAATCATTTCAAGAGAACCAATTAGTTTACCATTTTAATTTCACACTACCTAAACTACTAAGAAGAGAAGATATGGATTTGCAAAATTGAATGATGTTGTATTGTCAATTGTAGGTTTACCTGAAGACTTTCATAGCAAGGATTATAAAGGATCATCTGATCCTCCCTGCATCATTGAAAAACTGTGTTCGTTGCATTATGGATTAGTTTTAGAAGCAAAAGGCATAAAGGAGCATTTTTGGAAGCCATATATACGGAAACTTTTCGACAAAAAGGTTGGTCAATAAATTTGTAATGTAGAAGATTTTTTCCTTCCTTATCTGTAAAACCTTAAGAACTGAAATGCCTGTCCTTTGTTCTTGACTTAGTTTTTAACTGTCTTACAGCTTTTAAAAGGAAAAGATGAAAATCTGACTGGATTTCTAGATCCTGGGAACTTTGGAGATAGCTTGTGAGTCGCTGTATTTATGGTTTGGTTTGCATTGGTATCCCTCTGAATTGTAATTCAATTGCACCATACCAGTAATGCTGGCTATTGTGTGGTTATTAATGTTTATATGTTAGACTGCATTTCAGTTCCTTTTCTTTGATGTGGCATGGTCTGAGGCATATTTGAAAGAGGAATGATTCTTTAGAGTGGCGTTACTTGATGTTGCCTTCTATTTTTATGTTTCTACGGTGCCTCAGTTTTTGTTTTTGTATAAAACTCAAAGTGTTACTGTGAAAAGGATGTGGGAGCACATTGAATGAGTGGGAAGTGGGAGAGAAAAATCAGGTTTGGTGATATTTCCTGATAAACCTAGAGGTGCTTATGAGTAAGACTGGTTTTCTTTCAAATGGTATGAAAACAGTAAGTGTAGTTTATGGTGATGTGATGCTGCAGAAGTTTGAGGAGTTTCCAGCCAAATACAAGTTCTTACTATTTTGTTAGGTTCCCCCTGCAGCTATACTAACTAGCAAAAATAATGTCCCTGCCACTGCTGTATTTTAAGGTGCTGTAGATTCTAAAGGAGGTCTGATGCTGAAGTCAGGGTTAAAAGTTCTGAAGCAGAACTGTGTTCCTTCAGTACTCCGGTGAACCAAGTGCTGTCCAAATAAATGGGGTGCTGTATCTGTCTCCTTTCTGCTGTAGCAAAGCCATCAACAAGGCCTACGAGGAGTACGTTTTGTCAGTAGGAAATCTGGATGAGCGCATCTTTCTTGGGGAGGATGCAGATGAAGAAATTGGAACTCTCACAAGGTGCTTGAACACAAATTCAGGAATGGAAACAGCTGAACGAGTGCAAGTGAAGCATAATTTGCAGCAGCACTTTGACAGAGTGAGTATGACGTGACCTGTGTTGCTGGTTTTGTATGGAGAATGAGTTGAGTTAGTCTGTGTCTGATTAAGACAAGCGGACACTAAGATATTATTTATTGTTTAAGGTGATCTGGGCGTGTACACAGCATAGGTGAGTTACATTTTGTAACTGATTAGATATAGTGTTTACTTTGGGGTTTTTGGACAGGACTGCTCCAGGCACTTGGTTTTTCTTTGAATAAATTCAGTATAGAGAACGTTTAAGTAATTACCTAAAGAAGAACCTTGGTGTAACACTTTAGATGACGATTTTCAAGTACAAGAGAACAGGCAGTTCTCTGTGGCTGTTGGGCAGGTGCCGAATTGTCCTGCAGTTGTTGGGGCCCTCTGGGTGTCCAGCTTCCCCTTTCCTCACATCTCTGTCCCACCTGCAGCAGTTTTCATTGAGCATACGGGAGCTGCTCAGAACTCTGCTCTGAGCATTTGGTTTTTTACCTTTTAACCACTATGTTTCAGGTGTCAATATCACTTCTGTTTGCTGCTAATTCACTAGGGAATGATTTTCACCTCACTTGCCTAAAAGCATGATGGATAGACAGGTCTTTATAGATGACTAATAAAATAGCATTGAGTAGAGTCTTTGAGATGAGAAAGACTACGTGTTTCCAAACAATGACGTGAAGACCTGTAAAAGTGTCAGGGCCTTCGTGTTACTGGAGTAGCTTTAGAAAAACAGGCACTGGCTTTGAAGGTAGATGTGTGATTATCATAATGTTCCTGAAAATGGAAAAGGAGGAAGGCTACAAGGCAGGCGAATAAAGATATAAGGTCTATCAGCACAATTAGCAAAGGGGTAAAACAGTCTGGATCACTGAAATAGTTATGTGATCTTTTTCCAGAGTGGGAGCTGGTTAACAGCTTTCAACACTGTGGAGAGAAACAATCAACACAACTTTACTTGCAAAATCAGTGCACATAGTTAATTCTTACTCTATTTAAAGAAATCTGCTGTTTTGCTGGCAGAGATCTGGGCACGTAAGAGCGAGGAAGAGCGAGGCCCTGAGCAGATGCAGTGCCTGTGCTGTTGCACGCTCCGGGGAGCTGATCTGATCAAATGAATTAAAATGCTGATTGTCAGGGTCAGGATTTTCATGTCCTGCTGCAAGGACACCCTGGCTCACTACGCTCTTCCTGTGAGCTACAGCTACCTTTGGTACTGACAGGAGGGGGCTGCTGGGGGCTTTTGTTGGATTGGGGTTTTTTTTAAGAGTGGCTTACTTGTTTCACGCTTCACTCCCAGTATCTGCAGTTCAGTGTGAGGTCACATCCTCGCCATTTATACGTTCGTACAGAACTGTTTGATACAAACATTCAAGTGACACAGGTAAATCTCTCATTGCTGGCTGTTACCTGAGACATGGGCTAGTTTAGGCTCTCTGATTCCCAGATGTTTTTCCAGGCATGTATCAAAGCACAGGGTAAGAATTCTGCAGCTGGATGCTTCTAGGTTATGATTATACCTAAATTTTATAATCATGTACGGTTATATGCTTTTTTTGTGTCTTTTTAGTCCAAATCACTTAGGGTTACAACTCCACTCACTGGCCGGAAGTACATTAAAGAGAACAACCCGTATGTGACACCGGTTTCCATAGCAACATACAGTCTGAGCCGCCTTCATACGATGCTGGCAGGACTGAAAAATGCCCCCAGTGAAAATCTGGAGCAAATACTCAGGTAAGTTTGATGTTTAGCTCACCAAATAATTCTACTTCTTGAATAGTTTTTGTAACAAATGTTAATGCTAAACAGCATCATTCAAGATCTGAGTCAGTTTTGAAAGGTCCTGGAATAAAATAAGACGCAGAGACACATTTACATTTCAAAAGACTTTGTCTTCTTTATTTAGACACCTTTGTCCTTGAGAGATTGATGGCTGTAAGAACACACGGCCTTTTAAACCCCACACTTTGGAGCTTCTCTAGCAGCATACTGCTAACACAACATTTTCAGGCCTTTTCTTCTTCCTGCTTAGCAAACCACTCCATACTGTAGGAGGTTCAAAATAGAATAGATTCTCCATGTAAATAAACTGTTGCCTCATGTACAGATATGTATTTAGAACAACTTTCATGTCACATAGGAAATGCTGCTTATCCCTGATCACAGAGAGATGTGCATATTCACTACAACCCGTGCAATACTAACGGCATGCGGTGGGCATTTTGCACTGCGTACCCAGAGAGGCAGCTCTGGGGGTGTTTGTATTGCTGTGCAATCTGTTTAGTTTGTGGTTTTGTTACACTATAAAAAGAGTTGTAGATTTTTTTTCCCCCCCCCTCTCAGTGGGAATAGCATGGTGAAAACTCTTGGGTTTCATTTTCAGGGCGTGTTCCAGAGATCCTTCTCAATCTATTGCCAACAGAGTAAAGGAAATGTATGAAGTATACTGCCAGAGCATGCAGGCTGAAGGAGAATTCAGTAATTTTTCCAAAGGTGAGAGACATTTTTACTTACATGTTTAAGAATTGAAATGGCTGTAAACACATTGACCTCTTGTCATTAATTTACAGTTTTACTACAGGTTATGCTTTAGCACAAGTGCCTTTCTACTATTGTTGTCTTTTCCTGTATTCCCAAGATGTGGCAAATCTCAACCCTGTGCATAATGTCTATAATCAGCCTTAGCTTTGATCACTGGAACATGACGACAGTTTCAGCTCCGTAGAAGGGAAACAAAAATCACTGTTAAGGACACCAATTTTTCTGTCAAACCTAAGATTAATAGTGATGGCTTGAATTTCTGTGACAGTAATGAAAAATCTGATTAATTGTAGTCTCTTAAAACCCTGCAGCAATTTTGGCTTACATACAAGGATGCAGATATTAAAATAACAACAAAATATTATTTGCCAAGGTGTCATGATTTGTGACGTGCATCACAGATAAGGAAGGTGCTTTTGACTTGGTGTTTAATAGGCCCTTACTTTGTTCTCATCAGCACAGCTGCTGCTGTGGTTTCTATTGCACAGTGCAAGCTGGTTCCACAGGGGTATCCTTTTCAGCCCATGTTCTGGAGTTGGAATATGTACATTGTATTACAGCAGTCTGAAGGATTCTTCTATGTTGGGTATTTGCATCAAAATGTGGGTTTGCTTCCAACTTACCCTGTTCTGCACGCTCCAGTCAGGGCAGCATAGGAGATGCATTCCTACATTAACTACAGATTAACTCGTTTAGTCCTCAAAGCATTGTAGCTACAGCAGCACAGAAATCCACACAAGGTACTCCACTGTTGTATTTCTGTAGCTTAAAATAAAGAAAAGAATTCTTCTGCCATGTTTCACACTACTGTTCCAATTACAAACCCTTCCAGATGTTGCGAGTAAGCATTTTCGTCGTGCTGAAGTGCTGTACTACAAGGTCTTGGAGTCAGTCATTGAGCAAGAGAGGAAGAGGCTGGGAGACGCTGACCTATCGGTAAGGAAAACTAATCACACTGTATCTCTTTATTAACATTGGCCTTACAAAACAAAGAAGCTAGCTATACTGCAGAACAGGCAGTTATTCGAAATGCCTGTAAATCTCAGATAAAGGGCCTGTAAACACACCTGGACAGAAGAAAAGGTGTAAAAGAAAATCACCTGTGTTTGCAAGCACAAAGCTTTATGAAATGTTCGATGAGTGAAGGGGGCGCGTTTAGGATTCTGTTCTGTCTCTTACAAAATAACATCTCTTCTTAAAAGCTCAATAACCTTGCCATTGAGGCAGAACAGCAGGTTACTGGTCTGTAGTTACACTGTAAATTAGGTATTACAATTTGCAACTCTCTTGCAGGCAATACTGGAGCAAGATGTGTTTCACAGATCCCTGCTGGCATGCTGCCTTGAGATAATTACCTTCACGTATAAGCCACCTGGAAACTTCCCGTTCATCACTGAAATATTTGACATTCCAGTTTATCATTTCTATAAGGTAAAGTGCTTGGCAGCTGGCAGTGCTTATCAAACACCCTATCAACTTCTATTAAGTAATCCCCTCACCTAGCCATTAACATAGACATTAACTCTTTGTTCTCAGCTCTGCCCCTTTTTGTACTGAAGCAGTCTTACCCCGGTGTCTGTCCTTCTGGGGCACATCCAGCATTTGAACTGAAAATACCAGAAGCAGTATCCCAATATCTGTACCACAAGCTCTTGCTGCCGCAGCAGTGCTTGACATGCTTGTTTAGAAAGATACAGATGGCTGGCTTGTGATAAAACTGCAGGACAGCTTGTGACTGAGTCACAGTAATGCAGCCTTAGTATTTTTAATCATCTCTTCTTCCTTGAAAATCGGGAATAAGATCTTTCTGTAAGAAGAAATATGGAACAAGTACATTATGTTGATCATAATTATCTATCTGCCTTACAGGTAATTGAGGTTTTCATCAGAGCAGAGGATGGCCTGTGTCGGGAAGTAGTGAAGCACCTTAATCATATTGAAGAACAGATCTTGGAAAGTATGGCATGGAAACAGGAATCCATATTGTGGGACCGAATCAGAGACAATGACAACAAAGTTCCTACATGTGAAGAGGTAAGCACTGCTTTGTGTGTCCCGCTGTTTTCCTCATCAGCCATGCCCTGATACTTGTCCCAAGTTCACTTTCACCCTATAAGCTCACAAGTGCAGCGCAAACAGTAAGTTGGGGGGTGGTCTGGGCTGTTCATGGGCATCTCAACAGCCAGCACCAACCAAGACGATTCTCACCTGGCATTTGCATAGTGTAGCACAAAAGGGGTCAGAACGGACACACAGGGACAGTTCAGACCAGTCACTCTTGAAAAGACTGCTAGTCAAGAAGAAAGGTGATAAGAGGTACAGCCCTCTACGTGTAGTCACAAAAAGGTTATTGCTGTACTGTGGCTTCTGGAGTAGCACCATCACTGCAGCCCTTGGGTTTGGCTTCAAGCTAGTTCTTCCATTGGTTTTCCCTTTTCTCTATACTGTTTTCCTTTTCAACAGCTGTAGTGCAGAAGCTTTTAAACTTTTGTTAGAGTGTCTGTATTACAGAAGGAGTATATAACAAAGACTAAATCTTTCAGGTAATGCCACCTCAGTATTTTGAGAGGTCTGCTGGGAGCAGTGTTGTAGGTTCACCATTGACACCAAGACGAATAAACGAGGTTCGTGCTGAAAGCGGAGGCCTGGGGAAAGGTGAGACCTTTTTAAGCTTAATACACACATCTTAGTCTGTGGCTTTAACTTTGAAGTCACAGGGGTGCATAGCAAGGGAGCAGCTTTTCTGCCAACGTACAGTTCATTGCGAACAGTTGTAAGTGGTAGTTCTGTTGTAACTCACAGCATTATGTCAAAGACCGACACATTCATTATTTCAGTGTGAACAAAACACTGGTGAGAGAGTGTGTTCTTGGCAGGTTATGTATATGAACAGCACCTCTGTCCGTATAGGTATGTACATTTCAGTAACATTTATCCACACCCACTCCTTATGTTCAAGGCAGTAGCACCTGAACAGGTTGCTTTATTGTTACACCAGAATAGAAACTCCCCTATACATTTAGTTATGTGAAGACTCAAGCTTTTCTCTGGAGAAATAAAAACATAGTACATTACTTCAGAAATACTAAACACAGCATTATCTGAGAACGTTTCAGCAATGACAATCTGTAAGCCACAAACACAGGCCTATGGAATTTTAAATACTGTTTCCTGAACAGCTTTGTGTGACACATTTTGGTTCTTGTCAGATTTCTGTCAGTCTGGTATAATAAGGCATTATACAACAAGAATTCAATATAGATGTGTGTGTGTTTTTGTAATACACAGGCCTTTCGTCCTCTCCAACTACACTGTATGACAGATACAGTTCTCCTACAGCCAATCCTACAAGGAGAAGACTGTTTGTCGATAACGATAGTGCCTCTGACAGTGGAACTCCTGTAAGAGTTTCCCAGCAGCCCGTGGTAAACACGGTGCCAGTGCAGAACATGAGCCCTGAAGCCATGTCAGTAACCCCAGTGCCTGGCCAGACCCTGGTTACAGTCGCAACTGCCACCGTAACAGCCAATAACGGGCAAACTGTGACGATACCAGTACAAGGTAAGAGGAAAATTCCTGTAGAACGTTGCGGGGTTGTTCCTGTCAGAATTAGTACGCAGTAAGGGGTAAGAGGCAGCAATATGCCAGTGGAGACAAAAGCATGTTTAAGGATTCATAGTTGGGAAGAGTGGGTGAACAGATGAGCAGAATTCAGAGACAGGACATGTACAACACAAGGATGTTCTGGCCACCAGTGGCGAGCTCATAAAATTCAGTTACCTGATGAAGCCTGTCCTTCCTGAACTAGCACAGTGGGAAAGTCTCGTTCGTATCAGAAGCTTAGTTCAAGTTCATTGTCTCCTTATGATGAAGTCAACAGTATTTTGATGAAACAATTTCATATACAATATACTACCTATCTTGTTAAAGATATAAGTAACTAATGAAATAGCTACTGAATCCTTAAAAAAACCAACCCCACAACAAAACCAGAGCCAGCCCCGACCACAACTTGGTCTTCTTTCAGACTTTTCAATTTCTTAAATTACAGGCATTGCCAATGAAAATGGAGGAATAACCTTCTTCCCCGTGCAAGTAAATGTCGGTGCCCAGGCTCCAGCTGTGTCCGGTCCCATTCAGCCTCTCGGCGCCCAGAGCCTTGCTGGTACCCTGAACGCGCCGATGCCAGGGGCAGCTCTGCAGCTGCCAGGCCCGGTAGCTGTTCAGCAAGTCTCTCCTGGAGAGCAGAGACAAGCCCAGCCCTTTGCCGCTGCCACGTCCATCAGGCCTCGGAAGATGGGCTCGCTGTCACTCTTCTTCAGAAAGGTACCCCTCTGTTCAGCCTGTGCTGTATTTTGGTACGGCCTCAGTGAGTTCTAAAATACGCACTTATGAGTAGTAAGTGAATATGCCACCTGTACCCTTTGTTCTATTCCTAAACATACCTGAAGAGTAGGTTTCTTTGTCAGGCAACTGTCTACTTGCCAAGGAGCCAGCCAAGCACAGCCACCACCAGTGGGGAAGCAGAGTATGTATGTGGGCAGCAGGCGCTGATGAGGTGTCCGTTTTCTTTAAGGCTCTTTACTAAAGAGATTCTCCATGGAGACATGGCTGTTTATTTGGTACTGCGGATTCTGCAGGCCATGCAGCGCCCTCCTGCACTCAGGACAACTCAGAATTCCAACTTCCAACAAACATTTTCTTAACATCAGTATCAGTACTGAGAAAATCTGTGGCTCGTGGGCAAAACAGTTGAATGTAATTATTCTTCTGTCGGTTTACTGTCTGCCCAAGTTGGACAGGGCGCAACAGGGCTCGCAAGGCCAACCTGCCCTTCAGCTGGGCACAGAAGGCAGCCGTGCTGGGGCCCTGAGCTCTGTCTCCATTCCCCAGGTCTATCATTTGGCTAGTGTGCGCCTGCGAGACCTCTGCCTCAAACTTGATGTGTCTGACGAGCTGCGGAAAAAGATCTGGACATGTTTTGAGTATTCCTTGGTGCACTGCCCCGAAGTCATGATGGATAGGCATCTGGATCAGCTGCTGATGTGTGCCATCTACGTCATGGCTAAGGTACGGTGAATGAAGAAAAAAAAACCCCACTAAAATTCTAAGACTGAACATTTCAAAGATTACAATTCCTCAGAAAATCCCCAAAGCCCCCAAGCAAAGAAAAAAACTTCACTGAAAAGCTTATTAACCTTGTGTGTTCATCTCCTCTTAGGTTACTAAGGAAGACCGATCATTTCAGAACATCATGCGCTGCTATCGGACACAACCACAAGCCAAGAGTCACGTAAGTACAGCTGGTATCACACTGTGTGGTCTCTGGGTTATTAAATGCCTTAGTTCTATTTTTGGAAGGGATTGCTAGTTAAAGTAACACCAATCTGTGAGCTGGTCTTCCCCCAGAGACGGCAGTCACATCCAAAACTGCCCTGCCACCAGCCCTTTATGCTAAACCACACCTAAAGCCAGGGAGGCTGCGAGGGCCTGTGGGCAGCGTTCCTCCCAGGAGGCTGTGGTTTCCCCAAAGAAACAATTCGATACCACAACCGCGTTTGTAAAGAGCAGGTCTGTTGCTCAGGCTGCCACTTTCCAACAATGTCATTGCACAGCACGGTGCGCATGGCCCCTCAGTTACACTCCTCTCTCTCCCTGCAGGTGTACCGGAGTGTCCTGATAAAAGGCAGGAGACGCCGCCGCTGCTCCGGCAGCAGTGATGGCAGCAGCCAGCAGAACTCACCTACAGACAGGAGCAAAGAGAGAAGCAAAGAAAGAAGTGAGTGATTCCAAATTCCAGACCCCTGGGTTTAATTCCATTTCCAAAGCAGCATAAGGGTTGGATTGTGTGTTGCCATACCCCAAACAGTTCCGACTCAGACACAGTTAAGAATATATTGATAACATTTAATTTAGCATATTAACATTGCTGTAACTCAAGGCTGGCATGATGCCCACTTGGACAATTTTGACTCTGTCACCACATGAGCTTACGCTGAGTTGGTGCTGAGAAGTTAAGTGACGGCTGGCCGGCACGCAGAGTTCTGTTTGTACACCAACAAGCAGTCACTGTTGAACAGAAGGGAAATAGGTGCCAGCCCCTGCCAGAGTCATGCTTGTTACCCAGCACAGCCCTGGACTGCAGCAGTTTTGCTGCAGTAGTTGGCTGGCTTCAGAGACAGGAACCCAGCAGCTTCCCCCAGCAGCTGACATCGTTGCAAGCTTCCTTCCTTGGCACATGAACTGACACCTCCTCCTTGCATCAGCCTCCGTACAGGGGAGTGACAAAGCAGTGCTGTGCATTCCCACCACCGCGTTTCAATACGTTCAAAAGATGATGCTGTAATCTGTAGGTACTCATGTTTGCTCTCAGAGAGGTGGCAGGGAAGGAATAGGGAGAAATTATATGTATTTTTCAGCTTTGCACATTAAACCATGAGGAAGAATTACCAAGCTGAGTATTTCTGCTACTAGCTGGAAGAGACTGACGTTCCTTATTTGAAATTGTGCCAGCTGGCAACAAGAGCGAACTCCTGGTAACAGTGCAGCGCCGCCGCCTGCGCGAGGGAGGGTTAGCTGTGCTCGAGTGTGCTGACACTCAGCTTGCACAGCAACGCCACTTGCTGTTTGTGCTCTAACAAGTCAGGAGCGAACCGTGTTTGTGCACACGTACGCAGCAGCTTGTTGGCCCTTGACAATATAGTGCTTTTTTGTAAGGAAAGATGCTCAGGGAGCAAAACAAGCACTGCTGATCCTGACACCAGACTTGCACTCACAGTCCCGCAATTTACACACCTCAAACCTAGAACGCAGTTCTGCCTGCTGCCACACGTCCGGGAGCAAGCGACTGCCCTGCTGACTAAAGGGGGGTTGCTCTTGCCTCCACAGCCAGCAGAGACTCCAGCCCAGTGATGCGATCCAGCAGCACTCTGCCTGTACCACACCCCAACAGCGCTCCCCCTACTCCAACCCGGCTGACAGGTGCCAACAGCGACACGGAGGAGGAGGAGCGAGGAGACCTTATACAGTTCTACAACAACATCTACATTGAGCAGATTAAAGAGTTTGCCCTGAAGTACACATCAAACGCTGTAAGTGAACTTCTGTGCATTTTTGTACTGTACATGTAGTAAGATACTCTTAACTAGCCTCACTGTGAGCAAATCCAAGGGATTAGATGTTTATGAGAATCATTTCTCTGCGAAGACACACTCTGCTGCTGCTGTGTTAAGTACTTTGTGTCTATTTGCTGTTTCCTCCTGTATGAAATACACAGCACTGAGCAATGTCACCTCACAGCCTCAGACAGGGTTACAAAAGTCAACAAATAAACCAGAACTAATATGGCTAACAGCATGTCAAAACTTACCTGCTCCAAATGTGTATGGTATGACATCAGTGGGAGAAACTTTGCTGCGTTTAAGGGGACCAGTTTACAAAGACCTTGCTGTAGTAACACCTGAGACAAGATACCAACCTCTGACTCGCTCTCCTTTTCTCTTGAGCAGATAGATTCTCCTCCACTCTCACCCTACCCCTTTGTGAGGATTGGCTCCCCTCGACGAATACAGCTCTCCCAGAACCACCCAGTGTACATCTCACCACACAAAAACGAGTCTACACTCTCTCCTCGAGAGAAAATATTCTATTATTTCAGCAGCAGCCCATCTAAGGTGAGACTCAAGGGGGTCAGTTTGCTTTACAAATCCTTAATTCTACCTTTTCTTTATGGTATTGAAATTAGAGAAGACTGTGTCACACACCTTCCCATTTCCAGTGTTTAACACTTACTTCCTCAGCTAACACTCCTCACAGTGTCAGCTCAGGCCTAGAAGAACCTGTAAAGCAATGAGGTGCCCAAGCCGCTTGTGTACTTTTAAGAGTCACTCTTGGTACTGACACACACGAAAGACGCAGCCGTGCGGCCGTGGTACCCTCTGCTTTCGGGTAACATGGTGACTTGGCATGGAGGCTGTTTAACGAGCAGAATGTGTGGCTCAGTCACATCCTCTTACCTACCCAGTGGGGAGAAACCCAACAAACAGCTCTTAACATGAAAAGATTTACCTGGTCACAAGGTATCGGGCCTGTGAGCTCTGGTCACCAGGAATGAAGTAGAAACCTTCCCTGAGAAGCATCTTCATTCCAGACAGGAACTGTTGCACCTACGGCATAAGGTATCAGTCAGAACAGCCTTTCAGCTCCTCCATGCGCTGAAATCAGCTCGCTTGAGTCCAAGTCAGACAGGATGGAACGATCTGTTCCATTCCACAGGGATGGAACGGCCAGTACAGGGGTGAGAGAGGTTTGTCTGGTAGCACAGAGCTCCAGGAACACATAATCCCATGGGCATGCAATTAACAAAAGATTACTTTATATTCTGGTAGTCACAGTAATGGGCAATAATTCCACTTTTTTCCCCCCTCATCTCTCCAGAGGCTAAAGGAGATTAACAGCATGGTCAGAACCGGAGAAACGCCAACGAAGAAGAGAGGCATTCTCTTAGAAGATGGCACCGAAGCACCAGCTAAGCGAATCTGCCAGGAGAATCACACCGCTCTGTTAAGACGACTACAAGATGTAGCAAACGACAGGGGGTCGCACTGAGCCTGGTGTTTTGGCACAGGTGTTCCCTCTGCTGCTCGGCATGTTGCGGATTCACCAGGCTTGGCAAGCATCCTCTTCCCACCTCACTGCCCTGGCTGTGCCCAGTCTCCTGCCAGATGGTGCTGAGCCTCTATACCTGTCATGGGGGGCCAGAGCAGAGTCCCCACACGGCCCAGACAGTGAGGACACGCCACCAGCCAGCCTTGCTCCACAGGTAAACTCAGCTCCAGGCACGCCACCACTCTCTAGGCCCTGGCAAGCAGCCGAAGAGCTTTTTTGTTCTTGGAGAATGCATCCCTTGTACATCTCTACCTTGGAACAGGCAATGAAATCCATTTGCTCTCACCACTGCCTCTTGCTGCTTTTATCAGGGCTTTACGTTTTTGTCCGTGGATTAGAAAATCACATGTGCATCAGCCATGGGAGCACACCTGTGCAGTGGTGTCTTGATTTTTATAGTAACAACCGCCACAAAAATAACGACTTAGGAGTTACCTTCTGGCAAAGTTCAGTCCTGCTTGGAAAGTGAAGGTAGGAATGGTCTTTTTAAGCCCTGAAGGAAACCATCTGAACAGATCCTGTCCCTATTCAGGACGTTTTGTGTGCCCCTGCAACCATCATGTTTTGCTTTACTGTTTGGGCACCTCCTTGTGTAAAGGTAGATCATTTTGTTTATGCGTTGGTTTTAGCTGTGCAATGTTTTCAAGTGAACGCACGTTCAAAAGGTGGCACTTTGGATAGGGCTGTGAAGCGTCATTTTAAGGCAGATTAGATTTGCTGTATATTTGCAATGGCACTTTCTAAATGTGAATATTTTTCAGATGTCTTTCTGAAGTGAAGCAATTTGACTTCTGTATTTATTTTCCAATTGACATCTCCCAGCTCCCCTCTTCAGCAAATGGCATTAAGATTCCTTTTCACTTGCTGTGTGTGCAGTAACGGATGCAGGGAGCTAGGGCCGTTTGCTTTTTTCCAGGAAACATATGTGCTTGTCATGGTTCCTCAGATGGCTTTACTGGAGAGCCAGGAACTGCCCCCCTCACCTACTCAGCAGCGGGACGGTGGTGTCCATCTCTTGCAGCGTTACTCAGCTTTTATGTTTGGGGTTAAATGATGGGTTGGCGGCGGGGGGGGGTGGAGGTTGCTCTGGGCTTTTTTTAACCAACTAAGGCTGCCTGGGAGAAATCTCTCCTCTACTAACAGGATAAGGAAGTGGTGCAGATATTAGACTTACTGGTTGTTTTCATTTCAAATAGTTCCAAAATACCAGACTTACTAGGACAGCACTGAACACACTAACAGCCGGTACAGGATGCCAGTTGCTGTTGGAGGGTGTCACTGTGGACAGCAGTGGTGTCCCTGTGAGGTGTAGCACACTCAAGAGTACAGGAGGTTGTAGAAGGAAGCCAAAGGTAAAAGCTCTGTGTTTTCAGTCATTCCTGCTCCTGTGAATAATAGGAAAATTTAGGACTTAATTCCACTGCAAATTCAGTTAAAGGAAAAGCATCTTTCATTCTTGCCTGCACAACAAAGACTGAAGTCAAAACATTGTGTAGATGTTTCTGTAAAAATATTTATGAACCTGTCAGACAATTCTTGTTACTCTGTACCATTTACGTTCCTTTGTATGAGAATATCGCAAGTGTATTTTTCAATAAAGAATTTATAAACTCACCATTTTATGCTCCTGTATGAAAAAAACACACCGTAAGTGCAAGGCTAAAAATAACCTGTAGCTCTCGAGCACCAGGCCTGATTGTGTGCTCCTATCCCAACAGCACCCAATACACT
Source organism: Zapornia atra (assembly GCA_013400835.1). Classification (NCBI taxonomy): domain Eukaryota; kingdom Metazoa; phylum Chordata; class Aves; order Gruiformes; family Rallidae; genus Zapornia; species Zapornia atra. Next base: position 42,955 of record VZTU01024867.1, on the reverse strand, counting down.
TCAGATTGCAAGAACTTCGCTCAGCCACTGCAGTTCCTATTTTCAAAGCAAAGAAATCATGCCTGGTAGGCACAGGAGGAGCAAAAGGCTTGACTCCTGCCACAGTTTAGTCATCGTGATTGTTCTGACATGTTTCTTCCTGTTGCTCTGGCAGAACCTGGTGCAAGGGAGCTTGCCAGTGCCATGGGCTGCCTCTGCCAGGAGCCCCTCCAAGCATGAAGGAGGTGGAAGAGTGGGGCTCTCAAGGCCACACAGCAGTAGAGGACCCTAGAACAAAAGCAAGCCAGTCTGACTTCCTCCTGGGAGCTTTTGGTACAAGAGCTCACATTTTAATCCACTGCAAGCAGAGTTATTTTCATACGTGCTAGCTGATGTACTACTCCTGTTTGAACTAAACAAGGGAAATTCCCAAGAACCCTAAATTAAGTTGTCAAGAACAGCCTTGGCCCCTGGCAGCCAGGCATTGTGCCTGAACAGCTAACACAACTGCACTTGAACCTGTGCCTGGCCCACTAGGTACATCACCTACCCTTGTTTTGCTCCGTTTCTGAAACCAGTTGCTTGGTAGTGCTCAGTTGTAAATAATAATAGAGATACCAAGTGGCAGTTTATGCTTTGAAACAACTGCTAAAAAACCCCAAAACAAGCCTACTGAAGGGAAAAAAAACCCCAAAACCCTCTAGCATATAAAGTTTCAAGCAGCATCAGAACATTTCTTTCAGGTCAGCGGGAAGGGACCTACACAGGCTGTCAGGCTGTCATCTGGCTGCAACTGCACTGTTTCAGACTGCTACGGCACGCCTCACATTGCTCTGCAATACCACTCACAGACCTCACAGCACCAGAAAGGGCATTCAACACGCTGCTTTACCCAAGTACTGGTGGGGACATGGATTTAGGGGCTCGGTTCACTTCTCATTATGTGCTACACCTCCACCAGGAAAGCTAAATTCAGGAGAAAGGATTTGATTCCCGTGGCAGCACCTCAGCACTCATTCTCTCACTGTGGCCCTGGCCCAGCTGCTCCCAGCACACGAATTTGAGCACAGAAGCTGCAGTCGGTGTCCTCACTCCTCAATCTGAAGAAAAAAAAAAAAAGAAAAAGAGGATTCAGACTCTTCCCTTAAGCTGAGCAGAATTCTGCATTCTCAAAATAAATACAGTTATCTTCTTTCCAGCAAACTGCCATTAGCACAAGTTTAGCTCAGAGCAATCTGACCTCCTCAGCAGACTTACAGAGGTCTGTAACAGCTCCAAGATAAACACAACCTGCTCAACAAACATCGTTCTGCCTCGTCACTGGTTTCACCGATCTTTAACTGTGGTGACCCCTGAACCTCAGCCCAACTCAGACAAATCCAAGCGCAGCAGCCACATCTCCCAGCTGAGGTAACACCTACCAGGACTTGCTTGGTACCTATTTCACTCCTGTGTGGGGACACAGCTGCTCCTCTGCTTTGTGCAGGAGGAGGAAGCAAGTGCCACGTCTGCCCTGCCGCAGCCAAGACAAAAGAGCAGCCCCAGATTAGAAGGGATCAAACTTCTACACAAGTCCACCTAAGAGGCTTTAGAAATCTACAAGTCAGTGATTTACTACAAAGGCTCCTGAACTGTCAGAAAAATAAATCAAGAGGAACTAACACGTTCCAATTTCCAACATCCTGTCTCCTGGCCCAGCTGGTAGGGCATGCTCAGGTACAATACTCAGCCCATTTTCTGCTTCACACCATGAGACCTTTAAATTCTTCTAACACTAAATGAGGCATTCAAATCTCTCTTTCAACCTTCTCAAGAAAAGGTTAAGAGATATAACAGCAGCAACAACAGTAATATCCGCAGCACTTTTAGTAACTACACTCCAGGTCAGCAGATTAGCCCTCAAAACCTGCTCCCACGTGCTTGCCTTGAAAAAAACCCGCATCAAAACCCAACATCAAACCCACATCACACCTTCCCAGGCCATCCAAGCAGAGCTTTCAGCTCAGTTCCTCCTGTTTTATAAGGCAAGGTCAGAGCAGGCGTTTGACAAATCCAAGGCACTTGCAATTCCTCAGCACCCACCAGGCTAATGGGGCACCGATGCCACACAGAGGAGAAAGCTGAACAAGAACAGGGACCCACAGCCACCACTGTTTCCCTTGCACTGGGTTACAAGGAAGCCAGCTGACAATCCAAGCCCACTTCAATCCTACTGAGCCCCATTCTAGATCCTTCCCTACCAGAAAATTACTACTGAAAGCAAGCTGCTTTCCCTCGATAGCAGGGTCATGCTTGACTAAAACCATCTATTGGTTAGAAAGACTAATGACCAGTGGCATACAACATGGAGGATAGAGTGAAACTGAACAAACACATATACAGGATTATCAGAAATGTGCTCCCTTGAATGCAAGCAACAAAAGCCAGGAACACTACAAACGATTGATTTTTTTTTTTTAAATAGCAATCAGCTGCACAAGAAGCATGAAAAGGCAAGAGAGCAACAAAAGAATTATTTTCCAAGCATTAAGCCAGCTGTCAAGCAGTCATCAGCCACCCACCCCACACTCCCAGTAGTTTGATTTAAGCACAGGACGCCAGCTGCGGCTGCTCCTGTATGTTGTGCCACATGTCTGACACTTCCCAGGGGCATGAAGGTGCAGGGAAGGCACAAGCTGGATGCCAGCTACTTCCTGCATGCCCCCTTCCCATCACCATGACATTAAATAAGAGATATTCAGATACTTAAGAGCATCAGACAGATCTAGGCCAGAGGGAGAGAAGAGCTGGACCCTGCCCAAGCTACGCAGAGAAGAGCCGTTCCCCACACACAGGGCCCATAGGTCTGCAGAACTGGGAGCATGAGAAAAAGCAAACTGTGCCCAACAGCCGAAGCACAGCCTTGAGAACAAAAGGTCTTTGGCCAGTTCCCTCCCCCATCCCGCTCTACACGCGTGGGCACTCAAGGCCTTTGCTGCTGCCTCGTGCTACAGAAGTACCCAAGGCAAGGAACACACAGCCCCACAGAACAGCCGCTGTTACCACCCCGTCCTGCGCCACCTGCGAGCATTTTTCTGGTACCAGAGGGAGGCTGAGCAAGACACCAGTTTTCCCACTACTACCTCCCTCCCTCCCTCCCAAAGTAGCAGATCAGTAGTGCCATCACTCACCATTCCCACAAGAGGCAGAGAAGGTCTTTGATCTCATCAGCAAAGGTCCCACGGCGAAGCAACCACACGTCCGCGCGGGGAGCCAAAGCCTGGAGCTCTCTGCAAGGTGCATGGGGCTTGCGGAGCTGCACAGGGCCGTGCTGGCCCAGGAGATGCCAGCACACACCTCAGGCAGCACCCTGCACCCCAGAGTGGGCACCCACAGCCTCTTGGCCCGCAGAACTTCCTCTCACCCACCAATGGAGGTGTGCCAGGCAGCTTCCATGGCTGGCAATACAGGGTAAGAACATTGTTCGCCTTGAAAGACTGAAAAGTTGAGTTCCAAACCCCTGTTTGCTGTACACTGGCAGGAGTTTCCTAAAGTCACTGGGTCAGGAGAACTGGGGCAGAGAAGAGCGAGGTGTCCAGTTACTTGTTCTTTCACCCACACAGGAACACATGCACACACACACACACACACACTCTCCAGCTCTGTTACTCACTAGTTTGTTTTTTTTCCCCAGAAACAGCTGGAGCAACTGCTCCAAAAGGTTTCTGCTTCCTTTTGCTTCCCATGGGGGCAAGAGAAAGAGGGAAGGACAGAAAGTCTTTCTGCACAAGTCATCACAGAGCTGACCACAGAAACAGGGAGAGGATCACTTGCCTTCTTCCAAGATCCACTGGTTTTTGCTTTTCTATACTGACACATGGACAAAATTACAAAAAAGTTACAGCCATCTGCCATCCAGGTCCTGTTCTCACAAAATAACTAACTCCAGCATGCAAGATTCATAATGCAAAAGCAGGGTAAGAAAATAAGGATGCAGAATGGTCCTACTATAGGAAAGCGTACACAAACCGAAGTGCCAGTTCAGAATTTTGCAGCCTCCTCAAAGTTTTGGATGACAGGACTTAACAGTGAATTATGGAATATGTTTTTTCAAAAAAAACCAAAAACAACAAGAGCAGCAAAGTTCTGGCAAGTCCCAAGCCTTCTCTCCCACTCCTTCCTTTCCAAGGGACAGAAGTGGAAGAAGAGAGAAACCACCACAAAAAACTCAAATCTATTATTTGCATAAGTTTATTTCGAGGTTTGGAGTTGAACTTTTTGCTCCAGTAAGAAAGCAGCTGTTAGTTTGACATTATCTTGCTGGTTCTGGTTCCTAGTGCTGCTGAAAAACAGATACAGTGCTTCTCTAGTAGTAGCCCCTGTTTCAAGGACTCCAACAGCAAAACACCCTACATCAAGTCTGTTGGCTTCACTCTAGTTACTGATGTATCCAAGTACTTGTTTGTGGTGGGCTTCTTTGAGGATGACATAGCAATAGTGACTAACTGGAAATACACTGAATTATTCTAGCAGTGACTTTGCAATCATCTGAAAGCACATCAACAGGAACCTTCAGAGCCACTAAAGACAGCAGATGTGCTTTAAATTTCCCTATGTGTTCCTAAATACCACTGCCTTAACACACCTTCTCAGCCTTGTAACAAGTGGAACTGCGCTCCCAGCTTCAGCAGACAGATTAGTGCTGAAGCTGAGCATGCTCTGAGTTAATCACCCTACAAAATCACCAAGATCTCACCCAGTGATTGGCTCACCTTGGCAAAAACATCCTTTTGGAATACCTGCACTCAACCACCACTTCAACGCAGTTTACAATCAGAAATAACACCAGCACATTTAAAGCCACTAAACACATTTAAATCTGCTGTATTACTTCACGTGAGTAGAGCCTGCCAGAGCCTTCAGTTTACACAGGCCCAACACCTCACGTACACAGAGGCAGCAAAGCCCTTTGGAAAGCTGGAAGCAACAGCCCAGTTGCTAATACCTCCTTCAGAAGCACCCGCATGGTAACTTACACTTTAACCTCACACTTCCTTAGGAAAGAACTGCTCTGAATTCTATTTCTCTCATTACACTGAGGATAAATAGATACACTAAAGTTTAGAAGGAACATTTTAGTAGTCGAGAACCCAGGCTCTGTAACAGACACTTTATAAGATGAGGGGAGTTAAAGAGTAAAGGGTAGACTCAAAAAATGCACCTTTGTCTGCCCTGAAGAGGATCCTTGCTGTCCCCTCCATTCTTCTGTCTAAAGAGGAATTCCAGCAGCACCAGAGAAGACACTCCAGGTACCCTGGGAAACTGTTGCATCATGTTGCATTAAGAGTTCAACATTACCTAAAACAGAGCATTTAATGTCTAGTGCTGCATGGAACCTTCCCAAGTCATCCTTAACAGTACATGAAATTAGTCATTTGGTAGATGGTAACATATTGTAAAGGCTTTGTCTGTTTCCTTAAGAGCTAGGAAGTTGTTCTCAAAGGGACCAGGGAAAGGTTGTCATATGACCAGTGGATTTAGCCTGTCACATAGTACTAAAGACAAACACACAGGAGAAAACCCAAAACACACATTGCACCACTCCCACCCTTCCCAACCACCACATCACATTTATATATGAAGTCACTATTCCTCGTTACTAGACAGCAGGGTTTGCATTCATGCCATCAGTACGGACACAAGGAGCCAAAGAAAAAGCAGCCCAGCTGCAAAGGGTTAACATTACAAGTTTTGATAGGAAAACCCTGCCAGGCAAGAGTAAGGCATTGTGCCTGCCTATGACACCGGGATAGGAAGGCTCCTGGGAAGAGTGAAAGATTCCCTCCTGAGCTCACACAAGCTTTAGGAAGGTGCTCCTGTGTGGGGGGCAACACACTATTCAACCAGCCGCTCCGGCACAGCCGGTGTCCCACGAGGTCCCGCGTGCGCAGGCAGGCACACAGGTACACAGGCAGCTGGGGCTCCCGACCCACTGCGAGTCTTTGCTAAATGTCTACAACACAGACAGACAGAGGGACAGAAGCTAGATCACGGTTTCTTTTTATTTTAAGATGTCACTATCAACACACATTAGTCAAGCTATCTGCTATCCTAAGTCATCCCCTAGACACCTAGGGAATCTAAAATCTTCTAAGACTTTATTAGCTCAAGAGACCACCATAAAAAGCTTTGAGTGTAGGGTTTATGTAATAAAAGTCTAACAAGCCTGACAGTCTGCTTTCACCTGTCAGACTAATGTGTGCTTTAGTGACAACATCCATTTACAAATCAATAATACATCATACATCATCCCCAGCTTTACCTCTGCAAAGTGCTAAATGGAGTCAATGAACCGCCTATTTACAATTTCAAATTCTAATATATTTACAATAGAAACCAAAGTATTTAAAACCATTAAATATAGTGTTTAACTCTGCTATATTAGTTTACATGAACACAGCTTACTTCTGGCATCATATTTCCAATGCTAATATTTCTGCCAGTAATTTAAGATTTTTTTAAAAAATTGCTATTCCTGGAGGGGAAAAAAATAAAAGCTTAAAAACCAACCCAAAACCTCCAGGCATTTCAGAGCCCTGAGGAATAACCCACCCTAGACAGTCTTCAGGTAGAAGTACTGCAGTGTTTAAGAGAGACTTCCAAACTCCAGGCAAGCCTTTAAAACCTAATGCATATGTAAAACATTACGAGTCAGTAATCCATTGAACAGGTTTACTGGAGTCACTGCTACCATTCAGTTTTTACTAGTCCGTAGTCAAGAAAGAAACTGCTGCTTTGCTGTTTCTTCGTCCATCACATTCCCTCCACCCACAGAAAGTGTTTTGTGCACCATCATCCAGAAGAGCTAAGTAGGCATCGTCTTCTCTTCTTTGCTGAAAGGCTGAACTGAGCCCGGCTTTACCCACGACAGCCCAGAAACGTGCATGCTTTTGCAGTGCTGGTCTTCTGGCTTCTTCTAGGTAGAAGGGAGTTCAAGTCAGAATTATTAGACACCTCAAACCCTCTGAAGTCCCTCCCCAACCTTTTTACCTTTGGCAAATCAAAGCATGGAAGAGGCTAGCATCATTTCCTCTCCTCAAAGAGGAACAGCAAAATGGCAATTGGCTCAATTTCTGTGAAGGTGCGTGGTACCCATAGAACTACTCTGACGTTACAGGAGCTGTACTCAGTTTATGTCCTGCTACCCCACCGTGCCACAAAAGTGAAAAGTCTCTTCAAGCAGTGCTTTTTGCTTGAAGGCCATGGCCCAGCATCACTGCACTGCCATTTGTTACTGCTTTTGTTCTACAGAAAGAAGCATCAGGCCAAATCAAAACATTTCTGTCCTTAACCTGAGGTTCTGACCACAGCTTACTAGCTGGTGATGCTGGACATACTGTGAGGGCTCCTGAATGCCAATCAACAGAGCGAAGTAACAACTGACACTGTGGAGTTTCTTAATACTTCCCAAGGATGGCCCTTCCCTTCCCTGAGCATTTGTCACAGCTAAATGCCCAAACAGTAACTGTTTCTACCCAACACAATGCAACAAACATTTGAGACCGACTATTGCACTTCAGAAGACCAAAAAAAGAAGAACATCAAGTTGAGGGATAAAGGTACAACTTCAACTACTTCAGGCCTACAGATGCTTGAAGAAGATTAGTACATTAGAAACCTATTCTAGCAGGTCAAAGAAACAGAACAGCATATAGGTATTTGCATGCTAGGAACTAGCCCTTCCTCCACACCACTACAGGCTCATGATGATCTCTCTGCCAACTACACCAGACCTGGAGTGACAAACCAAGTTCTAGAAAGGGATAATTATGTGAGCACATTGCATCATACTTTGGGAAGCCTTTTGCCTGACAGAGTAAATTAGGTCAGCATTTCTTCTGTCCCTCCCCATGCTTTGTGTAAAAGGCAACACTGTGTGACAGAATTGCTGTAACACACCAGACAACAGCACACAAGAGGGTTAGGCTTGACCCTGGCAGAGCAGCACCTGCCAAGCACGTGCTGCATACAGGACATCACCCAGCAAAAGCCACGTGCTCAGCAGGGAACTGGGACATCACAGCTGCTCCTGGGCTACAGTTCTATAAAGGCACAGGAATTAACACAGGTAATAAACAAGGATCCAGGGTTGCAGAAGGAAGGAAAGACAGGAAGGAAAAGAACATTCTCAGGTACACTGACATTTGGAAAAAAAATCTCCTAAGGCACATATTAAAGTGCACTATGTGCAATTGTTACTGCAAATGTTAGTTTTCACTTAAAAAGAAATTAATACACATCTCCAAAAGAGAAAGGTCAAAAAGAAAGCAATCACTGGCATTAATGCTCGCTATCAGTTTCTGAGACATTATATCACTTCCATTTCAAATGCCTCAACCTGTTCTTTCTCTGTAGGGCTTTGATTTAAAGGATAAGGAAGAATGAGGCAGAGAATAAATAAAAAAAAAAAAAAGGTGTCAAAAGTACTTCTGTAGTTTTTAGAAGATCATCAGTAAGTCCAAAGCTGGAGAAAGGCCACCTCACCTCAAAGCCCTGTTGTCTCGCTGGCAGTTGGGAACATGCTACACTGAGCTTTAGGCAGCACATTGCGTTAAGGTAAAAATCTCATTTATACCAGAAGGCACACAAGAAAATGAGCTAAAGCTTGCAGTGAGGAAGACCAAAGTTTGGACTGACAAAAAAGACAGTGGTTGGTTGGTTTAGGGTTTTTTTTTGTTTTTTTTCTTTTTTACCCAAAAAAAAAAAAAAAGAAGCATCAAACCATACCCCAGCTCCAGTGTAAGGAGCCCAAGTCAGCAATTAAAACATGCAGAGTGCACTTCCTTGCTAGCCCAGCAAAGATACCAGCCACCAGTTCAGAATCCCTAGGCACTGAAAGTGGATTGACTTGTCATGCCACCCTGTGCAAACTCAGTATACCTGTGTGGCAGCTCTTGTCAAGTGCACAGAAATAATTACAAAAACACCCAAAAAACCCCAGCCCCCAAAAAAGGAACCAATCACCCCCTCCCCCAAAGCCAAAGGTGTTGCTCAGGCTAAAGCTATATGAACCGACACAGTCTTGCTAAACCAGTAGGAGTGCTTTGTAACAGAATAAGCACCCTTCCATTAGCTGTCTTACTAGACATTAGTAGCGTTAGAGATGTGAGCAAGGTACTCACTCTGCTTGTGCTGCTTTAAAAGGTTTGGAATGAGAAGGCGGCCCTGAAGCTTTGATTCAGTAATGAAAGACCTCTCGACAGAAGAGAACAAAGAAGTGGGGACTGTCAGTTTCTGCAGAAGTGGTAATGGTCATGACAAAAGCAGGACAAGCTAATAGGCAGTCCACAAATCTCTTCTTGCCCCTTCTTCCCTCCCTTCCATCCCTTAAACAAACAAACAAAAAAACCTGCCGAGTGTGCCAATAATTGTACCAACAAAGCTGTCTAGCTGGCTACATGACTAATTGCTTAACACACTGAATTTAGAACAGTGACATAACTGCTTAGGTAGGAGACCAAATCAGTTTCAGCATGCCTGCTGATCCTAAAGAGGGGTAGATTGAGGTCTGTCTAGTACACGTTCATCACGAAGACACAGCACTTTTCCTCCCTTATCAGGCAATAAACCCTTACTATCGTGAGAATTTGGACTTTGCACATACCTTCTGAGTCAACATCTTCTCTCTAGCTTCATCATGTATAGCTGGATTCCATGGAGAAAAACTATGGATTAAGTAAAGTTATCTCTTAATATGCGCTTTTGCAGATGACAGCATAGACAAAGCAGAGAGCAACAATTTTCCTTGGTTTAGTTTGTTGAATTTCAAGTACAGTACAAGTCTGAGATTTCACTGGTAAAACACAGTTAAGAATTAGGTTCATGTTGTCATGGATCTTTTTCAGCAGGAAATATTTAGGCTTTCATTTTTGTTTGCAATGAGAATTCAGCAGGTGCTGAATGAACTGCTGCTCATATTCACTGTGGAGCTGATCGTTCCATCCCCATGCAGTCAAGCTTTAAAGTATTTACAAGTATGACTAAAGCTACAGTCATGCAAACTGAGTTCAGGAAAACCTGAAAGCAGTATTTGCTCCATGGGTATCTCTGCTTGAGGGAGGTGGATGTTTAGGGGCCTTTATCTATTTGTTCTGGGGTTTGGTTGAGGTTTTTTTTAAATTCTGGTTGCTTAGTGAAAAAACAGTCAACACAAGTGTCTGATTATATTTAATATTCACTCAATAGAAGAAAATTGGGGGGGGGACATTCAAAGTATTGCTGCAAACGTACAAAAGAAACAGATGAGTCAACTTGGCAGAGAGTCTTCAAATCAACAACTATACCATGAGCAAATTCACCATGCCCTAATGTTTTGAGAACAAGTTTTGGTACTCACATGATTGCATAGGGATCCTCTATTTTAGGCTGATCAAACAGATGACTGCTGCATAGTTTGACGCTGTCCACCACTTTACTTTTGAACAGCTGAATATCTTTATCATACCTGCAAGACACAAGTAAGTAGCATTCAGTAATTGCAAGGAGGTTCAGATTTGCTCTAGAGGCACAGACAGACTTGGCAGAGCCTCAACTTTGGTTGCACTAGGAACTAACTCCAGAGATAGACAGCATGAACCAATAAACAAATCTCCTGCTGCTGCAAGTCTACACAAAAATCTCTTAGGAGACCATATCCATATACATGGAAGATACTTACAGCACTGCAGCCTCGGGGTTCAGAGGACTGGTTGTATCAATCTTGTAGAAGACTCTGCGAGCATACATTAATACCTGCCATATGTGATTATGATTTCGCCTAAAAAGGAAAAAAAGCCACCCATCACAATGAAGAAAGGAACAAAGATTTTTCAAACATCAGTATGTTGCCACTAACCTCCATTTTGCAAACGCTCTTTTCACATCCAGTTCGCCAGACAAAGGATCTACTAGCGGATGGAAGACAGGCAGATCAAAAACCAAGCGCTGCATTAGAAAAGACAAATCAGTTATGAGAAGTTCAACCCTGACGTTAAAACCACTGGGGGAGGGTCAGTCAGATGTTGCTTCCAAATACTAATTAATTGCTACTATATTAAAAGAAAGCAACCTGAAGTGATTTATACCAGCTCTGAAGCCGTAACCCAACACACCGGTGTGACATGCAGGGTCTTGTCCTCTTACATGCTTATCACCAGATCAGGAAACTAATCCAGCTAACTGCACAAGCACTAGTGCCAACACAGGTAATATCGTCAGATAAGATCAGATTAAAGGACTTTTTCTGGTTTAGCTATTTGTGACCAAAAGCTTTACACATACACAAGCTGCAATCAATACCACTTTTATCCTACACATTTTTAAGTAAACTGTGCAGTGACACCATGCTGCTGCAGTTCCGTACAGGTGGTTTCCTCTGGTGTTCATGCATTCTTCCAAAAGAAAATTTAGTTTCAACAGGAAGGTTTTAAAGCTCTGCTAGCAGAATGACAGCTGTAGGAGAGATACTGAAAGTCTAATGCTAACGAAACTGTTTCCCACTAGTTCTGTCCTTTTAAATAGAGCTGTATGCAAAACTTGACACCAAGCAGACAGCTTCTTGACACAGCAACTTCTTCTCAGTTACAGCAGTTACATACACCTGTCTCCCAACCTCCCTCTTACAGAAATTTGGCCAAGAGAGCCAGTTGTTCTGCTCTGGGGAATCAGACTGCCACAGGATTTAATTTTATATATATATAAAATTTATTTTAATTGATGTAATGACTTGGATACTTTTCCCAAATGAGAAAAAGAGAAAGCAGAGACAGAAGATTACACCATACAATCTGCCTCCCTGTTTCACCAACTTTCTCCAAGTCCTTTTAGTTCTTTATTCCCATGTAATTTGTAAGACAGACTGACAAGAAATTCTGAAGCACCACAGCAAGCACAGCACAGGCACCTGGATTTTATGTCCCACTCTATCACTGCTTGGAATTTGGATAGTTATTTAAGCATTTCAACATTAACTTCCTTGCCAAAGAAGCAGATCAAGAACTGAGGTAAAGAACTGGTGGAGTACTTAATACTCTAACACATGTACTCTAACACATGTAACCCTAACACCAGCCTCAGTAATCAGAATAACATGATCTCTTCACAGAGGTTAAGTAATGCATAGAAGACATCGTAAATGAGCCCAGCCAACAGAACAGAAGTAGTTCAAAGAAATGAGAAGCTAACTGGTATATTAGGTTTTTATTAAAAGACATACTTAAACCACCAGAAAACAAGAAAAACTCAAGACACACACAGCCACTTACCGGGCAGTCTCCATCTGGGTAATTATCAGGAATGTAGACAGTAAATTTAAACACACCATCCTGGTAGAGCCCATGTCTTATGAATATTACACCAAACCACACTGCAAGTGACAAAGTTTGCTTGAGTGAAAGAATTTTAAATACATATATACACATAAGAAGATTTTTAAAAGTTTAAATGCAAACTTACTTAATGCTGATCGGTAGGATGGCTGCACGTAGACACCCGGCAACTTCTGCTTTACAACCAAGGTGCTGCAATTGGAATCAGTATTTAGAACAGCTCCACAGCCACAGTAAACCTACAGCAAGCTGACAACAGTAAACCCAGACCATACTACCAACAGCTTACCAGGGGACTTCTTCACAAAGTCACAATCAATTCCTAAGGGCAGACTGCTCCCAGGAGAGGGCAGGAAACTAGAGAAACCATATTCTTTCACTCTGGCTTTTGCTGCCCCTCCACTATAGAGCGTTACTAAAAGACAACATTCTTTCGCCTGATAAAACTGTACATGGAGGAGTAGAAATCAATTCTTCCCTCAGCAGATGCAAGTAACACACGTCAACAGTGACATTTCCACTTATCTACCGAATTCCCAGTTTCAAAGAAGAAAAAAAAAGAAATGCAATTAAATAGTAAGTTCGGCAGGCAGCTGTAGTTCATTCTGAGATGTGACCAACGCTGTAACTTCAATTGTAGACAAGTAGTTTTCCAGTTTTAGATGAAGCTATGCTTCAGGTCAAACAAATTAAACTGGCAACTGACAAAGCAGCAGAGAATAAAAGGACAGGTAAGCAGCAGGGTATATCCAGATCAAGTGATTTCAGGCATCTTCTTAACAGGATGGACCAAGCCCTTTTCCCAAACTTTTGCTTAGATGCCGTTTCACTTCCTGTGATGGTAATCTAGTCACAATCTTCCATTATCAATCACTAGCACATTATGAATTGTTTCTCCCTCTTCCTTTGCCTTTCAGGAAAGTCCATTTGATAACTAACAGTCCAACCAGGGCAAAAGATCACATTTTTTACTGTTTTTCAAATCAATGAACACAAGAATTTGCCAGCAAGTTTAACCCGCTGTAGTTGTGAGGTTAGCAGATTCTACTGAACAAAATCAATTATAGACCATTCACTTGATACGTTTTCCAGTTACTTGGCATATAGACCCATTAAAGTGAATGCCATATGCTTGTACAAGTGGACAATAATCTTAAAGCAAAATATTAATGCAGTTCTCCCCTTATGATTTCCATAATATTATTATTTCCTTTATTTCCCTAATAATGAGTGTGTTAAACTAAAGGAGTTTACATTATGATACCAATATAGCTTTGCATGCTGCAGAAGAAAAACATCTTTCTTGAATTAAGAAGTCACTGTCAGTTCCCTGAAAAAAAAACCAACCCACTAATATTTTGAGAGTTCTTACTTTCAATTTAACAGTTAAACGCAAGAACTAAGACCTAGTGTTGCATAAGGACCCCAGGGATTTCATTCCAAAAGGCACTACATATTTGAGAATCCAGAATGTCTATTACAGAGGAAGTCCTTTCAGCTCTGTAGCACAGAAGTTTACATAACTTAATATAACTAGGAAGTTTTGCAGACAAATAAGAGATTTGCGTGCTCCCACAGCAGTCTGAAAATCACTAGACTGGATCAAATGTAACTGATACAAAGGGCTATGTAAATCACACTAACTCCTCCCTCAGAAGTTTCACATTAAGTATCATTAAACACAGGAAAGAATGTAGTCCTCCTAATATCTATTTAACAAGCCGCATCAGGCAGCTTTGAAGTGTTCCACGTAACAGCTGAAGGAAGCTCCCACATCCGAACTCCATTAGACAGTACCATACACTCATAAGTATCTTCCCACCAGGCATCTGCTGGCTTCCATTTTAAGATTTGTTTCAAGAAGTTGGTATTTTTGACCAGAAAGTTATTAGGATAACTAGTCAGGATGCCTAAGCCCAAGATGAGTTTCCTTGAAGACTTGTTGTAATTCAGAGCATCACATCTAAACACACCCCTTAAAAATCTCATCTAGTTTTCCTCTTCCCTGCTACCTCAAGAAATTGATGCTGCTGCTCCACAAAAAGAGTTTTGTGGAACTTAAGTTCTACTGCCTTCTTCAAGGACTAAGGCAAAGGTACCATGCAAGAACTAGATCCCTGCACTAGATCCCCAGCAAAAACCCAGTGACCTAAAGAAAGACCAAAAAAAGTTAAAACCTACAATTCTGCAAGGAGGGAATACTCCAAATAAAAAGGCCCATAAGAAGCATGTGTTCCATTTGTCGACTGGGATGATGTGGCAGGTGAAGCAGGCTTGGTTATTGGCACAGCATTCTTTGGAATAGAAGGCAACTGTTTCTTTGTAGATGCTCGTAGAGGACTGGTTCGTACCTCTCCACTCAAAGTTTTCTCTTCAGCTTCAGGTCTCTGTTAAATTAAAAGAGAATTGTGAGATTACAGGCTGTATTTCTTAAAATGTTTAGCATATCAAGTATTTTATCACAGGTTTAAACTCAACCTTGCTAACTACAGGTCTGGCCGATGAAACATGCCTTGGGTTTTGGCGTCCTATTACATGGGGGTGGTGTCTCTTTGGCTTCTGTTTTTAAATAGAGTTTCTAGTCAAACAAACCTAGCCTAAAAGTACAAAAATCATCAGTGTTGGATACAAAATCTGCAGATTAGGACAAACGCTTACGAAGGCTTATGTTTATTTAGAAACTGGAACCAGATAGTATATAACTTTAGCTCTGAACTTATTCTATTTCTAGCACACAACACATCAAGATCATCATTTCCACTGACTACCATCTTCACGTTCTAGACTTCAGAATTTTTAGAAGTAAGTGTAGTGAAGTGCAGATGAAGTAAGAACTTTCTACAGAAAGTTTCATGTATTTCACTTCCTTCCTGCACCTAAACACCAACATCCACTTGGAGCAGATTATATAGCCCATTCCTACTGAGAGACTATCACCATTTGACAGTGAGATTAAGTCCAGTTCAGCTTTGCTAGAGTAACCTTTCATGCCTATGCTATCTTTTATTAAGAAAAAAAAATAGTTTTCTACTCGATTGGTAACTTCTAGGTTGCTAAAGAACACTGTACTGTGTACAGACCTCAAAATCATCCTATAGATTGCCAAGACAAACCTGCAGACCACAGATGTGTGATTAGGCTAGTTGTGGCGACTACAGGAATGAGCTAGCCTGCAGTGTTTCAAAGTGCTTCAGCCTCAGACTAGTAACAATCCCTACGCGGCAAGCACCATCAATAAGGTTACACAATCCAACCTGGCATCCAACACCTGAGAAGTGACTAACCCTAGAACTGTCATGCTTTTATTCACAGTCTGAAGTCACATTTGTGGAGGCACAGTTTTGTCAATGCTCGCTGCACACTTAGAACCTGGGCAAGGTCTATAAAAGACAGCAAGCAGACATCCTAAGAAATATGTGTTTCAGCTATTTGAACAAGTTTGCTTCCCACTTAAAGATGCTTCAGATAAGAAAAGTCAACAAATTCTGGAGTAGATTACATTCACAGTCACATTCCAGTTAATGCAGCTCAAAGCTAACTTACACTTAGAATCCTCAGGATAAAACACACACTCCAGATCATCTGTCTTTGCCAGAACTGCTACTGCCCCCCAATGCCTGTTAACACCTTATGGCATTCATCCAGGCGTCACACATCTACCTTGCGCACAGAACTTGTAGACATGCTCCAGAAAGGGTTCATAACGTGTATTCCAAAGGACTGCAACTTCTCAGTGTCTTCAGAGCTTCCTCAGGCTTCTCTGCTCTATACCTTAAAAATAAACAGAACAAATATGCATTCTATCAGATAAACAGCACAGAATGTGCTGAACAGGATTCAGATTCAATTGTGCAGCCAGCTTTATATTTTTATAACTTAAGAAGAAAACTCCTTGTACTTAAGACCACCAGTAGTTAAAACTATCAAAGCTCTAACATATATTAGACTCCAGGACAGTAACACAGTTGTCCATGGAATAATTCTTGTGCGTGAATCCCTAACTTCTTTCTGCTAGAAAGACACTCTAGGTTCTGCGTTCCACATTTTGTCTTGCACACCGTAAAAAAGATCATCTATTGGCTCAGCACAGTCAAGAAAAATCCTCTACACACAGAAATATTAAAAAGTTATCACTTCACCATTCAAGTCAAGCACTGGACAGTACTACAAGGGTCTTGAGGTACTTCTGTTCCTGTAGTTATGGTTAACTTTGGCCCCCCCACTGCTGACTTCGCACGTCTCTGAAGCGCTCTGGTTTGAAACAATCTCTGCCATTCCCAGTGAAGCAGATGATCCTCCCATTGAGTCTGCATCATGTCTGTGTTGTTTTGTTTTATCTGCCTTGGAACACCACCAGGAACAGACAAAGCCACAGAACACAGAAGTTTCTCTGTAACTTATTTAGTGGCTTCATTACAAGCACTAAAGCTTAGCGCCCTTTAGCTCAACAGTTCAACAAGAACTTCAGCTGTATTTATAGTTTCAGTGTGCCATCTACTGTGTATGCCCTTGGTTTTGGTTTGGGTTTTTTTTTTTAAGTCCTGCTATTGTTTGTGCAAGAATTCTCATCTACAGCACCTCTTGTCTGGCACAGCCTATTTCCTCTACCTTTTTCCCCTCCAGTTCTCACAGATGCCTTTCCCCTCCTTACCCTCTTTTCTGGCTACATTAACTAACATTTTGAGTCAACTCACTTTGCTCTATTTAATAGGAAGTTGTAGGACACGAACCAAGGTAATTCATAGGGTGTCAAGAGAGAATGGCACAGGTTTCTGCTGGAGTCAACACCAAGTTTAACAACAGTCCACAAGGCACCACCTTTTTACCCACTGATTTGATTAGTTTATAGAGAAAGCAGTAATATTATGATCAAAAGTCTTCCTAAAGGGAAAATAATTACCAATCTTGGTAAAAGCAAACAAACAAAACAACAAAAAACCCAAATGCCAGTCAGTTTATCCAAAGGAAGTCTACTATTGATAACAAATCATAGGTACCCTTCTAAATTATATAGCAGCCAAGCATTCAAAGAATGCAAGCACCATTCAAGGAAAGTGATGGAACTTAATTAATTGTACCACCCCAAAATCTTCTCAAACGCTCCATCACATGGCTCCTCCAGATATTTTTCCTCTTCAGCAGCCACATCATTCCAATCCACTGAAACAGAAGGTCAAAGCACAGCTACTGCACTGGGGCATGCCCTGTGACCACAGCAAGATGATGTTTTCCCTCTTGCCCATCTTCTGTCTGGAAAGCAGGGGCATGCAGAGAGCTCCAGCTTTTCTCTTCTGTGAAGTTTAGCCAGGCTAAACACAACAACAAGATGCTAGGCTAGGAAGGTACAAGATTTCCTTGGGAAACTTCAGCGTAACCAGAGGGAGGAGGAACTGACGCACAAAGAGAGCACCTGAGTGCTACGAGACAAAAGTGCTGGAAGCTGAGGTACAGGTCTGAAGACAATCATCTGGAATCTGGTGTTATTATGGGGTTGGGTGGGATTTTTTTCTTTGTTTGGTTTAGGCTGGTATTTCTTTAAGACTAGGTAACACAAATTACATTCTTTCAGAACCAAAGATGAGAAATACTGGAGCTGAACAGGACAAAGAGTAAGGTATGTACCTAAAAAACAGCCCAACCTATTACCTGTGAAACATAGAACTGATCTAGAAGCTTGGTAAGTGGTGCTACATGGAGTTCAGTCACTGCCTCTACATTACAGAGATGCCTATTTAGAGACTATTAAGAATGGTTTATATTTCAAAACATTATTTTAACTCTAAACTGCAGAAATTCTTCTGCAGAGACCTTTTATGCAGTTGCTTGCCAGTAATAAGGGATATACAGTCTTGTCCTAAACTTGTTAAACTGTCTCCAGTCTCAATCAGCTGTTAAAATACTATTTATCATGGAGAACTAGTAACTTCAGAGCACCAGCTTCCCAGAGGAGGGTCATTTAAAAAGCCTTTCAAGAAGTTTTAGATTTTTTTTGTTTCAAATAACACTCACTCCTCCTAGCTACTACACAGGAAGGGAGAATTATGTCAATACAGGAAGCTTACCTGCAAGTGCTTGTGCTCTATAGTGCCCTCACCTCACTATTCACTACCACATCAATCACAATAATTAAAAACTATATTAAAAAAAATAATCAAGTAGCAGCATATTTAAGCTAGACACTTTATCCTACTTCTAACTATGCATCAGACAAGGAGAGCCAAGTCCCAATATCATTAAATGGAATTTCTAGGCAGTTTAGTCATCGTTCACAGCGCTTCACTTCAGAGCAGGCTTAGTAGTGTGACAGTAACTCTTTCTACTAATTTCTACTACTTTGAGAATAGAAAGTAACAGCACTCCTCCTATGGGCTTTTTACAGACATCTTTTTCTCTAATGCTTTCCTCCTAGTACAACAGCAATTAAAAAGAAACCCAACATGGACTTGTGAAGAGACACTTCTTCAAATGCTGCCCTTGGAAGGGCCTCCTAACTCCTATATGGCACAGCTTTACTACAGCCGCTCTGCAGCTGGACCATGCGAGCCACCTGCCGCCAAGCAGAACCTCACATTGGTGTTCACCCACACCGAGGCACACGATACATGAGAGCAGCCACACAATACTTCGTTATCACCCTAAAATACCTCAAAAAGCAAAGTTATCACTAGTGAGAACCAAAATTGTAAGCATTTCAGTTTTGTACCTTTTCCTTCTCTTCATTAGGTAGTCCCCCTAAAGATTACTTCTACCATTTATACCTACTGTCCTGCTATGTGTCATGGTTTACCCCTATTATCAGCAGGGTCATTAGTTTAAATACAAGTCTAAAGCAGCTTGACAAAAACTTCACCTACATAGAACAGAGCACTTCACTAAGTATTTTTCTGGAAACATAAATGATTCCTCAAGAAAAGAAAAATTACATATAGGCAAATATATAACAGACATTTATATATATATATACACACACACACACGTTCTTAATGCATTTTATTCCCTGCCTGAAAGGGAACGACTCCCAGATGTGAGAATAAACAGAGCTGATTAGGCAGTGCGCTAGGAAAGAACAAAACATGCTGATCACAACACCGAGACAGTTGTCCGGTGACTCTACCTGTCAGGTTACACCAGATCCGAGTCCTCCGCAGCGCCCCCACTCCCGATCTTCTCGGGACCCAAGCACTTCCCTAGCTCACGCCTGAACCCACCGCACAGGGAGGGAGCGGCTGAGGAATGCGGGCAGCGAACAGGAGCACTGACCAGTCAAGCCTGTTCCTCCACAGAGGAATTACACCTTTCCTATGACACCTGCTGCTATGGCTTCGCTCTTCCAACGCGCTCCTTAAGGGACTCGCAACCTACGCCAACAGAACCGGCCCTTACACGACAGATACGCGTTCGAAAGACACAAGGGGGCGACCCGCCGAGTTTCACAGGACCGGCGGCTGCAGAAGAACTGGAGGG
>VZTU01024867.1:0-22376 GCA_013400835.1 Zapornia atra | reverse complement strand
CGAGCGCCGCCCGTTGGCGGGGGGGGGGGGGCGGGGAGCCGTGCGATTGGCCGGCGGGGCAGTAGCAGGCGGCGGGCGGGGGCACAGCGGCCCCTCCGGGGGGAGGCGCTGCCGCAGACCCGCTCCCGGTGCAGGGGCGCGGCCATCACCGTCCGCCGCGGCGGCGTCGCTGCGTCACGGCCGAGCACGGGGTCCAGGCGCTGTGAAAACAGAGACAAGGGTGTAAAAACCTCCGGGAGCGGCCCCCGTAGTGCCCGGGCAGCTGCCCGTGGCGCGGCCGATGAGGAAAACACCGAGCTGCGCCGTGGTACGCCGAGACCTCCAGCTCTCTCTCGTGGACTTCGGCCACGTTTCCGCGGCAGGCTTCGCAAGAGGGAGGGCGCAGGGAGCACGTACACCAGCTCCTGAGGCGCACGCAGAGGCCACGGCCGTTAATTCGTAGGGAGCTGTCCCCGCGTGTGTGTGTGTGTGTGTGTGTGCACACGGTATTTAACTCTCTGCTGCGGAAGAGAAGGAGCAAAGCAGCAAACCTCCGGGGTCAGGGCTGGGCTGCAGCCAGACTTTGAACCCGGTAGAGCAATTACAATAACGCCACACCAAAACTGCAGTCGTTTGTCAAGGTTGGGAAGACAACAAGAAAATCCACACTGGCTCAAATATAAAAATTACAGAGGAAATTAAAAATCAGTGAACAGAGGGTGGGCTGCTTCTGTTCCGAAGCTAGGAGCAAACCCACCGTGCTAAGGTTATCGCTGTCTCAACTACTGTACCCTTCTCCTATCTGCCTGGCCTCACAACGTCGCTTTAAAATCTTCAGCCAGTTCATAGCCTGATCGTTCTGTCCAAACCACCGTCACGCTTCCTACAACCTCTTTGCAGTTTCCTGTTCATGACCGTTTCAAACACAAGCTCTTTGCCCACACGCCCCAGGCACCGTACACCTTCCGTTCAGGCTCACATCCTCCACAGCCTGCCTGCCCTCTGCCGCTACGCATGGTAGCCAGCACCTGACACCCTCTTTTCTTTCTGAATCTCTTTCCTGGTAAATGTAATTTCTTTTCCCACCATCACTCCTTCAAAGGTTGTTTCCAAAAACGTTTTTCTGGGTGGTTACCTTCATCAGCAGGTGTTTCAGCCCTAACCACTCCTCGAAGTGACTTGCCAGCAGTTGGTCCTGAGCTTGCTAAGGAATGCAAGATGACCGTTAAATGTTCATCTGCATGTTATGCAGGTGTCACAGGTCTTCCATCACAAAATCCTGCAGCTTGAAGAACCTTTTAGGGTTAACTGAGTGAACATATCCAGGATGTTGCAATAGAGTAACACAAGCAGGTCAGGAGTTACTCTGATACCAAGGGCTGAGAGCAATACTTTATCAAGCCATTGAGAGTAACACTGTTACTGCTCCTAACCCCACCACAGCCCACAGTTGCCTATTTTGTCAACTACAGAAATAACACTTTGACAAGAAACAAACTAATTTTTGCCCAGTACACTTTCTTAGATGCTTTCTTCTGAACCCCTGATAAGGAAAACACTTTTTCCTATAATTTCTTACTCTAATCACCTGCAGTTAATGTACAGAGCTGCAACGCCATCATTTGTGCGAGTTCAGAAACAGTGTTTGTTTGCAATCTGGATGCAAGGTCATCACTTAAGTAGTGTCTCTGTGCTGAAACAATGCTAGATGGTTTCCTAAAATATCAAAGGACTCTGGGTTAGGGCCCTGGATTTGTTGCATCATTTTGTCCTGTGTGTGATGAGGTGAGGAAAATGCAATAGTAATCTTTTAATAAAAATTATTCCTTCTTTTCTCTCTGAAACCCAAAGCCCATCCAAGCGGATGTCCTCAGGTGAGCTTTACACCCCAGGAAAGTTATGTAAATGTGTTTACATGCTGGTAAATTAATAACAGCAGAATAGCTAAACATAAATATGACGACTTTGAAGAGGAATGCAGAAAGTTGACCTGCAAGCTGAACTACAATACAGAAACCTCAGCAGATTACATGGTAGACTACATTCCCTTCTTAGCAATACCAGATCTGCATGAATTCTACCTATGAAAAATCTTTGCATTTGGACCAATATAAGAATAGTCTGGCCCAGAATGCATTTGTACATTGCTTACCTTATGAGAAGTTTCTTTCCCTGTGGTTGGTGCCTGTAGAAAATACTATATGATTAATACAAATCTAAATAAACCTTTAGATGCTTTTCTCCTACCTGTAGATGCCACGTCTGTTTCACCCAAATGTATAACTACAGTAAGGCATTTCATTTAAAACAATGTTTTCAGGCTAGCATAGGACAAAAGCGTCGACCAAGATTTTTGACAACACCCCAAACCCATTGGTACCCAGAAGCCAACCCCTAAAATCGCCACGCACCCGCCCTGTATCTCGGGAAGAAGAAACAGCGCGATGCCCGTACCGCTGAAGGCATTTCCAATACTACGGTCCCCCGCCGGGCGCGCAGACTCGGGAGAGTTCTGCCGCACTTAGCGCGGGCCAGGCGCTCAGCTCGACGCAGCAGGCGGTGAGAAGTTCGGGCTGGGGAGGGGGAGGCGGGCCGGCCAGCGGTTCGGGCTGGAGGGGCCGCCCGGCACCACTAGGTGGTGGTCTGCCGCTGCTCCCGGCGCCCGCCCGAGCCGCAGCCGGGCTGGCACACCCTCCGCGACCGGGACCGAGCCGCAGCCGGGCTGGCACACCCTCCGGGACCGGGCCGCCCCGTGTGCTGCGTGACCACAGCGGTCAGGCCCAGGGCAGAGAGGTGCGTGCTGCCTCCCACTGAGTCCCCGGCAGTTCGCAGGGACGCTACTAACGGAAGCAGAAAAATAACGGTATGACTACCCCTTACCGGGTAACTGTCGGTGTTAACCTGGCCTTTGCTCTCTAAAAGCGCAAAGAGAAAAGTTCTTTTTCAATGCAAAAAAGCAGAATTAAAACACAGTTCAAAGCCTGAACCCCAAACTTTTTTTTTTTTTTTTTAAGTGATTTGTGTACTGGAAGAACGAACTATCAACACCCTGCAGAACTAAGTAAAAATAAAACTAATTTAACTCAATTTAGATTTTTTTTTTGTTTGTTTGTTTAACCCTTGTGAAAATGGTGCCCTCTCTGATGCAGGATTATTTTAAATTGCTGGTCTGTATTTGAGTAAATACTGATTGATTAATGTGGAACTGCTGATAATATGACACATCCTTTCAGTGAATCCAAAGGGAGGAATTATCAGATCCCCAAGATACGCTGATAAACATACTAGATTATTTTAAAATGGATGCTTTCATTTTAAATACACCTACAAAGCAGTGCACAGAAGGAATAGTGCACAACAAACAGAAGTTGCTGATAAGGAAGAACACATGGCGTGACAATTCTCACCCTTCTGAAGGGCAGCAGTACTAACAATATCTGGGCAAACTGTTTGAAACTGCTATTTCTGGTAAAGCAAGAGCTGCTGAACATCTCTGTCCCCTTTTGCTAGGTAACACCAGGTACATGCCAGGAAGGTATTTGATTTGGGAAGGCCTCCCTGAAACTTACCAGCTGAACTGCTGGTTCCTATACAGGCCTTCATAGCTGGGCAGAAAATGCTGTCTAGATCCGCGATCCCGTAACGCACTGGGGTGTGGGTCTCTGGAGCTGCTCTGGCACTCTGCTCCGTCTGGACAGCAACGTGTAAGAAAGGAAAGATCAACATTAGTAAAGATTAATTAGAAGTTTGGGGGGCAGGGTAGGAATAAGCTTGGAAATGAACAGCAAATCAAATACAGCCCCCCTTCTACCTTACACTTAACAGTGTGATATTGTTCTAGTTCCTTACAACCAAGCATGGGCTGGAAATGTTTTCTTATAGCACTGTCAGTAAAAGATGTTGTACTTATTTTTCCCAATGTTTTTATTACAATAAAATTATAATAGAATGGATGTAGCTATAGAGGCACCAACACAAACATGCTTTTGACTGCATATTTATTTTCAAGAGAGAGATGAGACATATGTATATAACACTTGGACACATATTTGCATGGCTGTCAATGTACTTAAGATGAGGGACTGACTGACTGACTGACTGTATTAATGGTTCCTGAATAGTAGAAGCTATCAGTGACTAATTAAAGATCATGTCATAGCCTTCAAACAATGCTTTCTTCAATGTCTCACATAATAGAAAAAGCACATTAAACATAAAAATCTGAATGCATTTCAAATTCTTTAATTTATGAGTTACATGCTTTAATTATTTTGAGTTCAACTGTGCAGAATTCAGAACCATGAAACTTCCAGAACTGATTTAGAGTACTCTCTTATTCCCTTTTTATTTACTTACCTAGTAGCTCTTATTTGAATGGGGATAATTACAGTTCTAAGATGACTTCTGATTCTGTACAATATGATTTTGGAAGTAATTCTCCATTTTGAGGAGAAGGACTATTTAATAAATTTTTAAAAATACCACAGACCAAAAAATATTGGATACTTGAGTCTGACTACAGGCTCATAATGTCAGAATAAATCGCACAGAAGAGGTCCTAGATCCCAGTTGCACTTGTTTTGCTAATTATGGGAATACTTACTTATAGGGCAAAATACCCAGAAGAGGTAAATGGTTGAGAGGCACTCAATTTTTGTCACACCTTTTGAAAATATGTTCCATGGGTATTAAAATCCTATGAATCCTCTGCCTTGTAAATGCCAACATATAAAATTAATCTAAAAATGACAAACCCATACAACTTATGCACATATTGATGTTTTCAGGATAAGAGCCTATATTTAATTCTTACCTGCATATGTCTAATCATGAATTAAAATTCCTTATTTTAAATTTTTTTAATAGCCATTCTTTGATGGTTTTTCATAAACTGCTAATTAAACTTACAACTGCAATGACTATTATGAATAAGGGTTTGGTTTGGTTTTGGGGGATTTCTTTTCTGCAATACCTTCCTTTCCTGGAGCATCTGGAATCACAGCCATGTAAAACACATTTTTGAAGAAATATGTATGTAATTTCATCTTCTCAAGAATAACTAAGATTACAGAGTAATCAGACTAAAGAATCTTTTTGAAAAATCAGTTTTAGCAGAGAATAGTCATTAAAGTGCATCTGTATGAGACAACCTTGGCAAATCAGTGAACACAGACCATGTAAACAACCTTTGATCAGCAGTTTCCACAATATCATTATGAACTCCAGTTTTTGCTGTAATGGTACAATACGATGAGTGAAAGGCAGACCAAAACCAATTCATAACCATGATTTTCCATCTGAAAATTAATTTGTTGACTGAAAAATACCTACATAATTTCAGAGATGATAAGACATAATGAAGTAGGATTATTTTTTCCCCACTCACACCTTGAGCCAGATTTCTACACAAAAGTCACTTTCCTCCTTTCATCTTCTTATTACTTTCCTGGTAAAGTGACATATTAAGCAGCTATGTAAGTGGTTGGTAATTTTAAAAAGCTGCATATTTAAAAGAAACTTAGTGTACGACTGATCAAAGAAGTGAATATGAAGAGTAAAGGCTGGAGAGATGGTAAATATGCAAAGGAAGCTTTCACATTCAATGGCAAACAGCTATGAAAAGCTACCAAAGACTGTTCCTGCCTAGCTCAACTAATATGGTTCCAAGCAGAGATGACTTAGGGCTCTTTAGTCCAGAACACATCCGTAAGAATTAGCAAGATCTGGTTCTTAGAGCAGTAATGCAGAATGTCCCATATATGTAGAAATACACATGTATTCCTGGGTTCAACTAAACAAATACCATAGTATATGAAGAAAACAATTACTGTATTTTGCTCTTTTAAAGCTAGACTGAACACAGAGAGGGATAAAAGACTAACCACCTAGCATTTTCCCACAGCCTGCATGTCCTGGGCTTTGGGTTAGAAGTAGATGTGGCACAGTCATTCTTCCACTGGAAACAGGCATGTAGGAGCTGGCCATGTCTCAGATTTGTTCTCAAATTTGTCTCCAACACAAGCTGAGCTGATGGGTGGCGTGGGAAAGAGAGGAACATTTTGTTTCCATTCCAGATGAATCCCTTGCAAGAGCGAGAGAGAAGCAAGGAGAACACTGACTTGGTGACTGACTGTCTTGGAAATAGAATTGGTTTAGTGTCCAGCTGACCTCAGCTACAGCTGAAGAGCCTCAGAAAGATGAACATCAAATATCTGCTCAGTAGAAAGTGATCTAAAGTCAAATAACATGATTGTTAGCTTCTACTGCACCATGACTTTCTTCTGCAGAGAAGAAGGGGGTCCTGGTAGATGACAGGTTGGCCAGCAGTGTGCCCTGGGGGCTAAGAGGGCCAGTGGGATCCTGGGGTACATCAAGAGGAGTGTGGCCAGCAGGTAGAAGGAGGTGATCCTCCCCCTCTACTCTGCCCTGGTCTGGCCCCACCTGGAGTATTGTGTCCAGTTCTGGGCTCCCTGGTATAAAAAAAGACAGGGATCTCCTGGAGAGAGTCCAGAGGAGGCTACAAAGATGATTAAGGGCCTGGAGCATCTCCCCTATGAGGAAAGGCTGAGTGAGCTGGGACTGTTCAGCCTGGAGAAAAGAAGACTTAGGGGGCACCTTATTAATGTTTACAAATATCTTGAGCATGGGATGCAGAGGGAAATGGCCAGCCCCTTTTCAGTGTCTGTGGGGACAGGACTAGAGGCAATGGCTGCAAGTTGGAGCACAGGAAGTTCCACGCCAACANTCAAGACCCATCTGGACGCCTACCTGTGCAATATGAGCTGGGGAGCTGCTTTGGCAGGGGGGTTGGACCCGATGATCTCTTGAGGTCCCTTCCAACCCCTATGGTTCTGTGATTCTGTGATTCTATGACTGAGACACAGAAACTTCAGTCTGCCTCCCAATTCTGACTATTCACAACCAATGAGACTAGTCAGAAAGTAATGTTTTGGGGATATTACAGACCAATTAAAAATACTGACAAAATTCCAGTAACGTCAATAAGATTTCAGTTGAGACACTTCATCTATGAAAAAGGACTTCTGTTGACAAAAAACCCCAAAACCAACCAAAAAAACTTCAGTAAAACATCTTTGTCCACATCTGTTTCAAGTGTTTTATTTTTTAGCTGAATTTTGGTAGCTTTCTATGCCACCTGCAACCTTTGCCTTGTTGGTTAGTGTAAGCATGTACCTCTCATCCAGTTCTTTCTGTTTCCTCAGGGTCCTGTCATTCTCATTTTATTCCATCCAATTTTCTATCCATTCAACAGTTACCCAAACCACAAGATGTTTATTTTTTATTCTTTTTTAAGAGACACAAGTAGTGTCACTGCACTTTCAAAACATCACTTAGCTGTTTGTGATTTCCTTATATTACACAGTGTGTCATTCTAACAAGCAAGAGTGTGAGCTGAGATTAAATTTAAACTGAGTATTTCCAAACATCATGAGAATTCCTCTATCAAATAAAACTTTCATCTTAATTATCCTTAATAATTTCCACTTTGCAAATATAAGGTTCCTTAATGCCTTTGGAAAATGAAGATCATGAGAAAGAAGCTATACAGAGATAATCATGTCTCATTTTGCAGAATTTAAACACCTCCTTTCAGATAGTAAATCTAATGTTAATTAATAGCAGGGTACGATATTAGATTTCTCTCACTTATGAAAATCCTGGATAGAATGTTCCCTGATGCAGTATTTTCTGTGTTATTTTAGCTATTGGTTCCGATTTATAGCAGAGCATATTGCTGAAAAATGTCAAGTAACAAGCAAAGAGCTCCTGTCACAATTGAATTACTTTTCATTAGTTCAGTACAGACTGTGCAATTATAAATTAATTTTTCTTCTCAGTACCTCTGAAAACCCTGTCCACCAAAGTTTTGAACACAGGCAGGTGCTTTTGGTGTCTGGGCTGGAGGGAAGTTCCCCATTTTTAATTTATGACAACCTCAGTCTGCATGTAGGTGTAATCACAAGTCTGTATACAAACACAGAGTGCTACTCCAAGCACAGTGATACCTACTGTCAGTAATTATGGCAGTTGCACACCAAGCTAAGCACTGTACTTTTAGAAACACTCATATTAATTTATTTCTCTGCAATACACAATTCAGTATGCTACCAATTTCTATATACAATTTGAAACTAAGATCTCTAAAAAAAATACAGGCAGCAAGGTGCTACTCCCCACTGTAAATGGCCTAAGTGTGCTCCTAAAAAGGAACTCGCAACAGTTTGTAAACAAAACGGAGAAAGCAAGCCAACATTAAACAATGGTCACACAACAGCTGTACTTCCATGTGAGAAAACCATTAAGCATACAATAGTTAACATTGCTTCCAAACACTCCTTACATTTTACAAAGCCAAATCAGCCACCATGACAAAATAAGCGTGTTTAGAATTAAGTTCTTTTCAACATCAGAGATTAGAAAGGATCAACAGCCACCATAAGGACAGGAAAATGACCCTCTCCTTCATTCCTTCCTTCCTGTTTTTGTTATTAATGTGAAAGTAAAAAACATTGTTTCAAAACAATCTTTAGGGCTTATGATTCAAACTTTCTTTGGGCTGGCCTCTTTAGAAACCTGGCTTTAAACCTACCTACCATTTGGTTAGCAGAAAATATTTCGCATCTGCTTGTTTTC
Organism: Zapornia atra; assembly: GCA_013400835.1. Lineage (NCBI taxonomy): Eukaryota > Metazoa > Chordata > Aves > Gruiformes > Rallidae > Zapornia > Zapornia atra. The sequence goes on along the minus strand of VZTU01024867.1, from coordinate 13,742 downwards.
ACTAAAATGGCATGGAATCTATCAGGCTCAGAATTAGCATGGTAGAACTGTATTTTTTAAAAATACAGGCCACCCCAAACCAAACCAAACCCCCAAAACACACAAAAACCGCAAGCCCAGAAATTTAAAAGAAACACAAACCCTCACCTCAAACAAAACGAGCAGCAAAATGGTAAAATAAAGGTTTTCTTACAACTGGTAATGGAGATTAATATTTTGTTGTCACCATAACTTTATTCCTTACCAAACTATAATAATAAATGCTAATATCTTTATATCCTCTACCCTTTACAAGTCACATGGCACTTCTCCCTCTTTGAGTTACAGAAAGGATGAGGTGGGAAGGGTCCTGGGATTGTCTGGTCCATCCCCCCGGCTCGGAGCAGGGCCAGCTGGAGCAGATTGCTCAGGACAACATCCAGTGGGGTTTTGAATATCTCCAAAAACCTTTCTGAACAACCTGTTCCACTACTTGATCACCCTCACAAGTCCTTCAGTTTCGTGATCTGACTATATAGGCTACTGAGTAGCAGTAGCAACAGCTGCTCTGTAGTGAGCAGCTATTTGGGTCAGAACACACTAGAAAGTAAAGGTAAATGATGGAAGAGGACAGGAACCCCAAAACATGCAAACTCTTAACAGCCACGTAGACTTGTGAAAAGATCTTTAGTACTCTCAAGCTTAAGAGAAAAACCTCTCATCTTCCTTTCCTACTAACTAGACCTCCATCTATGGGTGTTTAACAACCTGAGGGAAATTTGTATGCTTTTATCAACATTTTATTATTTAGGAAGGATAATGAGAGTTCTGAGTTGGAATAAAGATACACCATTTGGTGTAATGCAGAAGAGGAGTACCCAAGATCATTCATGAAGTAGAAGCAGCCTAGGGAAGTCACACTGTGGCACCTAGCTGGAGTGTGCTTCTGATAGCTACAGCCCACATTTCAGGTTTGGGTATTGCTACACTCCACTGCAGCACACAGTCCAGTTGAACTCCATTGCACAGACTGTCAGATTTTGAATATTTTATATCATAACCTATCTAATAGGAGAGATGCCAGTGCTGGGTTGACAGCAGACCCTAGGAAATACAAAATTACCAGCATACGTGGATAATACAAACATTTGATCCACTCCACAGTGGTAAATAATGATCAAGATACCTAGTCAAAGGGTTATCACAACTGCTTCCTAGGTATACCCAGGCAAACAAAAATGCAAACTAAATACTAGATGATACAGTGAAGAAAAAAAGAAATGCAGTTCTTTCTTATATTAAAAAAACCTCAAACAAAACCCCCTGAATATTATCTGTCCATTACAACTGCTATGCCCCCTACACCCCCCCCTAGAAATAAAGATTAATATTTAACCAAACACTGCTCAAATAATCCAATGTCATTACTTACTTGTGATAAAACCAGATGAAGAGCCACATAAACATAAAATGCTGGTGAAATGCCATGTTAAGGGATATGTTAATTTTGCTAAAAGCTACTGAGAAAGAACTCAATTACAAGACGTAAGAAAACAGAGAAAATGCTGGGAGATAAATATCTTTTTAATCTAGTGTGGAAAGCCATAACAAAACCCAATTTCAAACAAGACATTCTGTAAATATTTTCATGGTAGGAATGATGAAACACTTAATGTGACTACTGAAAGGAGTTATTTTATATCTCTTGATTTCTCCCAAGTACGTTTGAAAATTTCACAGTATAAATTTTTTTTATCTAGCTACTGGGTTCAATATCCTATTGACTGGGTAAAACAGAATAGCCTACCAGAGACACTGGTGGGCTTCCAGAGTTAATGGGCTCTTCCATTTCAATGTGGACTTTCTGAATTCAGGCAGCTAAAAAAAACTATCCCCATGTTACCATTATGACTGTTCACTATAATAAGTATGCCGCTGAGATGGAATCACCCCCAAACTAGGGGCTCATGATTATTATCACACAGCGGTAACTGCTAGATTAACCGTGCAGTGAAGGACCTAAGGCTTGTGCTACGCAGATAGATTCCTCATTTTCGCTTCCACCATCTGTCATAGTAGAATCTACTGGAAAATGGAGTACAAATCATTCACAAATTTACAACAGTAAGTTGAGCTAGTTCTGTGCTGTATCATTTCTGGAAGTGAATGCCTTTGTTTTGTGCCCTAAGGGCTGCTAATATGCATAAATAGCCCCCTTTTTTCTGTCTCTGAATCACAGTGTCCAGCCAATACAAAAAAGATTATGAAGTATGAAAACTGCACATACCTCCACCACAGAACAATAACAAGATCCATACTTTGATTTCCTGGGAAATAAAAATTGTAGCTATACTTCCTGTCAGCCCATTCCTTTGAACATGTTCTCTTCATAATTTGGATTTTGAATCGAGTTTAAATGGCAGTTAAAAATTGTATGTGGCAGTACACAATGAAATTTAGCTTGACAGCTTGGACATCAAAACTAAAAATAAATGACTTCACATCCAAATAATAAGTAATAACAATGTTAGCCTGCATAAGAATAGCAGGACTGGATTCAAATACAATATTAATTTTAGGGATATGAGTGACTAGGGAGAGACAGAGGCAAAGAAACAAATCCTTCATATAGCAATAGTCTCTTCTTATCCCCCAGGCAACTGGCTGCCTTTCACCTCAGCGGCAGAGCAATTATGTGGCATAATGACTGCAGTGCAAATAAGCAGAGAGATTTTATTAAACCAAATGAGCAAATCATCTGCGTATTATTGCGATTTGATTGACAGTGACAAGTGTCGAGCAGACACGGATGTGAATATGATAAAGAAGCTTGCAGGAAAGCTCTTGATAATGTTACTCTTGATAAAGTTGCTCGGCAAACCTCTCTAAGTAAATACAGGGGAAAGAATATGATGCATATTAATTCGCATAGTTTGCAACCTGCCACAGGACTAGAGGAAAAGTTGCAATAGGTTCAGCACATGGCATTTCATATGAATTCTAAAATTGCATTTATGAGTCTCGTAGACTTTACAATAATATATTAATATTAAAAGTAAAGGTCATTCCACATAACAGTTAAGCTGCCTGAGCTTCAACCTTTATATCAATAACAGACTCGGGCTGGGGGCAAGAGGAGGAGGAAAACAAGCAGAATGATCTGAATAATGTAAAATGTTACTTGGTAAGACTGCTGCTTTTTACTGGGACGTCCATTTACACGTTTGTATGTTCAGTGGACAACTACATTTCTGACAGGCCTCCCATCAGAATGATTAAATCGATACCTTTCCCAAGGGAATGGGATTAATTGGCGTGGGCCTTCAGGCCTCTGGATAAGCCACTCTTACATTAATGACTCCCTGATGACATCATAGCTGCAAAGACTCCAAAGTTTTGTGTTGTTGCAGTCAGCATGGAACTTAGGATAATGACATTTGGCACATGGAAACAATTAACCAAGGTGACTGGGAAGCTCTGACAGCAACGCCCATGGAAGAAAAGCAGCGGGATAAAGTCACCTGTGCTGTTATGGCACTGACATCACAAATATATTTGGGCTTACAAGTTGAATTTGTTTCAGTGCATAAACCATGTGATAAATAGTCCTCTTTCCTCCACTCCTTCGGGTTTTTTTTTAATTTATTACTTTAAATTTGAATGAGAACAAGCAACAGCATTATGCAACACTTCAGTTAACATTCTTTTGCCATCAAGTACCATCAAGTTGAAGATTTTCAGTCTTTGAAAAAGAACTATATCTGAGAGGAAATGTTCTTGTCATATGAAGTGCACTGTAAAATGTGGAAAGCATTTCTGATTTATGTTGTAATACTGATTTTAATAAATATTTGGACATATTTCAAAGCAACCAGCTTTACAAGGTTCTGCATACTCTGAGCTGATTCCTACACATTTTGTGCTTAACTTCGACTATGCAAGTAAACTTCAGCAAAGGTATTCAAAAGCTGACATGCTCAGAATAACTGAGGCTTGATAAAAAAAATACTTAATCCCTCTATAACTTACTTACATGAAAGAGATCTGATATATTTTCCATGATGTGAGCCCTTCCAAATCTAATGAGCAGTCCAAGGGGTATGACCTGAGAAAAAAAAGACAACAAAGTAAAACACTGTGTACAAAATTCATTTGTTGTAATATTTATGGTAATTGGTTGCATGATCCATTTGTTGTAATAAAAATTGTACTAACAGAAATATCATAATTTATAATTTAAAAGCAGGAAAGTACATTAATTCCACAAAAAGGAACTAGAGTATTCAGCAAGATAACTTACTGTACTAACCTAGTCCAGTTGTTGGAAACTAATTAGTAATTTGTTGTTTATATGAAAACCACGATGAAATTTCAGAGTGATGCAGATGTTTCACTGTTTTGGAGTAAAACATATAAAGTATTACAATACTATCTGCACAGAAATTAATTTGTAGATTTTAAGATTTAGATATGAAGCAAACTATTTTATATTCACAGTAAATATTAACTACTTAAAACAGATTTATAAGTTTTCTTAAAGTCCTTGAGACACTTCTGGTGTAAATTATAATCGCATCATTATTGTCACTTCAAAAATAGTGCATATTATGATCTAAAAAGCAAAATTTCTTTTAACAGACAGTTTGTAGTGTGTAACCATTAGAAACAAAAATATTAATCACATATTCAAAGTTAAGTGGCAGAGTGATGCTTTCTGAGCCTACAGAGAGTGGATTTGAGAAAACAGTGTTAATCTGCTCATTTTACTGAGATTCTGATAACTGCATGTCAAAAAAATTACTTAAAGTTATTATAGGAAATTAAGTATGGAAATTTATTAAGACATCATACCAAAATGTTCTCCTGTTGCCATCACATCTTGGACAGATATTAAACTTTAGGATTAAACAGTTTGAAGACTTTGCCAACCACTGAAAACAAATATTATAATCTTTTCTATTAAAATTATTGTCACTTGATGAGGATGAGTGAATGATACATAGGTTTTAGTTCTTTGTAAAATTATGATGATCCCCTAGAAAAAAACCAAACCTACTTACAGTACTGTTCTTATAGTGAAAACCTGAAAACTTTGCAGAAGACAACATGAATTTGTTCACTGTAAGGAAACAATTTCATTTTATCTTAAGAAGTCATATGCCTCTATATTCTGTGCAAAATGAGCATGGATATACAAACATGTAAGTTGAGCAAAACCAGACACTAACCTAGTTGTGATTACTGGGCAGATTACAAAGTTACCACACTTTGTAACCCTACATTTCAGGGTATGCAAATATTAGGTAGTCCTCTGGGGATACAGTCTTCATTCCTTGCCTTTGTGGAATCAGAATTGACTTTCATGTGGAGTAAGGCTGGCCTTCCTTGAAAGAAAGAAACAAATTATATCAATCAAACAAACAGAAGACAGATTAAGAGACTTAAATTCTTGAAATGAAGCGTTGATCAAGCGGCATTGACTGATCCTACATTTTTTGCATCATTAACATTTTATCTCTCTTACTATTTTAACCCAATATTTATGAGGATCAAAATTTTGCTAGTAGTCCAGTGCTGTGAAAGAAATATTTCCAGAGCTAACATATGAATACAAAAAATATTCAACATTTATTTTCTCAAATATTACTTCTTGATTATTTTCAGGGATCCTTTGAGAGAGATAACCAGATGTTATGATAACTATAGCAGTTCTCTGAAATAATGCTTCAAAGTAGAATTGGAACCTAAGCCATGTTTAAACAATCACACCAAGCCTAATTATTTTTTTATTAAATGTCAAACAGCAAGCATCTTCAGCTGCTCCATTTTTTCCCTGAAAAATTAGACTGATTTGCTTAAGAAGTAATAATAATAGTAATAATTAGGGACTTACCTCTAGAAAACACTAACACCCATGCCAATTTTCACAGTCAGTATTCCCACATTTATTCAGTGAAATATTTAAGCACATATTGAAGAATGAGCATATGGTGAAAAGTTCCTTGAAATCTCTACTGTTCTCAGAATCCTGAAGGATATGTGCTATTGAAAGCTAAACCAAAATGTGTTATGGGCTACATGTTTGTAGAAACTCATTCATTGATGGCTACAGAGATGCAAAGCATCTATCACTGCACATCTCTGTAAACATGCTGTAAAAAACCCCACAACTTGCCAACTCGTCTGTCTCTAGATTCTTACTCTTTTAATTAGGCAAAAGCTTTCATTGTTCTGGAGTTCTTACAAATCTTATTGAGATTCCCTAGCAATCAATGCACTATTATTTGCTCTTTGTTATTGCTGTTAATATAGCTGACTCTGCTAGATATGGGTCTTACTACACTTCTCTATTCTAGAGTTATCTTTCAAAAATGGAAGATGACAATTAGATGGGAACTAAAGTCAGCAAGTTTCCTCTTAAAACCAAAAATATTAAAGATAACTGTTAAGAGTGTTTTGGTATAGCACACAATTTATACTCTTATTAGATATTCAATTTAGGATGAACACATTACCAGAAGCACTCTAGCTTTAAGATTACACAATACCTCTTCTTCCACCCTAAAAATATCACTGCATCAGATAACTTATTTTGTTACACCAGGCGAAATTTTGTTGGTTCTTAAATCCAGGTATCAAATACCTGTTCAGCTAAATAGGTTGCATCCAAAATAACTTATTTTTAATAAAAATCTGAAACAAACTGTAGTGAGAAAAGAAGTACTCAACTGCTGTTAGAGAAAATGACATGTTGAAATGGACCTGGCCACTAAATCCTGCCCTGGATTTAGTTTCTCTGGTATTATCAACAGCAGTGCAGTATATAACATAGTTTTAACAACAGATAGAAGAACTACTGCTATATAGTTAAGATAGTTAGGTACCAAGATCCTTTTTGAATGGGCTTTTTTCTTTCCCTGCAGGCTAAGGCTGTTCTAAGTCACAATTTGAAAACCAATCCTGGTCACAAGAAGATGGAAATCTAAATAAATTTCAAGTCATATTTGCACCATGCTATCCAAACTTAGGATCACATGCTATCAGTCACAATTGGCATAATCTGTCACCTTACTATGAGAGTTTGCCCAGGGAGGCTGGGGAGTCTCCTCTCTGGAGACACTCAAACCTGCCTGGATGAGCTCCTGTGCGATTTAGTCTGGGTGATTGGGCTCTGGCAGGGGGATTGGACGAGATGATCTTTCAAAGTCCCCTCCAACTCCTAATGTTCTGTCATTGTAAGAACCAAGTATTATATGTATAATAGTAAGCACCAAAGAAACGTTTGCCATTTAAACCAATAACATGGAAGCTTTCAAACCAAACACTTCCACTGCACTTCAGAAACAACAAGATATGACAGAGGCGGCACTCGCAGGAACCCCTCTTTGATGAGGCTCATCACATTTGGTAAACTAGGGAACATTTTTACATTAAAAAAATAAATCAATTATATTACAGGACATTTTGGCAAGTATTGTTTATCTGTTCTGTGAACTGTTGCTCTGTCTCAGCTTCAGATGGCTCAGTAATATCTCTAATGATATGCAGTCATGATTAGGTTCTGTTTTACATGAAAAACTGAAAATCTCCAAGCAAAGTGCTAGGTCGAGGGTTTCCTGCTAGCTCAGAGGGTGAAGTGATGCCTCCTTACAGGTATCCCATTCATAACTCATCTCACGTGACCTGTTGGCTTACGAACTCTGACAGGATCACTGCCCGAGGTGAGGTGATATGGCTGGAGGCCATAACAAAATGCCTGAGCAGTACAGGCATTCCAGCTAGGCTACTAAATCCTCAGTGATGTCCTTTCTGAAACAGCTAATGCAGAGGTCACCGACAATTTGTAAACTTAATCCAACTGAAATACATTCTGCACAACACAAAACAGCTTGTAAAACCTGAAGGCAACCACCAAATAGAACATCAGACTTTGTTTCAATCTTTTAATCCTTTCCAATTAAAAGGAGATGTAGGAATCATTAAAAAAATATAAAAAGTGCACCAAACCTAAATATATTAGTTGCTCTGCTAGAACCTATCAGTTATTTTGGTACACTCTGTGATACTGACACCAATGATCTTTAATAGAGATGAGGGGTTTTTAATTTTAAAAAAAAAATTATTTTATTTAAAAATAAAAGTTAATTGCACAGAATTTTGAGGAAAGTAGGAAAGCTAAGAATTCATATGCACAAAATACAAACCACAACTACCTCTTTTGTTAAATTAGGTTTTAAACATTTTTGGGAAAGATAGAGAAACAAAAGGATGAATCTGTTCTTTGAAGTGACATAAAAATAGTACACAGAGCCACAGAATGGACATTCATTATTAATATTCCACCTCCATCAAAAAAAAGAGGGGGGGGATATTCTGATTAGGAGAAAGCAAAATAGCTGAAATGATTGCGTCTCAATCTCAGCACTGGCCTTGTATCCAAGAGGGATACAGGGAAGGTCCATGCCACATCTTGGTCACAGTCACGCCCCCTACCCCACCTGACACACTCCTTCCCAAGCTGTCCAGATGGTGGGATGACTTCTTAGTTGTTAATCTTTTTTCTATAACAGATAATTTCCTGTCAACATGCTAAACTTGTGTTCTATACCAACCCCCCTAACTATTACCAGTAATATTTCAAAAGAACTGAAGTAGGTGGTTGACAATAACAGTAAAAGGGATTTTTTTCCCCCTTCCTTTAATTCAGACACTCAGAGGAAGAAAAACATGCCTCCAAACCAATGAACATGCAATTCTACTAAACCCAGCATATGCTTAGCCAGTGGATGCTTTTCTGTTGCTCAGGGTGGCACCAGAAGTTACACGTTATATTTTTCATTCTCTCCAGTGGTAATTTCTTGGTCATTTACCACCTCAATAATAATGTTTAGCTGAGTGAAATAATGCTTTAGGCTTTAAGTCTTAAAGGTTCTTCCCCCTTTGCCCCCCTCAGTAGGATGACTGATTTCAGCCCTTTAGAAAAATAAGCTTACTTATGAGACATTAGTGGCATTATTGCCTCCTTTAATATTCGTGACAGTCTCCAGCAAATGTATCACAAGTTGGCATTTATTAGTGCTAGGCACAAGTAAGGGGCATGTTATTTGATTTGAATAACAGCTTGGAGCTACAGTTTGAGTCCAGAAATATATTAGTCAGAAACAATCTCATTTAATAACACAGAAACTAATAAAAGAAAAGTATTCCAACTGATTCAAAATTGAATTTATGAATATTGCTTAGCAGGATTAATGATCAAAAACTGAACCTGTTTGTCATGTTATAACAGACTTTTCGATTTAAATGCAAAACTGGAAGTCAATGAGTCCAATGGATTGTATATTGCTTTGAAGGAAACCAGTTCATTTTACACATAAGCTTTGAAATTGGCAATAAACTTTAATTACAGGGTCAGATAATCAAATTATAATCAAATAGCCTCACATAAAATCTATGTTTGAAATTAATGAGATACAATTCTACTAGTCTGTAATATTGTACCTCTGAAACTTACTAAAAGACATTTCATTTTCATTTAAAAGTCACCTTAAGGACTTTTCCCTCAATTTCTTCCGCATAGCTCAATTTTATTTGGAAATGTCTCATTTTTAGACCACACAGTTCTAAGGATTTTTGCATATGGAAAAATCATTTGTTATTCTACAGATATATTTGTTATTGATAATAAGAATTTTAATATAGCAATATTAGGAATCTTTCAAGTAGATGCATATTTATGCATTTTTAGAGAAAGCCACAGTTCAGATAATAAAGCTGTATAGTTGTTCAAATGCACATGCTTATTAAAATTTTCATTTAAGATGAAATTTTTGATGACTGATCTTAACTGGCAAGTGCAAACATATATGCTAATGTACACTACTGCATAATGTAGAGTATACAACCATGATAATTTCTCCCTACATGTCCGTCTGTATTTGGAAGAAGAAATATATCTTATGTTTAAAACAAAAGATAGAAAGAATAAATCCAAACCCACTCTGACTTGCTTCAAGATTTGCTGTGTGGCTTCAGGCAACTCACATTATATTTTATAGCTAAGCTTTCTCGAGTCAGATGGCAGTTACAGCATAGTACAACTTCATTTGGATTATCACAGGACCTTATTAATTGCACTATGATTAACAAAATGAAGATGCAACTTTGTCACATAGGTAATGTTAGACCTCTTTAAGGATGCAACTGTAAAAGTACAGAAAAAGGCAAATACTTAGAAAACTATCATTCTAGTCCATGGCAATATAGCTGCTCGATAGCATGCAATGTGAGTTTTAAAAACCTCTGACAAAGTTCAGAAACCTTACAACAGAAGTATAACTGTAAAATTTTACTACTAAGAAAAATATTGGTACTTTTAAAAATCAAAGTATTCCAAATTAAAAACTTAACTAATGATCTAGTTGGTCTATAACAAATTATATCTGTTGTACAATAACATCACTACTCGGTGAACTTGGACGGGAACTTTTAAAAGAGAACTTACTCAACACATCTCAGTCAGGCCCCACTGTAGTCTCCCCTGAGCTAGAAAATCCATGGAGAGAGTGTCTCCTCCAGACCTCAGGTGAACTATATCTGTCCAGGCTCCCTGGGCAAATACCTGTACTCCGTGCCAGATACAATACACTGAACTCCATTAACCAGCAACTGTGATGCACGGGTTTGTAAAGAACTACGCTGAACAGGCAACCTGCTAAACGATGCAGTCCCCAGCTGCAGACCCAAACACAACTCTGCTGCAGGGCAAATACAACTTACCTAGTAAACAACTAGAAAGCTGCAAACAACTTTGAGTGTTTGACATATTTGCACTTCAAGGCAACGGGTCATAAAAGCCAATGAAAGAGACAATGTCAAGGACTGACCTTACTCCTAAGATTTCGGTGAATCCATTTGTACAGTTTGGTGGCTGCTCTGCAGAGTGGAGAGAAGTTCCAAACATCTTATGTGCCAAGGCCTTCAGATGGATACTTTGTAGTCTGATGGTGAGAAGGTAGATTGATTCGAATCCTGATGGTTAAAGTCTTGATTTTAATCACCATCAAAATTCACAAGCACCTCAAGGAACAGAAGTTCTCCTGCTTTTTCAACTCCTACCTCTCACTTTTCAGTAAGCAATAAAATTAACTAATTTGGTGTCATAGTTGAGCACTAAAATCAGAGTTATCACAAACAGAATACTAACAACAGCTTAGGGCATATAGAATTTCACAGAAATAAAGCTGAAGAAGAAAGGAATTGTGAAGATCTTGCCTGTATCAGTGATCAGGTGAAATTGCAGCTCTATGCAGTGACTGTCATCCAGTGTAAGAACAGCCTGCAGGTTACAGGCAACTCACTGTTCCCAGTTGAAGCATACTGACATGTTTGTTTTGTAATTGTTCAAAGTTTTGGAGTGGGTTTTTTTCAACCCTTTTGACTTTTACAGAAAAACATATGGTTTGGACAGGACTCCAAATTCCTGCTCTATGAACCCAACACCAAGTTGTTACTATCAGACATGCTATTACCCCACTTTTTTTACCTGAGTTTTGAAGAAACAAACAAGGAAAACCCCCCAAAACTGCAACAAAACCACTCTGAGAGCCGAAAAGTTACTAGCTTTTGGTGGGGTTTTTTTCCATTTGAAAAGAAACAGATGCTGAAATCAGGTGGGTTTTTTTCCTTTAATCCCGTGTGTTTATAAAGAATGCACAACATTTTTGAACAGATGGAAATTGTTTCTTTGCTTCTTGCTTCAAAGTCTTTGTTAGCACATCATACAATCATTATATTGAGGCAATTTTACTGAAATCCTTGTTATCACATCATCTATTCCTTATGAACACCTCTGAAGTCTTGGGACCCAATGTATCCCATTCATTACTTCTCGTATACGTATCTGTATTTTATTGGATCCCTCAAAGGAGTCCTGCTTTCCTTTCTCCTAGGATTGTAAAATCATGCTTGCAGACATTATAAAAAAAATACAGCTAAGTGTCCTCACCCACTAGAATGTTGGGGTTTTTTTTCAGTAATATTATTTTAATCTACAGGTTTTCTACATTATCTAGATTTTTCTTCCCCTTTTTACGAACTTCACCCATGAGAGCAGTATTTTTTTCAATTTACTACCAAACACTGTATGAAATCCCTTGAAGGTATTTATGTAGGTTATACTTAACCTAGTGGTCTGAGCTCTCTTGATTTCTTCTCTCTGGCAAGAAATGATTCCACCCAAAAGGTGGTCAATCAAGGTTTGGTTAAATTCATGATCTGAGTCACTTTGCTAGCAACATGTCTTTCTCTACAGACTAGAGAGCCTGGCACACTTCCTAAAGCTATTTAAGTCTTTAACCTCAGCCCAAATGCAACAAGCTTCTCCTTGGTTTCTTATAGGCCATTTTGTCAAACTGTCCAGAGCTGCTGGACCACGAGAATCTCACTCAGGTCCAAGCATAATGTGCAAAATGCCAAGGTTCCTGCAGTTCAGCAGTTGAAAAATCATGTTATCTCCTTTTTCTTAAAAGTTTAAGTACAGTCTGATGTTACAGGTATCCATGACTAGAGAGGCCCAACCAGCATAACTAAAAGGAGCCCACACTTAGAGGGGTCAGATTCCATTCATCTTCCCTTCCCATATGTGCTGTGTCCAACATACCAACCACGTTTATCTGTGCACACCAACGCACCATCATTGCCAAAACCAACTGTTTTTTCATCTCCTGGAGAAAACTTCAGATTTCTCATTGTAAACACTAAACTTTTATTATGCCAGCTCGCAAAGATACTTTCTCACCAAAGCAGATTATTGGCTGCTGGTTCATATACAGCACAAATGTGAAGATCCTACTTTCAGTTTCAGCAGCTCAGGGGTCTGGTATAGAAAAGGGTTTGGTTTTTTTTTTTTTTTTTTTAAACAAGTTCACTCATTACTGTTTATAGAAATACTTGCAACTAACAGGTAAAATGCCATATGAATGCAACATGACTGCATTCAAGTCAGTGGCACAATGTGATAGATCAAAACGTAACTGCCTGGCAGTTTTCCCTCAGAATACCTGAATCTATGGAATCATTGAATGAGATGCATGGTCTATCCTGATCATAAATTTCCAACTAAGAAAACAGTCTTTAACTACAGTCATGAGTTACTTGTGCAATAATTTGTCTCTGGAAAACTCCTACCCCCTCACGTCCTCCCCCTGACCTCCCACCCTGGTAATAAGCTAGCAATATCTCAAACCCTTTGTGTTCCTGTGTCAACACGATCCCCAAACTGTAAATGTTAGCAGCTGTGCACAATATGAGAGGGTTTTTGAAACACAGGGAGAATAAAACAGGAGCAATCACAAGAGCCTCTTTGACTCTCAAAATGCTAAATCACATACTGCTGATCACTGAAATGGTTTCCTTTCTTTACCCAACTTATGTAGTGGTTTTGCTGCGCTGGCCAACCTACAAATGAACTTTTTGTAATAGGAGGCCTAAAAACTCTGAACATATGTGAGCATCCAAAGAGTTGGCAAGTTTTGGACAGTCTCAGCTTTCTTTTCTTTGTGAGAATTTCTCCTCGCTGATTGTATACTCAAAGTAATTTACTTGTTTTGAAAACTATTCACATTTCTTTGGATTAAATTTAAAATTCAAGCTGTAAGGTTACTGTGGTTTTAAATGTATTGGTTTCTGCTCATCAAAATTCTGCATGCATCAAAATACTCTTTAAGTAGACTGAAGAAAGGGAAAAAAGAGTACAACAATGT
>VZTU01024866.1:24159-89027 GCA_013400835.1 Zapornia atra | reverse complement strand
TTCCCCTGATGCAGCTTCATTCAGTCTCCTAATGTCCTATCACTGGTCAGTCACCAGAGAGAGCAGATAGGTGCCTTCCCTTTCACTGGCCCCCTTGAGAAAGCTGTAGGCTGCCATGAGGTCACCTTCCTCCCTCCAACCTGAACAAACCAAGTGACCTCAGATACACCTTGCAAGTTGTGCCCTCAAGACCTTTTACGATCTTGGTCACCCTTCTCTGGACACAGCCTGATGGTTTGATGGCCTTGTTTACACTGATGTGCCCAAAACACCACACTGTCACTTCTAATAGAGACAGATATAATACTTGCAGTACTGTCACCCAATGACATCTTCAACATATCTAACTACCTCCAAAGATCCAAAGGTATTTTGTGTCCAGGATGGAAATTTCCACCTGGCCCGCTTGAAAAGTTCATTGAAACCCGTGGCAGGGGTATTCTTTAACAGCTTTAGACACCATTAGTCCTTTTCTTCAAAGTACTCTCCCAGTCTCAGCAGTGATCAGACCAAAGCCTCATAGTTACTAGTTGTGAGCTGTCCTGTGCAGAAAAGAATCACACGTGTTCACTGACAGGTGACTGTCTTGAACTACCCCTGTCCTGTTTGACAGATCCCTACAGAGAAATACTGCAACACAGAAAACACTATGCCAATAAGCAAGGCAACATCTATATTAATAAATCATTTAAATCCTTGTATGTTTGTCAGGACCTCCTCACAGTTAACTTCTGAAATATTTATTAAGTGTATAATATGTTGTGGAGTTGTCTGTATTCTTATATTAAATATATATATATAAATCCATCTCCAAAGCAATGGATGCTGACAGGAATTCTGAGCTTTTGGTAGGAGCCAGACTGCATCTTTGCAACAGCTCAGCAACATCTGCTTTCCAGAATGTAGCTGGTGTCCTACTTGCCCCTGAGCAACCATTGCCTCCATGGTTTCCCAGCAGAATAAAGTTCAGTTTTTGGGTTGTTTTTTTGTTTTGTGGTATTTTTATTTCCCTTGTCTACTTAAAGCTGAGGGTAATTGAGTGCGTCACAAGAATGAAACAGCGGGAGAATCTCCCACTGGCCAATGATCTTACAAATCATGAAAAACTTAAAGAGAAAAAATCCACATCACAGGTGCCTGGAGGATAACAGCTTCATCGATGTCTATAAACTCCTATCTTTTGTGTAAATATTCAAGGGAATTTAGTCATGTATTAGAATAAAATAAGCCAATAAAAGATTAAAAGATTTAGGTTCAAGAGTTAGTGATTTTCTTTCATATAAGACTTACAAGTTCAAAAAAATGCTTGCATGCAAATTAAGAGGAAAAACAAACAAAAATGTAGTTAGAAGTCTTACAAGAGGGGGAGGAAATGAACAGAAGCTCTCCTTGCTTTTAGAAAATTGAAATCTTTCATCCAGAATTGCTCAAATTTGAAAAGGAGGTGGAGTGTGTCCACTTTAGTGAAAGTGGATCATGCTATTTCAGACTCTCAGCTGGCTCCCTTTGCAGCTGATGACCTTCAGAGGTTCCTTACAACCTCTACAAAAGGATGTATCCACTCACACAAGGAGACTTCTTGTCAGCCAAAGGGAGACCAAGGTGCTTCAAGTGCCAGATGACCTGCTGAGTTTGTTATGAGTACGTGGCTCATAAAAGGAGGTGCAGGTCCATGGTATAGTTCATCAGCTCCTGACTTGTACCATTTTTTGGTTGAGAGAGTCTAGGGCTGCACAGGTGTTAAGCGTACAAAATTCCAGCCTCTCATCCATGCTCCACTTCTATCTCTTCTGCACTCTTCACCTTTTTTGTTTAGACCTTCCACATCTGAGGGTCTTCTGTTATACCTGTAAATGATAACACCATCTTCTGTGACCATTTGTGTTGTTCATGTTCTTCTCTTCTTTTATGCCTCTAGAAAGAGCTTTGAAATGGCTTTGAGTTGTCTGGTAGGGATAGGATAATCTTAATGGAGGCTAGTAGTACTGACATCCATCAGCATTAAATAGCCTCAATTTGCAATAGGGATAACTCATGTGTCTCACAGAGTTTCTTCAGGCGTCCCTCCCAGACTGCTGCTTAAGGAAGTCCTCAGGTATTTGTCATGCCTTTGCAATTCTCCATTAATTTCTAAATTTGCCATTTAAGCCTATGTAAACTCATCCCAGAGGTAAATATCCTGCAGTAATATGTTCCACATCTGAGTTACAGTTTGTATTGCAGCAGTTGATGTTTGAATGTTTAACTAGCTTTTTTTCAGCATATGTTTAAGACAAAGTATCCAGGGGTCCATGCAAATATACACACAAGAACAAGAGGGTTATATCTTTTGATTAACTTCTGTTCCTTGCTACTCAATCTTCATGGCTTCAAGCCAAGTAACAAAGGTACCTTCTTTGTGATCATAGGCTTTCAAATTTGTACTGATATAAAGACTGAGGTTACAATACACCAACTTGATTTCTTATTATTTCATTGCCCAGACACATGAACAGAATTTGGTAAGCACCATTCAGTATTCAATGCCTTAAAGAAATAATTACATTTTAAAATCAGGTGAAGGGTTTGAAAAACTTGTGCCAAGATACTTTGGGGTTTGTATTGCTAAAGCTCCATCCTAACACGATGTTTATTTAAGATCCTTAAGACCATATGATTTTCCTACTGTCTTCATTTTATTAAAAAAATAAGTTTCCTTAAAACATAACTACATAGTCATCACAAAAGAGAATCTCCATCTAAGGTTTGCTTGCAGTTTGCTCATGCATTATCACCCCTTTTAAACAATTCAGTTAGACTACACTGATGCTGCTGCTGCTTAAGGGAGAAGTTCAAAATGGCAACAGTATATAATGGGATACTGCCAAAGCAATAAAGGAGAGCAATGTCAGTAATACTTACACGAAGTCAGGCCTGAAATTCAGCTTTGTTTCTTTGTGAATATTATTCAGGAATATCACACCTTAAAGAAGAATATATTTCTCCATGCACTACAATTGCACCCTGTTCTTTAACGAAAAATACTAGATCTTATAAGCAGCTACACAGAACAGTATTAAAATACCTCTGTTGACATAGTAAAACTTGTAATCTCTCCTTTCTTTTTCCTGTTTTATTTTGCTTTTTTGAGCCTGTCTTTAAGAACTCTGTATCAGACAGTAGCTAAAACAAAGCTTTGCTTGAGTTGTTCTCAATTTAGTGCATTGAAAAGGTCCGGACTTGAAGGAATTCATATTTCTTTACAGGCTTTTGATGGATTTGGGGGTGAACTGGTGATACCCAGAACTCTGGGGAAAAAAAGTCTTTGCAAAATACAATCTCACAGGGGACAGTTTTTTTCAGAGTATTCAGGCATGCCAAGGATTAGCCATCTCAACTAACATCCGTGCTTCTGAAAACAACGAGCAACTGTGTGTTTGTTTTATGTAGATTTGAAACATCTGATAATAAACACCTGCTGCAAACTATAAAAACGTTGCCTTACTCTTCTCAAGATTGCTAAAGCTATGTTAACATTGAATAGACGATCCAGGGTCAGATCCTCAGGATATCACCTACAAGGTCAGATGTCATGCCCAATTTATGTCCATAGCTCCAGCTTGGTCTGTCTCTTCAAGAAGCACAATTCAAACCCAGTTCTGCTCAGCAGCCAGTTGCTGTTAAGGAGCAGTAATTGGGTTCAGGAAAAGCTGCTGTGAGAAGGGAGTTTTGCTTTTTCAAAAGGAAAAGAGGAGCTCAGGGTGAAGGTTTAGGTCTTTAACTTGCATCTGAGTGCTGCTTGGTCACATGGGAACTTTGGGGGAGGATCAGCATTGCTAATTGCTTTCTGTATTCCTATCACTTTATTGTAGTAGTCTGAAATTTTACTTCACCATGTTCTTATTACAATCTACTGTTTCAGTTTATGGGTTTAGATAATATTTTCAAAATAACATCCCATTTGATTTTGAGCTCTGTTTTATTTTTTGTGTAACAAATTTTTTGTTTGTGTAGTTTGACATCCTGGGATCTGAAGGATTTCCCAGCCTTTCTTTAAGTTGGATAGTTTAAAGAAAAGTAGCAGTAGTCCAATGAGAAGTCCAACTCAGGGGCTAACTTACTCAAATTAAGTTGATTGGTAAATTCCAACTCACCCACTTACGCTACACCTTAAGGGTAGTGCATGCTTGAGAAAACAACCTACAGTTTTATATCCAGCCTAAATTGTCTAAAATATACTTCTGCAAAGGGAGGTAAAGTGGCAACCTTCCCACCATGAGAAAAAAATCAAACACAATCAGTGTGCAGCAGCTTGAAGGTGCTTGTTGATGTTGAGGGTCTCGGGACAAACTGGTTTGAGTAGTATCTTATGCAATGCAGTGAGTAATATCCCAATTACACTCTGTAAGAGCATTTTTGAGGAATTTTTCTATGGATTCTGGTGAAAGTGAAATACTGCATCACTGGCTGGCATACATTGGCATAGCTCTGACCAGAACATATGGTTATGATTCAAAGCCTTCATAATATTTTCTTACATGGCCAGTATTACATGACTTACTCTCTCACCCTTTTTCTCATTGTTCATTAAACACAGACAAGAAGAAATTAGAAAGTACCTTATGGGCATTTTCTGGGAAAATATTTCAACATAAACTAAGAGAAAAAACATGAAAGAGACTTGCTGAGCAGTTAGATTCACCACCAGAGTGTCTTTTTGTTGGTATACAGACTATAAAAAGCACGTGAAATCTGAAAGTGAGAAAAGCTGTAGGATTCAGAAGCCCAGTGATTAAAAACTCTGAAGAAAAATGGAAGGAAATTCTCAGCAGAAATTTAAAGACCTGGGATGAGCTAGAACTAGAAATTAGCCTAAATGGAAATTATAAGCTTTAGATAATTCTGACCTTTGAAAGGCATATTGCTTCTTCACAGTAAAATATTAAATCTCTGTTCAAGTCTTTCCAACACCTTCTATGACCAGGGGAAAAAAAAAATCTGAATTTTGAACATCCTTTGAATCTGTGAGGTCTTAAATTGTGATTTCAGATCTCAACTTGACACTTCCAGCTATTTTCCAGATGTGAATAGAGTTCGTGGGTTTGACATCCTTTCCTTGAAGTTTTAGAGACAGTCTACTGCAGCTGTGTGTAGTTCTCTGTCTGGGGGGATGTGGGTATATGTGTTTTAAATAAGTAACTAAAACCTACAAAAGAGGGAGTTCATTTTACAGTCAGATGTAATAAATTGGAATGCTTGTCTCTGTTTAGTGCTGTTACCTGCTGCTTTTGAAAATTTCTGTTTGTGAAAATTAAAATTTTAGTTTAAAATTATTATTTCTTGAACATATTTGTTTCCATTTACCATCATGTTTTCCCCTTTATGAGAGAAGCTTAACCTACTAGCAATGAGTTAGAATATTCTACTTCTGTACTTTTGCTGAAGATAGCAGAGCAAAGTTTGCAGAGAATTCAGGCCTTTAACGTATGAAATAAAAAAGATGCTGTCAGGATTAAAGCAGTAAAATAAACAGAAATCTTGCTTCTCTTTCCTCTACCTTCATCTGTTCACGAGTTCTTATAAGTCCTATAGCTTTAGTCAGAAGTAATATCAGGGTCCTTTTTATTATTTATTTTTACCTTTTGACAAGTCTGTAATCACTTTTCAAATACTGTACTCCTGAATCCTTTCCTGAGATGGGCACACTTCTCTTCTGTAGTTCTTGAGAGAGTTGAGCCTTCTTCCTCTCCTTACATGTATTATTTATGTGAGTACACAGGAAAGCTGAGAGGAATAAATTGGCAGATCTGCCATAGCACACCATTCAGCAGAAAGGTTAGTGTCCACAACACCACAAAAAGTGCCACATAACTTTCCAGATTTCATTCACTTTGGAATGTTTTACCTCTTTATGGGTACGATGTCTGGCTTCTGCCAACATACCTTGACGTAAACCACAACAACTAATACTTTAAGATTTGCACACTGCAATAAATGAGCCTGATATTTTCCTTTACTAAGGAAAAAGCATAGTAAAGGTAGACAATGCTTCAGTTAAGATATTTTGTGCAAGTTATTCATATCTTAGGCAGGATTTTCTCTCTGTTTAGCCACTATGCAGAAGAGTTATTTTGGGAGTTTTGCCTACACCTGTTAACTAGGTGGCAGGAACAGTGGGAACAGTAAACTGCAAATGTAGGCCAGCTGTAAGTTGGTAGCTTTCTGCAGAGAAAGAGGAGAGTATTAGTATAATATCTTCCCTGGGATGTTCCTGGAGTGGAAGAGCAGCGTAACATCTGCTGGTATAAGTACTCCCACATGCCTAAAGAGCTGCTT
This sequence comes from Zapornia atra, assembly GCA_013400835.1. Classification (NCBI taxonomy): domain Eukaryota; kingdom Metazoa; phylum Chordata; class Aves; order Gruiformes; family Rallidae; genus Zapornia; species Zapornia atra. The sequence continues at coordinate 82,712 of VZTU01024866.1, read as the reverse complement.
AAGAAACACATCCAGTCCTAGCAGTCCCAAAAACTCTCCTTGACCTAGTCAAACTCTAGGCAACTGTAATTCAAGCCCACAACCCAGTTGCAACATGCAGGGAGGCAAAAGTATTGATCTCAACTGAACGACCAACCTGAAAGTGTGGTACATTGGTATGTTCAACTGCGAAATCCCTGAGTCAAGACACAGAGTGGCTATTATCTGAAAGAAGCATTCTAAAAATGTAGAAGTCATTGAAAATGTAAAATTCAAACAGGTTTATAATTGCAAAAGATGCAGTATAAACTCTGAGTGGTGTTTCTAAAAGGAATTATGCGCATGCAGGAACATTGCAAGAGCCATAGTTTTTCACAAGTGTTTATGGTCTCTTTCACCATGTTTTCATTCTTAATTATTATCAATAAGAGAACAATGCAACAGTGACATTTTATGGAAAGAGAAAGCTTTGTTTACCACAGATGAACATTTAAAAACAGAAAGTTAGAAGATGTATGAGGAAACTTCTCCTATGAGCATCTCCATTAAAGAGTTTCTCATCTTTAATGATTGCCTTCTGTATTCATAGCCTCCTTCGAAGCTTCCCATGCCATTTAATTCAAGACTACTTCTGCTAGACTGTTGTTTGCTGATAATCCTTTACGACTATTCATATCCCAAGTGTTGTAGTAATAGCCTATCAATCTCTATCAACATGAAGGCTGCATTTTTCTTATGTGTTTTACAAACTTATAATAAAATGCAAAGACACATGACTCATGACTACTACATGACTTTATCTCTTTGTTTAAAACAAAACAAACACTGAGATGTTTTATTTTTAATTATAGTTTTTGTCATGGTGAGTTTCCCATGGTTTTCTTCAGAGTTTATTCAAATGTTTTCAAGTCATAAATTAGACAGGACAAAACCCTAGAATATCATTTCTGCTCTGGCAGGTAAACAGAACTGCAGTTTATTTTAGCTAAGGTTTTCTTCTATGGTCTGTATTTCCTCCTGAGTCTGAGCACAAATTCATGTTTTTACCCTGTACTACTCACTCTAAAAAGGCAACTTTTCTAGATTACTGAAAGCAGACATCTAAGATGGAGAATAGATTAAATTATGATATGTTTTACTGCTCTGTCTAGAGCTATTTGTGATGGAGCAAACAAAAAAACCAAGTTACCATTCAAATTTCCTGTTCACGATGCACAGTTCTTGTTTACTGATTTAATGAGTCTATAAAGCTTAAATTTAAAGAGTTGTCATTAATTTAAAATCAAATGTTGGTTGGATTTCTTCGTAAATTAATGCTGTAAAGGATGGGGGATTGTGCACTAATTTTTTTCTGTTGATTTTGGACTTCTGGTGCTTGCAGTCTTTTTTCCTCTACATAGTCAGTTACTCACTTGACTCTGTTATCAGTTTGCTATTACTTTTGCTGTAAGTTCTAGCTGGGTGTAAGAAAAAGCTTGGTTAACCAAGGCTAGTATCTCACAGGATTTAGCAGGGCATCCCAAGTTGTTATGTGCCATGTTCTGATGACTACAATTACAGTATTCTGACCTGAAAAAATTTTTCTAAATGTATGTCTTTTCTCATTTTCACATTGGATGAGAAAAAACATATGGTCCTCCTTTCTACCTGGGGAGAGAGAAAAATCTGCATGAGAAGAGAAAAGGCAAAGAAAGGACAAATAAAGAGAAAGGGGAGCACATTGCTTCTCAGTTACTTCATGCTGAGAGATTCATCTTCCCTGTCTCCATCTGACCTGATTATCTAGATTACAATTTTAAGACAATGTAGAAAAAGGCAGCTCTGTAGTATGATTTATCTGCCCTATGTCATACAGGGCAGACCATACATATATAAAGGAACAAAACGTATTTGCTTCTACAAAGGATTGTTTCCTTTGATTGCAAAGGGATTCCAGACATTTTTCTTAGCTTGGCTTTTCTAGTCCAAAAATGATTACATCTTAGATGTACAAAAACAGGTGAGACAAATCCCACTGTAAGTGCCTAGAAAAGGATGAGATCAAAGCAAACCTGCACCTTACTTCAGTCCCAGTAACGAGATCAAGTAAATAAAGCCTGCCTATATGACACTCAGGTGAGATTCAACTGGTGGCAATGCATAACTCTAAGTCAGTCAGCTGACAGTTACTCAAATTATATTTAATAAAGGTAATGGACTCTAGGATAAAATTAATCTCATCTATGAGTAATCACCTAATACAGCTTGTATAAATCACAGCTTTAAAGTGAAAGTTTTCCTCCACTGACTCTAAAACAGATGTCTATAACGTGGCAGAGGAGGAGGAGCCTAGCATGGGGGTGAGAGTACCAGGCTTGTAAATGCCCGGATCCCAGAATGGAGGCCACAGTTTTCGGTTACAGAACAAGGCTACACCCCCATGGTCAAGCACTAAGTATCCTAGAACAGTTATTTATTCAGATATCTTCTGTTGTCTTCACCCTCATTGATTCATTTAAGCTAAGTTATACTATCTCATAATTAATTGGGCTAAAAGCATGCTCATGGACCCTGGTAGCTGCTCAGCTGACAGGAGGCAGCTTGTTAAGTCACCACAATTCAATTGTGTTTGATCGCACTGCTATAACCTGAAGCTTTGGCTTTCCTCTGCTGTGGGTTTAAATCACAAGTAACTTCCCTGAAGACATTAGATTTATTTCACAGAATAAAACCAACATGAGAAGAGAATCAGGGCCTCAGGCCACCCAGCTTATAAAACAATAAAAGGGAGATGGGGAATTTATGGATGACATCAGGAAAGAGGGTCATAAAACCAAACTTACAGCTTGAAATAGCTATACTAATTAAGAAAGTAGATTGCAGAAGTTGGAGATTGTAATGTAGATAACCACAAAGTACTAAACCATAAAGAGTGAATTTTTCTTTTACTAGATATCCAACTGTTGAGCAATAGCTAAACCCCACATCAGTCTTGAAATGAGTGGTTTAACTTAATCAGAGGCATAGATAAGCGTCTATATCCTGCACAATGGAAACATACAGTTTAGACAAAGCACTTAAGTGAATATGAAGCCTTTAGATACCTAAAGCGAGTATTTCTTACCACATCATAGGTATCTCAGGCATAAGCATGATTTGATTATTCAGTTAAATACATTAAAAAGCAGAAGCAAAACCAACACACTGTAGTGTTCAACATTACAAAACAATTATTCTATTCAGTCAGTGCTTTAAAAACAAACCCATTCCAGAACAGCTGGAAGCCTGCAAGTGACATTTATAACAATTGCAAGCGGTAGTTAACGTAATGTAGTAAAAGAAAAGATTGACTCTTTTGGTCTTTTTTTCCACATATTTTACTTTTAAATTTATATTTGGTTTATGATTTTCATGTCATATCTTGCCTATTCTTTTGTATCCGCTGAAAAGTTCTAATTAGCAATTCTCACTGGCGTTGGTGCACCTGTCACTAGGATTTCTCCAAATGCGTTTCAGCATGTCCAAAGTCTGGTCCGGCGTGCTTTTGTAACAGTATATGTGTCTTGCTTGCTTGTTTGTTTCAAATTCAGATACGTCCTTGTAAGTGCAGGTTTCTCTACCAACATGAATTGTGCCTGGTATGTTGGTAGAACAATGTTCATAGTTGATTAATTCCTTCCAAATGTACCTGTAAATAAAGAAGCATTTCTATGTTGCTTTCTTTTCTTTTTTTTAATTTTGAGAAATGACCTCTCATGTGTTAATGTCACTTAGGACAGATGTCAGTAGAAAGCAAGGTAAGGCACACCAAAGAGACGCCCCATCTTGACTCATGCCCGAAGAAAAACAAAAAGCATCTGGGAGCAGAATGTAAATGTTCGGTTTGAAAGTCTCTGGCCTGTTCTTGTTATCTCAATGAAGACAAATCATTAGACTGACTAATAGCAAAGCAGATCAGTCCGAGCTCTGATTCCCAAAAGCAGAAATGACCCATTGAGCCAGATTTATTGTGCTAATACACTGAGACATGGTACTGACTAGGAATGCTCCCTTTATCAGTGCTATAGTATGAATTGATATTTTACTTAAATGACCAGCCAGAAGCTATAAAGTCAGACCTATGAATGAAAAGCATTCATTGATGAAAGACCAAAACACATCACCTTATGTATCTTTAGACAACAAAATTTGTGTATGAAGAGTTAGGAGCCATATTTACTTAGGTATTCAATGGTCTTGAGAAATGGAGAGGAAAGGCTGAAGCCACTCTGCTCCACAGAAACAATTCCAAAGCTTCATGGACAGATTCAGAATTGCAGAACCAGACCTGGAAATACGTCACCAGATCTGGGGAAAATCAAAGTAACGTTGTGTGCCTTGCAATACACCTCAGGTTATATTTACCTCTCATGTGGGTAAGTTCCAGGATTTCATCCAACTCATCTGCTGCTAACAGGACTTACATGTGGCTGCCATTGGATGGTCACAAGGTGCTAGGATTTCTCCTGAGAAGCCCTGTGCTGCTTATTGCTGAAACACTGCCTGCTCCAAGGCTTCCTACACAATGTAGGTGAAAACTATTGGGTCTTGAGGGTGCCCAGGAATTGAAGCACTCAAACCAACTATTGGCTGCCCTGCGTACGTGTCTATAAGCATTTCTATAGTGTAGTCATATTGTCTGTTATTATCCCGCTCTGAGTGTCCCTTTAGAGGTTTCGGCCATGTTGCAATGACTGTAAACTCTAGGAGGACCAGACTTGTAAATTAGATGCTTTAGCCTGATTCCTTGGTTCTAGGCAATGAGAATCTCCACCACCACTATGCCCATGCTGTCTGATTCCCAGTACCACAGGGTGCTGGAATAAATTTATGCAATAGCTACAAAAATAAATTTTAGCTGTTGCACACATACATGTTCTGTTTTGTTGTGGTATTTTTTTAAACCGCATATTTCTGGGAGAGGGTATATTGGGTTTTTTTGTTCCTTTCCCATTCATTCCTTCCAGACCTTCAAGGAGGCATACCAGACGTTGATTTCAAGATAGCAGGAGACCAATATGAATGGCCCTTAAGCACCATGTTGTAGTTCTCTTATTTCTCCCACACTCCCTTAGATTTCTGCATGCAATTCAACTCATCTGAGCAAGAATTTATTGGCATTTATAGTGCTCCATCTAAATTCTATATGCAAGAATTTTCAGAGTAAAAGATGGCAAATGACAGCACATTGGAGAGATCAGTAAGATGTTTTTACAAATCTTTATCCTTAAATAGGTTAGTACTAGCCTAATGTACTATTAAAAGATATTCTGAAATGTTAGTGGATTCTTTTTGCTCATGTTGCCAAACCAAGACTTCAGTTATTTTGACTTTCTTGTCCAATTCCTTTAGCAGTCAGGAGAAAACCGGCCTCTAGCGGTGACTGAAAAAAAGCAGTCATCACTATAGCTTGTATTGTGGCATAGCCTGTATTTTAACATATAATCTTCTGTCATGTTACAGAAGCTAATGTCATCTGAAGTTCTTTTTGCATTTGTATCAATGCAAAATATGGTACTTCATTGATAATATAATTCCAGTTATTTAACAGTAAGGACAGGCATGTCCTCATCTTTATATTTGCTTTTTTGGAATGGAAAGATCCAGAAATCTTCAGACTTTGTTGTTTCTTCTCGTGGTGAGTGCTAGGAAGCGTGAGACACCATAGAGCTTTAAATAATCCTCTGGTGGTCAGTTTTAGCCTTATAAATAACTCTGAATTTCTTTTCTTGCCTTTTTATTTTCAAAGACATTAAAATTAAAATGAAAAAAGAGAAGAGACTGAAATTTTCCCCATGGATTTCAGCATGGTATACTTTAATTATTTTTTTTTCTCAGTTTAATAGTTATGATTTCAAACTTTTTTCTTCCCTCCTTCCATATACCTGGCATAACAAATTATAGGAACTGCTACCAGTTCAGATTTTACTGTAGACTAAACCTTGTCTGAGATTACTCATCCAGACCACAGCTTCAACTTGTGTCTGTTTCTGAAGCTGTGTAACGTCGGTTTTATTTCAGACATTTTGCACTGTAAATCTCTCATATCTCACTGAACCTTATCAAAATTAGTGTTGATGTCTGTAGTACTGAGAAAATGAAGGAAAGGTCAATACCATCAATTCAGCTTCAACTGAGGTCATGCCAACATCAAAGACAGATCTGTATATAAGATATGATGACTCATCTCCTTGAAGAAACCTGCAGTGTAGTTCTTTTCTTGGTTGTTGTAGAAAGATGAATTTAGTCATCAAGGTCTGCTGCTGTCAAAGGAAGAGTTGTTCAACTTTGGAAACAAAGGATGTTTTCCATGAACAGACATCGGTATACCTGTTTGGTCACAGAACAGGTGTTGTTCATTCGGGGGTGTGATAGGTCTTACTGACCACAGAAGCATTACACTTTTTGTCAATAGGGTCATGTTCATGGCCAGGCAGTGTTGTATACAATAAAATCAAGGAGCAGCACACAAACTCTCACCGACACAGTCTACCATCTGATAGATAATAAACATCCAAAGAGTGAAAGTTAAAGAGAAGGAATAAAATTTATGTAAGCTTTGCATTTGGTGTAATGCCTTCTTCTCTATTATATCTTTCTCTCCTTCAGTAAAAACTTCTGGGCAAACCTGTTGGCCCCAGAAGTTATGACCCAGAGCATACAAAGCCCATCTTCCTAGACAATATCTTGTACAGGGGTCCCTTCCAAAGAATGATGAGCCTGAAAGCTGTGGGAAGGAAGAAAACCTCTTAAGGGAGCTTCAAATTCTAGGAATCAAAAGACCTGCTCTCAAAAATGTCACTTTTCTCTGTTTCAAAGTCACTGATGACTAGCTGGTGTACCTCTAGTTAAGTAACCTGGTTTAGAATATTCCTTTATTCCATGTGTCTGTACAGATTTAAAGATTTTTTTTTTCTTTTTGTCTGAAATTGCAGGACAGTCTCAGGTATTTATTTAATAGGAAGAATATACAATTTAATATAGCAATGCACTGTGTAACAGTACTAAATTTTCTGTTTGTTCCCGTCTGTAATGGATTAATTAAATTTAAAACTAACATAAGAAGATAGGAAGAGGGAGATGTTGGGATTGCTGGCATTTCTCTTCCCAAGTAACTATCACATGTTCTAGAGCCCTGCTTTCCTGGGGAAGTGATGGATGAATTCTTTGTTTTACTTTGCTTGTGCGCATGGCTTTTGCTCTACACATTAAACTGTCTGCATCTCGACTAATAGGTTTCTCGCTCACTCTTCCAGTTCTCTCCCCCAACTCATGGCCTTTTCACTGTGGTTTCTGATCATGCTCATGGAAAGCTGAGGATGAGACAGCAGGGACAGGAGAACACACAACAACATTGGTAGTGGGATCCCCAACCTGAACTTGATCACTTGTAGCACAGAGACATGGAAATGTTGTGCCTGTCTATAATTGTGGCAACAGGGGAAACCTCCTGTTTCCTTGCAATATCTGCCTGTGAACTTTTCAGAATTTTATAAATATTGCCTAAAATTCATATCATGTCCTCTTTTGATGCAGTCTAATACTATGAAAGTCTGGCATTACTGTGAGTAGGAGTCACCAGCTGCAGCTGTCTGACAGTGAGTTGCCTAAGGCGAAGCTAATCAGCTTGAGGTAATCATCTGAGTAGGTGGAATGATTCATCCACCAGAGGTGGCAGTCACTCAAGTCCTGCCAAAGGAGCCTAAACAGCTAGCTTAGTCTAGAAACTTAGCAATTAGTCAGCCAAAGGTAGGTGAGATGAACCTTAACCTCTGCACAGCAAATTATTCCTGTCTAGTATGAAGCTGTCCTTAGTCACTGAGTGCCTTAAAACAATAGATACCAGACAGTACCTTTCAATCAAGTAGGTGCAAAAGTATTTCAAAGCCAGAATGATTCAAAGCTGTGCCAGGGGAGGTTCAGACTGGACGTTAGGAAGCATTTCTGTACTGAGAGGGTGGTCAAACCCTAGAACAGGCTTCCTAGAGAGGTGGTTGATTCCCCAAGCCTGTCAATGTTTAATAAGTATTTGGAAAATGTCCTTAAGCATTAACTTTTGGTCAGTACTGGAATTGGTCAGGTAGTTGGACTACATCATTGTTGTAGGTAAATTCACACTGAAATAGTCCTATTCTACTTCTCGTTTGTAGTCATGAACTTAATGTGGGGTTGGCATTTTGCAGCTGAAGGCCAGCAAGAAAAGCTGAGGGTTTCATTAGCTAATAATTTTTACAGTCTTTAAATTATGAGTGATCATCCTTAATACTGTCACAGATTAGTCTCTTAACAGCCACAACTTTTTTAACAAGCTGCCCCTTTTCTCCCAGTTTGGTGGAAAATGCTCCGGCAGATTGAGGCGGGGAGTCCAGACAAAGTTTTTAAGTCCACATTTATTTTGACCAATTAAAGTGGGGATATATGGTGGTGCTGTTTATCTGTGCAAATTTGTAGATAATGTCCCCCCAGCAATTAAAAAAAAAAAAAAAATGATACATGCTAAGTCATTCTTTTAATCTACCTTTGACGCCAGCTCTGCCTTACTGCACTGCTCTGGAATTTTCCTTCAGACATGTTCCACACCCTGTTGGGCAACCAACAGCATAATCTAGTGAACCTTTATCCTGCTGTCTGCCCTGCTGTAGGGTCTGCATCATCTGGCAACATCTCTAGGAAAAAGCCAAGCTCTGCCATTAATTACACTGTGTTGATATGACTAAATTCTGTTTGCACCATTTATCTTGGAAGTGTAGGTGATTAAATGAACTGAGGTACATGTCCTAGACTAGTAGGTAGTTTTAAATTCTGGACAGACTTTTCTCAAATGATCCCTGGGAAATAAGATACTGATTTTTAGATGCACATCTGAAATCAAATCCCCAAAGATTTTTCATCTTTTTCATTGAACTCGTTTCCTCACCTGCTTTCCAAGGGCAAAAAGGGAGTGAGAACAAGTGAAGCAAATGATATAATTTGTTCTAAAAACCCAAATTTGCTTTTAAGCAGGTGAAGCAGCATGCCATGTTTGAATGAAATGAAAAATTACTGGGGATAAAAAGGATATTTTTCACTGTGAAATTGTTTTGGGTTTTTTTAAGTATTACTGACTGCTGCTTCAATAAATTGGTGATGGCAAAAATTACACGTGAAGGGGCACATAGACTATTAGCAATACAGGCTGATGTTTTTTCTATTGGTAGCTCATAATTTTTTCTGTCTGTTTTTCCACAAAGAATCTCTTAATGTGATTTCTTTACCATATACTTAAAATACATCATATATGCAGGCATGCAGATCATAAGGACAGTGTCTTTTATGTTTTATGTTGTCATATAGATTGCACAATTCACCTCTGTTTCAATACTTGCAGTGCTCTCACTCCAAGGTTAAGGTTAAAAAGAGTCTATTTTAGAACAATGATAAGTATTGTTATTTATTTCCAGAAAATAATGCTTTCTGTTGGGACATTGGGCAGCAGCTAGAAAAAAATAAGGAAAGGTATTATGGGTCTCCCTCTATAAACAATTTTGTCTCCTTTGGTTGTGAAAATCTACATTTACCCCAAAGTTTCTGAAAGCATCTGTGTGGGAAAGGATAAGAGCAAGCAGCAGAGTGGAGCTGAACTAGTCTGCTTAAAGAAACCTATTATGTCTTTCTGCATTCGTTTGTGGAGCTACATAGCAGTACTTAGCTTCCACTGAGATATCCAGAAAAAGCTTTTTTATTATAGTGCAAGGTAATTTAATGCAATTCAGGGTGTTTTCTTTTAGAATGTTTTGCAACTGCATCCTGCACTTCGAAGTTGTGGAAAAATATTAGAGTAGGAATAGTCAAATCTGCTTATATGTTAAGAAGCTTTATATGTAATATGGCTTTGTTATTTCCATCAGTTTCCTGATGGTAAAATACCACCTATATTAGCTACCAGATGAAGCCACAGGTAAAATCTATTTTCAAAGATAAGTTTGATGATCTTCTGTAACTTACCAAGGTCATTAAATCTAGACCCACTGTTAGAAAAAGCAAGCTTAGAGATAAATAAAGATCCTACCAGTCTGGAATCGTATTGGAGCTCTTTGATTCTATTACATGCATCACAGACTCCCTGGTGTAGCCCTGCAGAATTCTGTTCTGAAACGAGCCTCAAGGACCATGAAGAGATTGATCATTTATATAAAATAATGTTCTTTTCCTGGTTTATTCTGTTTGTGCAACCACTGGAAAAACATTTCCTGTCTTGACAAAAGCATTGTTCACCATCCGACAGGTCTTATGAAGCTAAGAGAAGTATTTCATTTAGCACCAGTAGATAGAATTCTTATCAAATAGTTTGCTATTATGTTAAGTAATGTTCTGCATATCTCTTGGCTTCTTTCTTTTTTTCTTGCAGAGGTATATTAATTGTACATTCTTTTTCTGTACCTTGGATACAACCTGATGTGAGGATTTAGAAAAACTCTGATTTATTTCAAGTGGGTTTGACCATTTAAATTTACACAGAAAGAAAAAAAAAGTAAAGGGCGGGGGGGAGAGAATTTCAGATGGATTGATAGCTGATAGATGCAAGTTCTTTAAGACCCTAATAACAAAGTATAAGGGAAATTATGGAGTTCCCTCTGCAGTCTGTATCTCCTCTTCCTCACAGTTATTGTTTTGGATTTTGTCTGCAGTTTCAGGAAGATTAATGTTACATGGAAAAGAACATTTCAATGTGTTTTTAAAAAAACCCAAACAACACAAAACCAACACAATGTGCAATGTCATTCTTCTCATTCCTCTGACACTAATTTAGCAGGATGTTTAGGCCTAACTTTTGTCTTTTAAAAAGGTAGGACTAAAGTCACACGGATATTTGTTGAGTCCCAAGTACCTTACTTATCTGAACCTCTGAACAGAACATTTTTAAATAACATAATAGTTTTAATAGCAGAATTCAAACTTTAAGAATGTTGGGTCCTACATTTTTGTGGGTGTTATAGCTGGCCATCTGCAGTTCTTAAAGATGGTGGAGAAAGTTGCCAGGAAGTTCCTTAAAGAGTTTGACATTTTAGCAAAATAGCTAACAAATTAGTATTGTTTTTCTGATGCAGCTAACCCTCTTTCCTCCCGAGATACAGTTCCTTTTGCTCTTTAGGTGAAAAGTTTATACATTAGGAAAAAAAAATCTAGTGTAGTGAATAGCAGATGTGTGCTAAACCTTCATGGGTGATATTCTCATAAAAATACTTTCTGACTGTAATAATTTGACTTAAAAATAGTCCTATCACATACACAAGTAAAACTGTAATGGACCACAAGACCAATAAACAAACTAATGGAGCAAATTTTTACTGTCATAACTCCAATGCTATCATGAGAAAGGATATCTTCACTCTTAAAAGGTCATTTCTCTTAAGCTGTAGGAGGACTAACAAGCTAATTATAAATCTAGCTGAAGGGAAGACTTATGGACTCAGTCCATAATTATGCCTACAATTCATTGTTTTTTTCGGAAAGAATGGTGAACTCAGTGGAATCTGCTGGGATTTCAGGCATTGTACTTAGACCATTAAAATAAATCCTTGACACTGTTACCTAGGATTTAAAAAAAAATTTTCTGTATAGATCAAGCTATTCCTCATGTAGAGATTTTGTTTCAATTATTTAATTGTATTGAATACTTAATAATGAAGTTTTGTAATAAAATGTATTCCAGTGGCTATATGCATTTCAAAATAGAAAGGTATACAAAATTTGACCTAGATTCAAGGGAGGACATGCTGATATTTTGACTCCAATAGGAAAAAAGGATGTGTTCAGCTATTTCCTGGACTAGGGCTTTAGCTGCGGCACAGACAAAGAATAATGGGATTTGCAAAGGGGAATATTTCTCCCCTACTGCAAAGTGACTGGGAAAATAAAAGAAGAAAAAAAATGGAACCTCAGAGGTTTTGATAATAAACTTTAAAAGCAACATAGGGGACGGATTTGAAAGACTGTCCTTTTAAAATTATTTTTCAACTTCAAAAGATAATATTTTTTTCCACTGTTCATTTTAAAGATAATTTTAAAATCAAATGACTGACCTTTTTATGTACAATCAATAGTCCCTGAATATGTAAATGATGCTTTCTGATCAATATATAGGAATAAGCACTAAGGTAGAAATATTATCATTGACGAAAACATCCCCATATAGCTGAGAAAAAGTGGAGATGAAAATTTATTTTTCTAAATATAACCTCATAGTAAATCTTTCCCCCTTAGTCTGAGTTAGTGGTTGGTACTGAAGGACAAAAAGAGTTCAGATATATAGGTACAATAAATATACTAAAAATTAAAGCAATATCAAGATGAAAGATACTAAAATGTACTAAATTAAAAACCCTTCTTTTGAAGCCTTAAAGTGCAATTCAAGAAACCTGCCATATTTATTGATTGATAAGCGAGACTACAACAAAAACTTTAAAGTATGAAAACTTTTTTGAGGAATAACATTAATTGTCAATAAAATTAGTTAAATATCCTCACTTTATCCTGAACAACACTTTCTTTTGAAAGAAATGCATGTAAATTGATCTATTTGTCAGGAAAATCAAGACACAGCTCTCTATTAACATATGAAAAAAAAAGGTATTCTTACGAAAAACCAGTCAGGTTAACAAATTACTATTTTATGGAATACATAGAAATATCAAACCAAAAAACAAAATTTGAGATAACTTCATGATGTCTCCAAATGCTTTAATAAATGCAAATATGAGAGAAAACTTTGAGATATTATTGAAATACATATTCCTGGTTATTTTTTTAAAGTGTATGATTCCCCTTCAAAAGCATGACTTTTGTCCAAAGTCAGTTTCCCCAGATAATCAAGGAAAAGCTTTTCCTTTGCTAACACAACTATATATTGCCCTTTCTGTATGTAGACCAACAAACACACTGGAAAGAGAACTCCAATTTTTTTCTGTTTTCCCTGACCCAGCAGAAAAGTTCAGAGGTTTTTTGATTAAAATGTGTGTTTGACCTTGGATTATTAAGTAAGGGGAAAAAAAGAATGTATATTTAAAAAGTTTTATTTTGATAGACTTTCTGTTCTTCAGCCTGTCATCCGATAAAGCAGAACATTTAAGTCTTACTATCAAACAGCAATAACTACTCTGTCAAGCGTGACTTTTTAAACCTGTCAAGCAGTCATTCCTTTTCTGTTGCAAAACATCTAACTTCAAGTTTCCTAGCCTTCTTCCCAAACAAAAGTTTCAGAAAAATATCCAGTAAAATTCCACTTCATAAAAATCTTTCTGCAAACTCTTACTCAAAGACAAATCCTGAAAGACACTCCAATTAACATTTCTGATCAGAAGCTCATTTAATTGATGCTTCTGCACTGAGGTCAAAGCAACTTCTAGAAAAAATAGTTCAGTGGGGAACTGTGTGAAACAGCTAATATTTTGGCCCATTGGTTACCACCTGCCAAGAATTAAAGTGCTACAGTATTTTGTTATCAAACTGTCAATTTTGATTAAAAGTTCTATTCTTTAGTTGTAGCACAGGTTGTGTAATTAAAGTGGTGTCGTTCTGTTCTGCCATCTCAGCAGGAAATTCTAATATAAAATCTGTATCATTAATAAGCTCCTGAAAGTAAATAAAGTGATTTTCTCTGGCACTGGACAGTGATAGAAATTTATATATGAAGCTGCCTAATACATTCCTCTCAGAAATCCCAGGTTTTGGCAGCTTATGACTTTGCCTTAGGTAAACTTTTCATGCTGAAATTTTCCATACTTGCTCTCAGCTTCAGGCTCTTACTTTTCTTTAGGGAAGATGGGTGTTAAACTTCAATGGAGGTTCAGGTACCTCAAAGAATGAGAGTAGATGGTAACTTTACCAGAACAAATACCCAGGTATTTGTCTGACACATTCTGGGCTATTCATACTTTAGAGCAGCATTTTGGCACAAGAAATGAGGACTGGTGTTGGACATACACATCTCTTCTCCGTTTCACTATCAGATTTGGCCAAACTGCAGAGTCAAAATTTCCTGGTGCACCTGCTCAGTGGGTGCTACCAGGATTTGCCACGGATTCCCCATGGGTGATCCAGACACCTTGCTCCTGCTCTGATATTATAGTGTGCCAACTGCATTGAGCCTACCAGAGCCCTCCCAGGATCAGGGCATATGTCCCAGAAACAAAGAGGCTTAGGTTCAGCAGATCCTTCCCATGTGGCCTGGGGCAATAGTGGGTTCTGAGTCAGAATTCCTGTTTGCATAACAGTCTGGCTTTTCCAGGAATAAAAGATTACAGATCTATACCTTCAGCTCTCTTCACAATTTTACAGGAGATCCTGTTCTGTGTTGTAATTGGGCAGCAAACATTGCAGGTGTATCTGTAAGAAAAACCCAATAAATTGCACAAACTCTTCTGGAAGATCTGAGACTGTCACTCCATCATCCCACAGCAAATTTTCTCTATTTAACCAGGGAGCTGTAAGAAAAAGTGAACCCTTGCTAAGAACATTTCAAGAAATAACTCCGCTAATTCTTAACAGAGGATGTTTGGCTTTTTGAAGATCAGATGGCTAGGTAAAGATTAGCAGAGGGTCTTTATGTTCTTTTGGTTTTGTCTGTCATAAGAAAGTGGAACCATCCCAGGTTGGGATATTGGAGGGGCTGCCCACAGGGGCAGGGCAGACCCTGCTCTTTCAGGGTCAGTGAGTACCAAACTAGTGAAACTTTTTTCACAGACAGATAGGGATAATACTCAGATCTGGAGGTTCTTTGTTGTCCTTCAGCCATTTTCCCGTGTTTCTGACCCTATCCCTTCTTTTTTCTAAAAAAAAAAACCAAACCAAAACAACAAACCAAAATCAACAACAACAACAAAGAGAGAGAAAAAGTAGGGGCTATTTTTTTTGCACAAACTATGCAGTTATACCAACAACCTTGTCAGCACATGAAGTAATTGATATAGTTGGTGAAGCTCTACAAAGTTATATGACAAAAGAGACCAAGCTGTTATTCGTGGCTGGATCCTGGGCTTTATTCTAGTTGTCTTCTGAGTAGAAGATGCTAGGAAAACCAAGTTAGAAACATTAGGCCCAAGATCAATCATCTCTTTACTCAGCCTCTCTGCGCAAAATTGCTGACCCCTAAATCACCTTCAGAAGCCCAAAAACCTCCACCCCAGAACTGCACTGCCATAAGCTTTGTCTCAGGATACCATGATAATTAAAATAAGAGAACAGAGGGAATGTGAAAAATGAACTAAAATTATACAACCATTTTCTTCACAGCTTAAGTACAGCAGTTATAGTCCTAGAAAAGAAGGGCAAGGAGCTCTCCTAAAAATGCCGTTCACCTTCATATTTTATAGTTCTCAAGATCTTGTCTTTAGGGACTTGACAAACTTTAGCAGCATATGGAAAGACATGCTTGGCTTTAATTGAGATATTTCTGATTTGTGAGCAACTTCACACCCAAGGTGGAATGAGGCACTGTATTCCTTATACCAATTGAATACTGAAAGGAAATTAAAAGTTTCTCACAATGCAGAGTTGTTCTGTTTACCAGTATGACAAGTTAAGTATTTCTATTTCCCTTTACAAAAAGGGGACATGAAACCAACCTACACTGTATTTTCTGAATTCCATGGTGACCCCTGAGCTGAGTTTGTGGCCTTGTTTGCACAGGTAACAGAAGAGGACAGGTAGTGATTACTCACTGTTACTGGGAATCAACAGGACACTTCCATTTCTGAAGTTTCAACCTCTATTTCATTGAAATAAACATATATTTTGAGGTGCAAAAGACCCCAGGAGACTTCACTCCTCAAAGTAGAGACTTGAACTTGCTTATTAAAACAAGTTCATAACATCTCCCTGTAATTTTCCAAAATATTTTTACTGTTCTTTGAAAAACAAACTGCATGTGGGCAGAGGCAATATTAAGATCTTTCTAAAGCATTATGAACTCTTCAAAAAGCTCAGTAAGAAACTCCATTTTGAATGTTCTGTATTGGCATAGATTATTGCAAAACTCCCTGAGTTTTTAGTAACACATTCATAGTTCTCAGGGAAATGAGCAGAATATCAGAAATAACATGCATAAGTTCAAGTGCTCTTTAAAAAGCACCTGCCCGCAACGTCAGAACTGCTGCCAGTGAGTCAGAGCAGGGAAGCAGGTTTCTGCATCCTCTACAAAAATGGTCAAAGCCAT
Source organism: Zapornia atra (assembly GCA_013400835.1). Taxonomy (NCBI): domain Eukaryota; kingdom Metazoa; phylum Chordata; class Aves; order Gruiformes; family Rallidae; genus Zapornia; species Zapornia atra. The sequence goes on along the minus strand of VZTU01024866.1, from coordinate 66,523 downwards.
CTGCTTTGTCCTACTTGGCCATCATACTTTTTTTTAATGGCTGGTTTTAACAGAGTTACTTCGAGTAATTAGTGGAGAAGGAATTTCATCATTGCACAGAGTGGCACCTAGGAAAAAAGACTGCAGATCATCTGAAAATGTGTCAGAGTAGGAATGTTTTCGTTTGGAAAAAGGAGTACAGTGTATTGTAAATGCCAAGTTCAAAGCAGTTTCACAGCTGCAGTCTGGCATCCTAAGACCAGTAAATTCACAGCACATCATAGAATATGCAATTAAAATGATTTATAGAGACAAATAGAAAACAAAAACTTACTTTTCACCCACCCTTTTTCCCTCAAAACAACAGGAAAGGAAACAAAAACTGCATATCACAGATATGAGTCATGTTGTTTCAGTCACTACTGGAGAAAAGCCAGAGATTACAATGATGAGATCAGTATAAGGCTCTGCATTGAATGAAATGGTATCGCTTAGCGACAGCAGAGAGGCTGAATTAGTGACAGCAATTCTGGAGACTTGTACTGAGCACAGAGCAAGGTGGAACAAAATGGTCAGAAAAGCATCCACAGCCATGTTTCAGCTTCATGGCTGGTAGCAGCAGCAAGTCGCTTTGCTTTAAGTTAAACACAGAGTCTGTCTACTTCATGATTTTAAAAAATTTCACAAAGCTGTAGAAAGCATCGACCTACAGAAGACTTAGCAGAAACACTGAAAAGCAAAGGTCCTGATTTTAGAAAATAAAACCCTTCTTTTTACTCTTTGTACTGAAATGTAAGACACAGACAGATTTCATAACGTTATAGAACATGTTACAGAGAGAAGAAAGAATCTGTTAAAACACCGGGAAATTCTCACTAGGTCTCTGGGGCTAGTATGAAATGATTTTCTGGCTTTATAGAGCTTTGCAGATTTTCATTCACAGTGAATGTATGAATTTGCATGCAATGGTTAACTCTTTGAATTCCCTTTGCAGCATGTTATTAATCCCTAATCTTTTACTTTTCTAAGAAATTAAAGCACCCTTTAGTAAACTATTTTTGCTTCAGAGAGTTGCCTTCACAGATATCAAGGCTTTGCAGATTGGCCTGTATTTCCCAGACTCATACAGAAGCAAGCACTTCCAAAATGATAAAAAGACTATAAAAAAACCCCACCCTGTATCTAGAATATATTCCCACTGGCTTTCAAATCAATTCTGTGTAGCATACTATTAAGACTTTTCTGAAAAAAAATATTATTCAGTAATATGAAGCTGAGTACATGATGCCATAGAAATGTATGTGGTTCATTCTTTAACTTTTGCATGGGGCAAACTGGGGTAAAGAATAGGACTGCATTATATTCGGAGAACAGATACAAATGAAATGTGGGGCAAATGGCATAATGAGTTGCTGAGAAGACAAGGTCCGATTCATTATTTTTAGTGTCACTGAAAGCATCCTAATAGCATGCCTTCTGGATTTCTCTGAGATCAAATAATAAAATGGTATATTTCATTTTTGTTCTTGAATAGAAGAAAGAAGAGCCAGGAATGGAACACCACCTCACTATGAAAAACTTTGTTGAAATACAGAATATATTTAAATTCTGAAAACTTTTAAGTATAAGCTTATATTTTGATTATTTCAAGGGGTTTTATCCTATAATGAAAAATACTAGTATTGCTTTCAGTTTAGTTTAGTGGCAGTTTGTATTCTAAAGGATTGGCCTAAATAATTTTGAATTTGTACTTAGAAGCTGAAGCTGTAAAAGTTCTTTTATCATTTTATGGTGCAGCATCATTTTAGGCAGTCAAGAATAACTGCCACGCATTTTGGTGTAGGCTCTGTGTAACTGTATCTTAATCATACACGGATGTAGTTCACATAGATCCATGTCATCTGTGACCTAGAAACTATTAATCCTTTTTGAGATCTAAAAAAAAATCCACAGAACTTTTGGATTCCTTGTCAGATTTTGGTAAACAAAAAAAAAATCAAATCAATTGGAAAATAATTATTTTCTAAATGCTTCGTCTACAAAATAAAATCAGATTTAATTCTAGCCATTTCCTTGGAACTAATCAACAGTGTGTGACAAGTCTTTAAGTTACAAGTCCTAGGGGTTAATTTTTTATGCTGTCATTTTTTGGCCCTGTCAGGCTGATGAACAACCAAAATGTAGCCAGTCGTGTATTTTGGCTGGTCAAAAACATATGATGTAAATCCATGTATTTAAAACATGCTGCATTAGAGCATTGACTGTTTCCTTGCTGGCAGTGAGAGTTTTGTTCTCTCCAAATAGATTTAAATTCTTATGTCCAAGACTTATGACAATACATAATTCCCCAGGAGAATATGAAGGCATGTACAAAGTGAGTTCTACAAAGGATGAAGTAAACTCACATGGGAGTGCACTGTTCTATGGTGTGTTTTGCTAATTCATTTAAAATATAAAAGACAGTAATCACTGGTCATGACTCTTTCCCCATGATTTCCAAACTTTACATAAAGTTTAAGTCTTGTGACTCTCATTAAGCATATAAGAGTTTTCTCTTCTGATGAGTTCTTTTCACACAGAAGCCTAAAATAATGGTTTGAGAAAGATTTCCAAAGTTGATTTCACCTTATGCAATGCCTGTAGTCTACCTCATCTCTTAACACAGTGTTTCACCATGAACACTCAAAAAGCTTTTTGCAATGTGACCGACTCTGAACGTGATGTCTGTGAGGAGTGAGGGCTGCTCAGGTGATGGGACTGACCCGACAAGAGGATATGTCCCAGGCATGTGGCAGTGCCTTCTCATGGCTCTCAGATCTGAGAAACCTTGCACTCACGGTTCTTAAACACCTGTAACTGCCAAAGTAATGAACATCCACAGCATCTTTGCTACAGCAATGACAGCATCAGCTGTCTGGACCCAAACAGACCATTGAACAACCTGCCCAACTCAGCCCAAGGCAATGTACAAGGAGTTGAAGCAGGGGTAGATATTCCTCAGTCCCACAGCATGCAGTAGATTAAGCAGGTGGTTGTATACTTGTTCTTTATATGACTTAGAAATTTACATTTTGTTCCAATCCTTCAGATCCTGCAGTAATTATGATATACCATAAAGGACCTTTCCCTCCTCTCATTTGTGCATGCTTTCGCCCTAGCATTAAGTAACAATTGATAAGCTTTTGAAAATTTTCTATAGTACTCAGTCTTAACTCCATTCTTGTTTCATTGCTACTATTAAATCTCTGCAAATTTCTCATAAGTAAGGAGAGATGCTTCTTAAGCTTTGAGGTAGTGTTACTCCCTTTTTCACAAAAGGTTGATATGGGTTGGGTTTTTTTAATTTTTTCATTACTACAGGCTTTTTTACTTTCATCCTTATAGTAGGCATATAATTAAGTTTGATATAATAGCAAAGTTTTGTTCCTTATTAAAGTATTGTCATCGAATGAGTTGTATAGTTGGAATAAAATTACAAAGACATCTTCAGTAAAAAAGTTAATATTATGACTCAGTAACTGCTGTAGTTTTTCTCAGGTGGTATGGTAGAAGAGCAATAAATTTCAGTTCTATGAAGAATAAGCCAAAAAGCATGTTAATGATACAATAATTTATCTCTGTTTTCAGTGTGCTTGGGCCATCATACTGTTCAGCCTCATAGTGAAGAGGATGAGGTTGGTTTTACCTTGACCTCTGGAAGAAATTGGGTACAGGGGACCCTCAATTTAGAAGGATAGTTTGGGATCTTGAACCTCTTGCCAGATAGACTGCAAAAGGCTTGCTTTATTTACTGAATGCATTCAACTGTTTTGAGACCAAAAAAATGAGCGAAAGAAGCAAAACTTAAAAAAATGAGAACTGAGGGAACACTGGATCACATAAACATAATTGCTTCATCACACTTCAGCTACAAATGTGCCATGAAGCATTTTATTGCACCTCGCATCCTAGTTCTGCCTGTGAGGTTTGTGCAGAAAGTACCATTCCAGCAGGTTTTGTCATGCAAGTGCGCTTTTTGTGTCAACAATTTGCTAACGCTGTCACCTTGCAGAATGCAGCAGCACTAATCTTAGGAGTCCCACATTAACCCTCCCCAAGTGATCACAGTAGTGAGCACCTGCTTCTGGGCTCTGCCTGCTGCTACTGCTGAGCCCTTGTCTCCAAAAATGATTGGCCTTTTCATCTTGGGTTTGGTCTAAGAAAGGGAGAATTTCTCATTACAAAACTTCTGGCTCCAACAGATCAAAAACTCCAAACTGACCAAACCCCAATTACAAGTCTTTAGAATATCAGTCTTATTGTGGGCTTTCCAAATGCACTTATGAACCCTGTTTTACAACATGCGGTGACATTTGTGGGTGCCAAGTAGTGGCACTTTTACTAAACTGGAGGGAATGTTGTTAGCTCCAGCTGACCTCTTGTGTATTCCATCAGCTGCACACTTGTTCCCATTCACACCTGGGGTACATACAACCCTTGTAAACACTTTTTAAAATCTACCCCATAAAGAGCTTCAATCACTTTTCAAAAGGGTCTAAAACCTATCAAAAAATGTGGAGACCATGTGTCTATTTCTAATCCTATTTTTATTCTTTAGGTTGCCAGATTTTTTCTTTAGTGGGTAGAAAAGTAATTAGAATGGAAAGAAACATTCATAAAAAGCTAAACAAGCATCTCCTAGTAAACATACTTCTAAAACTTGGAAAACAATGAGATCACATGTTTCATCTCTGTTACACAACTGATGACACACCTAGTGATGTTATAGACTGAACTGGAACCAGCAGTGTGATCAGCACTCATGCTAGTAGCATAGAAGTAAGCAAACACTGTCCCTGAGCATGGAACAGCTTCTCAGATTGAGTATCCAGCACTATTTTTACAAGTAGTCATCACTTTTTGTAAATTCTAGAAAAGAGTCAGAGAATCACTAGGTTGGAAAAGACCTTTGAGATCATTGAATTCAACCATACCCGTCCTCTACTGAACCATATCCTTGAGCTCCTCACCTACTCTCATCATTAAATACATCCAGGGTCTGTGACTCAACCAACATTCAGGGAACCGATATTCAGGCAACATTCATCTACAATTCCATTAATCCATCCATAAATCTGGATTTCTCTAACAAAAGAAAAAATATGCAGGATGAATAAATATACCAAAGCACAAACAGATTTCTGGCCCATCTTAAACACAGGCTGTAAAAGACAAAAAGTCCATCTTTTTCTGTGTTTAGAAATTTTCTCTCTGATTTCATGGTTACACGGCTGTAATTTGGATAAACTATAAAAGTTATCTGAAGCTAAATTTTATTTAATTTTTTACCTTCTTTACATTTGTCACCAAAATTCATATACTTCTAAAAAAATACAGATTTTTTTTTTAGCAGATGAAGACTTGGCAGCAGATGTCTGGCAGTATCTATGCATGCCAAAATAAGAACTGTGGGGTGTATTTCCATCAAAAAAGAATCTGTATCTTTGTAAGGAATGATCTAATAATACAAGATAGATTTTTTTTTTAAATAAACCACAACAACAAATCAAAATTGGAATTCCTTTTTAACATTATTGATGGAGATTTCACAGCTTTACATGAAGTTTTCCCTGGTATTATCTAAATTTTTAGATTTTAGCAAAATTTTTAGATTTTGAGAAAACTGTGGCACATGGAGGCTACATTAATAGTTTACATCTTGGATGTTAAATTTGCCTTGTAAATATAGCTAATAGTTGATCTGGAATGATAAAACATCGATTGTTATTCTCAGTTCCTCCATAGTGAAGGTTTTCATACACTCAGGTAGAACTAGGTACAAACACAATGTGTTTGCTATTCAGTGCTGTAAGTGGAGCAGAGCTGCTCATGAGGAAGGAGGAGTGGGTGGTGCTACCACCAGAGGAGGAAGTTTTTATAATCTCTGAGTATCTATCCCTTTGCAGTATTTATTGAGGTTTGCTTGGAAGATGAATTTGAGGACTAGAAGCTTGTGGGCTGATAACTGACACTTGTAGCCACAGATTGATAATATATTAAATTGAGGTGTCATCTGTTACTTTATAACCCATATGGAGTATAGTCTTTACTTAGAAAACTCCCTTTTCTGAGTTCCAAGTGACGTTCTATTGAAAGAACATCCTACTGCTTACTGTACAGAAGAGTTTACAACAATTCTGTATACTTGTAATAATATGTATTTTTGAGTAATTTAACAGCTTAAAACGCAACGTGGTTGTCTGACATGGATCTGGATAGGAAAACTCTCCAACATACAAATTACAGTACAGTAGGCTGTGTTTGCAGGGGGTGGGTTGGGCTTTTTTAAGTAGGGCTTTTCTTCAAGAGAAATATTTTGTGAGAAAAAGTTGAAATAAATTCAGACAGTATACTCCCCATTGGAGAAAAGCTAATTCCTCTAGCATTAACAGAAATACTGAAAGGGGCAATTAGTTACTCTCATGGCTATCTAGCCATTAATGACAATAATCTAGAAATGTACAATCTTAAATACTTATACATTCACCAACATCCTCAGAGGTGAGGTTTTAAAAAGAATTCAAAACTTCCTATGCAGAATTGTGCTTTTCTAAAAGCATTTCATTTCCAGCCCCATAAACGTCATAGAAATTGCATCAAGACTCTAATTCCCAACAGTCAGGCTCTTGAAAAAGAAAAAAATCTTCTAATTGCCTAAACCAGATTTTTTATCTACTCCTTATTCACATGTATTAAATGTTAATATATGAAATAGATAAATTGTTCTTATCTTTTTCTTCTGAAGGGAACTTCTAGACTACTGTTAACTAAAGCAAAATATAACCTTGTTTCTTTTTTTTCTTTTTTTTTTTTGCTATCAAGAACATAAAGGAGAGGCAATTTGGTCTAATGGTACAAAATCAAGTTGGAAAAGAGTAACTCTTCAGTTCTTATTTGGCAAAATCAAGCAACTTCCCTGTCTGTGTTTCTCCACCTGTAATTATTTTACTATTGCCGTCATATATCTCATACTATTCATTAATTCTAAAGTGCTTTGAAAATATAAGGAGTCAAATATTGTTATTAAATTGCTAAACAAAATAATTAAACTGTCTAAACAGAATTACAAAGAATAATTAGCAATTAAACAGGATACTATTATCTGTGCAGTATGATGATGAGAGTAAGCTAGGAGAATGCAGAATCCATCTGAATGCAGAAGAAATTAGCAACAGTGAAAACTTATGTAAGTTTCAATTCATTAAAATGAACCTAAATGACTTCTAAATACATTTTTGAGCCATATTACATGATCAGATTTAAGACTTTGAAAATAATTTTGTTGTTCAGCTTCAGCTCCACATGGCCAAGCAGAAATTTCTTCCTGAAAGTATCAATGAAATGGAAGCCTCCAGCAATTTCGTCAGTGCCATTCACAGCTACCTAGAATATTTAGGTAGTACCAGATCTGTAACATATGCTTGATCTGTGTATTCTGAAACTGAAATACTCCCTTTAGCTGCATGAGTTCAGGTCTCAGTGGAAGTCACTGGCAATTATATCTGGTATCTTGGTGGAGAATATGACATTTATTTTAGAAATGTGCACTTTTACAGTTTATAAGTAGGCAGGTAGATTGTTAAACACCATGCCATTGCTATGGTTGCATTGAGAAGAAAAAAGGGAAAAGAGAAAAAAAGAAAAAAATATATGACCTACAGCTCTGAAAGAAAACCCAGCAACTTTATCAGTTATTATTCTCTTAAAATGAAAAGACTAATTCTTTTTCGATAAACAAAGGGTGTGATTTTCTGCATGGGTGTGGTGACCTCTTTCAATCAACCTATTGAAGGTAGTAGTAAAGCATATCATAAATATATTTACAGTATCAGAGGCTATTCCCAGCAAATCCAGTTTGAGAGTAAAACCCATCAAATCCTTAAATCAGCAAACTGGGAACTAGGAGACTGCTTCAGATCTATGCTTTGCCACAAATTTCATCAGTCAAAATCTTAGATCCAGACTCTTCAATGCATTTAAATGTCCATCAAAATGGATGTAGGTATTTAAATGCCCTGGGGATCCTGGGCAATTCTCACTACCCCAGAAAGAAAAATGTGATAAGAATATTTTTGCCTACAGAGACAGGAAACTGTGAACATGAGTACAATATCCTGATTTATTCAACAGCTCTGCGTAAAATAGGTGAAGTTGCAGTATCACATGGTCTTCTTTACTGTAAATGTGGAAACACCAATATTTCTGTGCTGTCCCAAACAATAGATGTATCAGGAAGCTGCAATGTCAATTAAAAGATGCAAACACTGTATAGTTTGTATATAGAGTTGGGCTGCAGGAAATTTGAATGACCTGCTTTATACAGGCACTGATCTGTTGACTTCTCACCCAAAATTAGGAATGTGGAGGAGACATTCAATTCACAATACATTTTATCTTTCAGAAGCTTTTCCAGATCGTTGTGTCATAATTAAACTTGTACAACCAAAGCAAACAAACAAAAAAAGAGAGAAAAGGTTTCTTCATCTGGGTACAGTGGAGAGTGAAAGCAATACAACAGGGCATCTCAAGACCATATTTTCAGATACGGTAGCTTCAGAAATTTTGAAAGGAAACTATTTGGCAAAGAGACCTGAATACCAATATGAGATTAAAATGTTCTATTAAACAAAATTTATTTCATATCTAAAGATAGAACATTAAAATCTTAGTTGCTCATCATAGGAATAACCAGGTGAAGGCCATAAAAACTGGTAATTTAACAAAAACACTTGTGTGACCTGCTAAACAAGTCTCTCAACTTCACAAGTGATGTAAATAAAGATTTTATCTGAAATGTTCCAATGAAAGTGTGTTTTTTCATTTAATTAAATATTCCTGGGATTCTCAGGAAAGATTTAAAGAAGATTTACATATCAGCACAAATGTGCAATTACCTATCAACCCCAAGAAAAAAACAAGAAATATCAGTATAACAAGAAAAAACCAAGAAATATCAGAGAGAAGAGCACATGATTTAATAAGAACTCTCAGATGAATAATTATCATATGAAGTCTCAGTTTTTGAGGGGTTCACCAGTTATTGCAGAGACCTGTGGAAAACACATAAATGTTTGTTCCCTCACTTCTTTAGAGTGTTCAGTCATATCATCTAGATATCAGATGGTCCCAGCCTAAGTAGTGAGAACCAGTGAGCACACGCGTTAAGTGACTAGGCAGAGACAGCAAGGCAATGGATGGAATCTCAGTGCACTGTCCAAGAGAGATAAGCAAAAGTAAGTGCAGGTCCAGGTTGCAGACCAGGATGCCAGACATGTGAAGTGCTGTGATCAGAGATGTATCTTGGGGAAGTGATGAGTGAGACATCACAAGGGAAATGCAAAAACTACTTCAACTGTTTCCATTTAAGAGAGGTGGGTAAGTTAAAGAATGTATCTAGTTGGTCTTTGGTAAACTGGCTATTGGCAGAATTGGTTCTGAGTAAATGACAGCTCTGAAAAGTCGCTGTCACTAATCACTAGTAATCACTAATATACTGTGGAAGCAAGGTCTTTAGCCAGCCCAGCCCAGGGGAAAGAAAGGTGTTTCTGAAACCAACTTTACCTGCTGTTTATTTTGTTAATAGATTTTATTTAATTGACTGAATTAAATTGGCTGAACTCTAAGTTATTTTTGAAGATTTTTTTGGTGCATGCAGATTGGCATTTTTAATTTGTTAAAAAACCCCACAAAAATATCAAAGTTTCAAGACAAATAGAAATAAAATTCTTTATTAAGCTTCCCTCTTGAAAGACAACCCCTGAAAAAGCATTAGTACAAAGTGCATTATAGCTTCAAGAAGCACAATGGCATCAAGAAACACTAATGCTATACAAATGAATGCTCAAATGTACTGACTAAAAGGATAAAGAAGTCATAGTAACCCATGCCAGGTCAGCCCTTTTGCACTGTATCATCCTGTCTAGAATGTGCACACTCTGTGAAATACAAAAGGGATGGTCAGAAATAATTAATTTTGCCCCATTTATTAGTCACCTCCTGCTTTTCTGGATACTGCTCAATAATAATGGAATGTTCTATATCTCTGTTGTGAGTTACATTATCTCAGATTAATTTCACATGTTTCATAGAATTGTGCCTGAAGAAAGAACTATTACACAAAGTTCTGAACTGAATACTGATGTGGCATTAACAGCCTTTACAAATAAAGCTTAGGGGTTTGGATGACAGATCAAGCTAGGTCAAGTCACAGCAAACTAAACCTTTTAGCATTGTGTGTGTTCAAGTCAAATTTATTAGTTTCTAATGAAAAAACTGGCTCAAAACCTTGGAGGCTTTTCTAGTGAGTAAAAATAAATGAGCTCAACCTCTCAAAGCCAGAAAGATCTAGTTTAAATCCCATAAAAGAACACTAGAAACAACCTGCCAGAGGGATCTAAAAATGTTTAAAAATAGTAGTGACAATAGCAATGCACTTTATGATCTTGATGTACCAGAGGAGGCAAGTTTGAAATCAGTACCTTTAAACAAATGGAAAAAAATAAACTGCCCTATGTGGTAATATGGCCTATCTGAAGGACTTCTCTGCAACAGAGCCTGTAGTATGGCTTTTATCCCTACAGCAAACCATGAAAGTCTGTCGAATGTTTGCAGAAGTCATTGTGGTAAAGACATTAAGACCATTCACAACCTACATCCATTGCAAAAACACTTTGGAAGTTGAAGTGTTGCATATTTGGAAACCCTAGAAATGTCTGTTCAGCAGCCGTAATCCATTCCTTATTGTATGTAAGCATTGCGGTGCGGTTCTCACGTAGTGTTCACATCCTGCTGTCTTCTGCAAAGGTGTGTGTCACGCCTACGTTCGCATGGGGTACAAAGTCTTAACTTCATGCTCATGTATTATACTACATACCATAGCAAGGGAAGAAGAAAATTAAGTATGACCCTAAAAAACTGTTTTAATTGCAAGGAAGATGTGAGATGGCATTTTATGTAGTCAGAACTATGACAGCTCTATTTTGTTTAGGTTAAATACTGATAGCCATATAGTGAGAGCAGTATGGATCTTCCTGCACAAGCCCATCTAAGCAAGTGGCTGAATTACTTTGTGCACTTTCTTCATTTATATTGTTATGTAAAATTAGTAAAATTAAAGCTAACCAAGGCACATACATCTAAGTTGCAAGCTCACACTGAATTTCAGTGTCACAAGACAAATCTTTCCTCTTTGGGTGGTTCAGCTAATGTTAGCCCTCATACAAAGCACATGCTGAAATAACTCATATGTCAGTTTGTAACATAATTATCATAATGACTAGAAGATAGATGGGATTCCAGTAGAGATTATGAAACTAAATATTCACTAGACCGATTGCAGTATGGTTATCTAAGAAAACTCGGGGTCTGGATCACTTAAAATCGAATTAGAATTTACTTATTTTTTAATATACTGTTTCCTGATTACAGATAAATCTACAAGATGTACTTGAGATTTGTGAAAATAATTCTTTCTTTTGCAGTATGGTGCTACTGGTGTTGAAAGGGGGGTTGAATACTAAAGATTCTGCTATGAATTTATCACATGTATTGAGACAAACATTATATACCAATGTTATTTTTTCTTGCCCACAGTTCTTCTATATAGAGATGAGTGGTCCTTCTACTCTTTGTTTTCAGTCTATATATTGCACGTACAACATAGGCATCAGTATGATCTATTACCTTCCTGTTGCTCAGATTGCAACATCATTTCACCAGACCTCTGTTTTCCAGGGCAGTGTTTATATTCCTATACTCAAATAGGCGAATGAAGCAGAAACATATATCCTATTTAAAGAGATTTCTCAATATACAGTTTTCTTTTAACTGCTCTAATTGTGATGATTTGAAAACCATATTAACATCAAGAAGTGGGCTAATAAGTATTTTCAATAGCCTTTATGCTCTTTCTGTGTACTATACGAAGACAAGAACTTGATTATCTTGATAAATTTATTTTAAATAGTTCTCTAACTCAGACATCAGATAAGTAAAGATAGCTTGGACTATGATTTGCTGACAGTAATTGTCTGAGTAACACATTAAAAGATTATACTTTTCACATATTCCATCCTGTTCTTTTCTATGTATTTTTTAGAAACTTTGATGCAATGAATGAAAATGTTTCAGGTGTGCTCTTGATCAAGGGAAATATTCATTTACACTAACAGATTGTATATATCTAGCCAGGAACTCAGACATATATTAACCACTTACATATCTGTTAGGATACAAGATCATTTATTTCAGTTCAATTTCAGGAAATGAGCAGAAGGTATGCATTTAGGAGGACAAAGAACAGATTAAAACATTGCTATGCCTGGAGCTTAATTCGAGTGCATTTATACTAATGTGTTCTTTTCCCCTCATATCAGTAGACCTTGGATAAGGCTTATCTTCCAGATTCTGAAATATTAAGAATAATAGTAAATAACCCAAATTATCTTGTTCCTATTTGAAGTTCAACCAGTAGTCATCTAGGTCAGTGGAAAACTGTTGCTCTCTTACAAACCACTTTATCATAAAAATCTTTGACACCTGTAAAAGCAGGTGGGTTTGCAGTTGTCTTCTAGTACTACCTGCACATCTCTAATGACTATAACTCAGCCAGGGATGTAGCTTTGACTAGATCCCTAAATTCCAGAAGGTTAAAGCTTAGTGGGATTCGTCCTGCCCTAACTTTTGCTGCTATAAATTTTAGGGGAGTTTTCTGTAGTTGCTATGTTCATTGGAAGCCTAGTACATAAGTTACACAATAATCATATCTAGTAAAAGTTGTAATTAAGATATAACTAAGATAAGCCCCAACAAGAGTCTGTCATCTATTCCCTGATGTCGGTTATGGCACCAAAAGTTTGGTATCATTGACATACAACAGACATCATCATCCATTGATTTTACTTATTGCCTCTGCTTACATAGAGTAAGAGCGAGAAAGCAAGTGTATGTGTATATATGCTCACACACGTGTATATAGGCAGTGGTACATACCTATATTCATGTATGTCTGCATCAGGTCTGTTCCAAGTGTTTGGAGTGTTTCTCCTAAAGATGTTTATTATTAATAGCATAGACAAAGACTCAGACAGGTTTTCAGTTATATTCTGCAATGTAAAGATGGCAGCTTAAAGAACCTGATGCCATTTTCTAGCCATGGACAGAGGCCATAGTTTTGGTGTGAATGGTTAGCCAATGTATTGGGCTTGATAAATAAATTAAGTTCTAACTCTGTAAAATATATCCAGTAAATAACCCCTCACTGATAAGATTTTTCCATCTCTCCTGATGAAGGAATTTGCAATCTTCCTTTGGATTTTATCAAAGATTTAGTTCTATCCGGTTATAAATCATTTCCATATTTAGTCAAACTGTCTGCTCTGTATCAGAGGAATAATATACCTCTACGAAAGTAATAACTGGATTTTAATAGGAAGTGTAAAGTATGATTGTTCACGTTGGCTCATCATTCAGTGGTAATCCCAGAAACTCCATTTCACAGAATTGTATCCAGAGATCTAGTCAAAGTGTTTATCACCACTGAGCAAACACTGCCACTAACAACTGGTTCAGTGAGTTGCGATATTGAGCAAAACTTGTGCCCTTGCACACAGTGCAGGAATCATAAACTTTGATCTGCTTGTTACCAGGAGGACATATTGTATGTTAATCCAATGATTAATATCTAGTTTGAAGCTATAAATAGGAACCTTACCTGCTGATATTTCAAAAGATTATGAACTGTGCAGTGATCACAAGCCACTGGATCTAATACATCCTCAGACATGTTACATGAATATTGGCTGATAATTACACCTAATTGCAAAGAACTTAGGGTAGAGAATAGAATTATTCAGGATAAAGATCACAACAGGCATGATGGCAGCTAAGGAATGGAATAATACTAAGTAGGAAATTAGGACTTAACAGATAGGAGTATCTTCATCTGAAAATGGAAACTAGGAAAATTACTTTCCGGTTCATACAAAGAAAGCAGAGCTGGTACACATGGTTACCTGTCTCACTAACCACAGACTAAATTAGTTACAGGTAGGCTCACCTTTGCAAAATCTTGAAGATATTAAGGGCCACTTTGTTTGCAAGCAGATTTAAATTTAAAGATTCAAAATCAAGAGATATCTTGAATATCTCTTTGAAAAAAACATGGAGCAGTTCAAAGCTACTATAAGCTACTTCTGATTCCAACATTTTTCATTTGTGTTACTCTATCAAAACATATTAAGGTTCCAGTGAACATTAAGAAAAGCCAAGCTTCAGGAAATTCCTTTGGCTTCAGGTTTAGGTGTGGAAAAAAGAGTGTGGACACATTTTATCCCTATTCTGGACATTTAATAAAAACACCTTGTCAAACTTATTGCACTTTTTAAAGTTTAACTGTGTATCAAATAATTTTTTTTCTTTTCAACTCTCTCAATGCTTGAATTCTTGTTTATACCATTATTTGATGACTATTGATTGCTTATATGTCTTTTTTTTCTTTATCTGAGACTTTTTATAACTGCGCACTGATGACTTCCTCTTTTTCTTATGGCAATTTAGCATTTGTATTCAAGCTTAATGCTGTCCCAAAAAAAAAATAAATCCCAGGTGCATTAAATTTCCGTATTGTCTCCCCCTTAGTGAGTTTGTAGTTTTCAGTTTGCAAATTTATTCCTCTTTACAGAATTAGGTAAAAGTTACTTGCAAAATTTATTGGACTTTAAATATTTTTTAATGTCTTTTGTGGCCACTTCAATTGATTTTTTCATGTCAAATATGAATTCTACAGAAAGTTTTTATAAGTGCTGCAGCAACTCTCCTATCTTCTTTCCAGTTTTGGGGTGGGAAGTCAGATGCTTGTCAGGGAAGTTGGTGGTTGGGAACTGACTATAGCACTGCCGCAGTTCCTAGAGGTCACGGGCACCCATCAACCTGCCATTTATTTGATTAAACCAGAAATCAGTTTTCCAGTATCACAGACCCCAGGAACTTTCCATCAGAGTCCTCTGACTTTTCAAGCTACATGAGTTCATAGCTGGCTAATGCCAAGTTTCCAAAAACCTTGAGGAGTTTTGGAATCATGCATGCATATCAAAACAAATTATCTTAATTTTCAAGCAGAATTTCAGTATTCTTTAAAAAGAAATTCCACCTTATGTCTATTTTAACTTTTTTTATGCATGAAGGGATTTCCAATTTATTGAATACCTGTACTAATGCCAGATATTTCTAGCTGAAGTGCCTTCTTAGCACATCGATCTGCAGAAAACATGCAGTTGGCTTGCAGATCAGCTCTGTGTGTATAGAATATTACTTATTTTTCATTGGATATCTATACTTTTGATTTTATTTCTCAAGTAAATGGAGTTGAATTTAATGCACCTACCTTCCTTTGGATTAGTATCTAGATCTGGTCTAAAATGAAAGGACTTGCAAAGGACATTTTAAGAAGTGATTCACCTCATACTGAAGATGACTTCCACCCAATGAAATGACTTGTATACTGAAAGTGCCTTTTCAGCTCCATTGATTATACAGGTGACTAGCTCAGAAGATAAATGTGTTTCAGCCATTGCAAGTCATACTGTTTCAAGAGTTCCACAAAATGGACAGTGCAGTACTGTAAGAATCATCAACAGTTGGGAAACTAAGAAAGAAGAAAATTTTTATTTTTAAATTTGAGTCATTCACTTAAAATTACTTCTATAAACAAGGCTCCCTTTTCTTGCATTAAAATTGCTCATATCTGTTAGAAAACTCCAGGGAAAAGTGCTATGTTTAAATTCAGTTATGTTTTACATGCTGGATACTTCGTATTATTATATTAAATGTATCAAATCTCAGGGGAATGGCTGGTGATAAGTGTTACATATTTATAAATATTATGTATTCCTCAAATCATGCTTTCAGTTATTAGAATCATAGATTCACATTGCTGAATGACTCAGTAGGTCAATTAGTCTCAGTCCCCAGCCTAAATATGTATGAAAACATGACAGAAGTTTGTCTCTCTCATTCTTAAATGCCAGCAACAATAGATCACACAGACTCCCCAGGCAGTCCTTTCCAGCGATTTCCTCTCCCTTGGCTTCAGAAACTTTTTTCCCCAAGATCTAATTTGTATCGTCTTTGCAATGTAGCCTAGTTCCTGGGTCAATGATGGATGTCTCTCCATTAGCGGCAGGGAAACAGGTAACTCAGTTCTTTTCCACAGCCAGTTGTGCTCTCAGTCTTCTCTCTTCTGAGCTAGGAAATCGTAGCTCCTTCTGCCTTTCTTCATAGGTCTTGTTTTCAGACATCTGCTCATTTCTAATTGCTCCCCTCTGGCTCCTCTCCGGTCAGTCCACAGCTTTTCTTGAAGTCTTTTGAGTTGAAGCCTTGCCAATACTAAGCTAACATGAATTGCATTAGTGCTGCAGACTGCCCTTCTGTTTATACAACCCAGAAGGATGTCTCCTTTTCTGCAGCAACATGAGCATGTTGGCTTCTATTCAGTTTGTGAACCATGATAACCTTCCACTCCCTTGTGAGGGAGTGGTACCCAGGTTGCTGTTACACATACCATGTCTGCAATTTTAGTAATTTCAACCTAACTGCCATATTTTCCACTTGTCCTTGCTTAATAGCAGATTCCAGAACAAATCTCAGGTTTCTCAATATGATTTTAAATGCTACTCCTTTCTTCAGACATACTTGCAATGTCTCAGAGTACATTTAAGTCGTCTTTTCGCTTTTCAATCATTCACATAATTAATCAACATATAATAGTATTGGACTCATAAGAGGCTACAGCATAGCGTCATTTGATGCTGTTTTTCCATTGTGACCATGTACTATTGAAATTTCTCTCTGAATAGTTTTCCTTTTTGCTGGATGCCTTATGGGTATGTCAGGGCAAAACTGTTTTGACAACATTAAGTTTTGTCTCATATGACATTGTCTTCAGTATGCTAAGGAATCAAAGTGTACTTATAAAAATCATCAGGAAAACCGCACCCAGCATGGAAAAGATACCCATGTCACCATCAGTATTGGATGATATGCTCATGGGTTAAGGGTACGTCTTGGAAAGCATTTATCTGAATGTGTAACAAAATTAATCATACATACTGTGAAAGTCCCATTAATTTAATGGAATTAGCAGCAGTACAAAAAAATGAAATAAATTCTGATGTTGTTTTGGAATGAGATGTAAAACTACAGGTTAAAAGATAAAAAAAAAATATATGTAAGGTTAAAGTAATCATGAAGTTTTACAGGATGCTGTGCGCTCAGCTCAGGTGATAAAATAGTGTGTAATTAATACTCTATTGTAGTATTGAGGCACACTAGGACAGAACCAAGGAGTCTGTCATTTCCTGTCCTTTGAGGACCAAACTATATACTCTTTATTTTTAGGCTTAACTCTGCTATTAATTTTTGAGATTAAATCCTTTTTTTATTTCGGAGATGTATGTATGCCTTAAATGTAATAATACTTTACAGATTACTCTTCCAGATTAAATTAAAGCATTTACTTTAGGTTGGAGTCATATAGAGCTTTACTGCTACCTTCTCTGGGCAAATTCAACTCCCAGTCAAGTCTGAATAACTCCAACGCAACTGCTCTGGTACTAGAAATTCAGGGAAGCTTTAATACTTGCAACTCTTTTGTTCAAGAAAGAAAAACAAAAACCCAACATCAGCAGTGTTGATGTAAAAGCTGTGTGTCTTTGTGTAAACAAAAGATCTCTCTTATAAGTATTTTATGAGAGTTTTACTCCAAAGAAAGAGACAGAGCACATATGGTAGACTGCTGGTACTTCATAGTAAAGTGATTTCTGCAAAAATAAATTATTTATTGAAGTTCATATATTTTTCCACTGGTCAGGCATACATTTAATTGAAAACATTTTTACCCAGCCCATAATTAATAAACCAGATATACTATGCTTATTCCTTGACCCCAAAAAAAATTCAAATCTACTTCTTTGAATTCATAGTGTTTTGCAATATTCTTAAGCATCAGGAAATCAAAGAGCTCTATCATTCTTCCCCCTGTGACTGCTCTATTGTGTATACCAGCTTTCCAATTCAAAGTAATAAAAGCATCGATCTTCTAACATCTTGACAGTGGAGTTCCTCTAATTCTGCATTAGCACTAAACACAAACAAAAAATTTAGTATAAGCAGCCCCAAGAGACGCTTCAACCAGATTTCTGCATTTCCCTGGGCTAAATCAGCTCCTGAAAACTTAATTTAAGAAACTGACACAGACACTACAGTTAGAATGGTAAATCTACTCCCCGTCAGATTCTTAAATAAAGCTTTCAATCACTGATTCGTTCTACAGAGACAGAACTCTTTTCTACGTACTCCTCTCAAGCTACGCTCATTAAAGATCATTGGTCCTAGTGTTTCATCTTAATCCTGGCTGGAAAGCGGAGGGTCTTTGGATACAGAGCTGGGTAATGAAGAGATTTTCTTCATGAATTGCTTGCAAATAAAATATGCATACCTAAGTACTGTGATTCAAATGGAATGAATGCAAGAGACAGAAAACATGTATAAATACATTTTCTAGATTTGTGAGCACTTTCATTGTTTTATCCCTGGGAGCTTGAGGCATTTCACTGGCAAGAAAAAGAAGAGCCCTAATTGTAACTGCATCATTAAAAACCTCCACAAAATCTTTAGGGCCAAGATTTTATGCCACTCCAAAATGACCTTTTCCTTCCCCGTGTTGCTGAAGGAGACACAGCCAGGTTGTATCGAGGCAGAAAGCATGTATGTTAAAAACCTATTCTTGGTCCCCAAAAGTATGTTTTCCCAGCAGAGTAGGGAGTACAAGACAGATTTGGGTTGCTGTACTTTTACTACTTCCTTGCTCTCCAGTATGTTACAGTTGTATTTTGAGGGACACCCCACAGATACTCATGCAAAAAATTATCAATTTTCTTGTTTGTTCAGCTGGCTTTTGTTTGATTTTTAAGAGCTGCAGTAACCCTTCAAAGTCTTCTAGGAAAGATACTTTGAATCCCAAAATGATTTAGGTTGGAAGGTCATCTTATACAACTACCTTCTCAAAGGAGGGCCAATTATATTATATTGTTCAGGTGCTTTTTTGATCAGATTTTGAATATTTCCAAGGACGGAGTTTTTACCTCATCTCTGGGAACCTGTTCTAGAGTTTTTTCCATTTTCATGGATAAGAAATAAATCTTTACGTCTTGTAAATGGTGGACCTCTGAGAGGAGCCTGGCTCTGCCTTCCCAAGGCACTCCCATTAATTAGTGGGATTAGCTAGCTACGATTAGCAGTGGCATCCCCCCAGGCCTTCTGCTATTACCACTGAACTGACCCTACTCTCTCAGCTGCTCCTCTGACATCCTGTGCCCCAGTCCTTTATTAGCTTGATGGCCTTTGCTGGACTGGTTCCAGTATGTCCATGTTGCTCTTGTACTGAGGATCCCAGAACTGAACCCAGGTGTTCAGTTGTGCTCTCACCAGTGCTGAGCAGAGATGATCACCTTCTTCAGCCTGTTGGTGACACTTCTTCTAACCCAGCCCAGAGGGTCGTTGGCCACCAAGACAGCAGTCAGTGCTCAATCAGAGACCTCTGTTCTCATTGAAAAGTGAGCCAGCGGTCCTGTGTGAGAGCAGAGGCAGAGACCTCCTCCCACGTCCAGGCTGTCTTGGGGCCAATCAATGTAAATTTTAATTGAAAGGCAATCTTCCCTTTTGTACAACCCTGTGAGATGAAGCAAAGCATCCAAACATAAGTTGTCAGCAACAGTAGACCTGACACCTGACATGAACTGTCAGTGAAGTATCATTAATACAGAGTTGATGTAGGAGTTAATTTTTAAATGGGCCTGCCAGATATTAGATTCTACTCTTCAATTAATAGGGATTTCAAGGCTGAGGGGAGACCTCATTGCAGTCTATGGCTTCCTGATGAGGGGGGGTGAAGGTGCAGGTGCTGATTTCCTCTCTTTGGTGACCAGTGATGGAACCTGAGGGGGACAATATGAAAATGCTACAGGGGACATGTAGGTTGGATATTAGGAAGAGGTACTTTACTGAGAGGATGGTCGGGCACTTTAACAGGCTTCCCAGGGAAGTGGTCACAGCACCAAGCTTGACTGAGTTCAAGAAGCATCTGGACGATGCACTCAGTCCCATGCTCTGACTTGGCTGGCCCTGTGTGGAACCAGGAGTTGGACTCGATGATCCTTATGGATCCCTTCCAGCTCAGGATATTCTATGTCTATGATTCTGTGTTGTCTTTTATAAAATATCTTGTATATTTACACGTTAAAACCTGACGTAAAAATCAGGGACAAAGACTGTTTAAAAAAGGAAATATTTGAATCAGTCTGCATTATTTGCCTCATATTCATTTTAGTTTAACTGCTAAACAGAAAATAAAGCTTTTACAAGATTACACTGGAAAAAACAATACCAAACAGCATTTATTACATCATTAAATAACATGGTTTATTTGTTAACCACTATGTCTTCCAGAAAATACCAGATTAAAACATTCATTTCTAAGATGAAAGAGAATTAAATCACAGGAAACAAAAGCTGCTGTAAATAGTTTTAGGAAGAAATAGTGTGATATCTGGAAAAGTACTTGTTATGACCTAATAGCACCACCAGTTCAAAAACTGAAATGCTGCACATCAAATCTGCATAATGCCTTTGGTGCATCTTGTGTACACTACACAGGCTGCTATAGATGCTGTATGAACTGGTGCTAAGATTAGCAAAACTATGGATATTTTTATCAAGGTTATTTTGCCATCTTAAATTAGGTGTTTTTCTATTACATATATAAATAAGAACACATATATTCTTATGTATACTTGTAGAAGCATTGCATGCTGCGTAGTCAACATGTGAAAGGTTATTCATCTGTGGAGTGGTACTGTAGCTGGTTTAAATTGCTACAGCATCTTTTGCAGTAGGTGAGGTACTTTCCTTCCTACCAAAAAAAAAAAAAAACCACACCAATCTAGCATGGCATCATAATATTATTCCCCAGGGTGTGCTTCTGAAAACTTAATAAAAACCATACATTTACCCAAAGTCATGCACTGAAACTTTTTAAGTGCTGTTGAATGGTTCATAGGAGGCTGCAGTTCACTGGCATGGTGGGCGCTGTCACGACTTAGCAATAGCTCACGGGAGGAAAGGACACGCACTTGAAATGTTTGCTGACATCAGCTTGCCTGATATTGTAGTCTGTTTATTAATGCAAGTGACAAAGTTTCTCTTTAGTCTATTTCCATGAGACTTGCCATGTCAGGATGGAAGTTTGCGAATAGCTGCTTTTTCTGAATCAAGGATTTGAACCCGTATCACCTACCCTAGATATGTGGGAGTGCTAACATTTCCCAGCATGCAAATGTCACCTAAGCACCCTAATAAGTCAAATTTGGAAATCTGTAATATTTTCTCCTGGAAATGTTAAAACACAGTTTTTGCAGTGTTGTCCACATTCTTGTTCCTGTCGTTTTGTATGCTAAAACTAGCTAAAACTGGAATTCATGAGTTGTCTCATTATTCAAAATTATTTCCGAGGCACAGGATACAAAAAAAAAAAGCCAACCAGTCAGCTCTAGAACTGTGCACTTTGCTTCTTAGAAATAATTCGAGCAGTTCTCAAATTCAGGAAGCCAACAATATATAAAACATCCGTAATTCACTCTATGTTCAAGGTAAGCTAGAACTTATTATTTCTGTACTTGGATGGCAGTTGTGGATAATCAAATTAGTGTTAATAAAACTAATCTGTGGTCCAAAGTGAGTGACATAATATCATACCCAAAAAAAAAAAGAGAGAGTAATTTCACCTACTGTTAAATTAATTACCACATGTAAATTGAAAAGAGTTTGATTTATCAAATCTGAATATAGCCTTAGGTGTTGTAATAACCATCGTCACCTGCAAGGACATGAATGAACCTTTTATGAACTAAACTTTATCAGAATCATATAAAATGTTCCTGTGACAGATGCCTTTTTCATTAAAAAAACTCAACAGAACCTTTCAGACAGGGTTTTTTCAAAGGGTCTGCAGGGTGAATATAGCTCAGGCAAAAGGAGCTTTTACTCAAAGCCTGGACCTGTCTGTTTGCAGTCTGCAGAACTGTGTTCCCAGCTCACTGGAAGATCTGCATAGTCTTTGGATATTATCCAAATAGAAGAAGCCCTTGTTCCTAGAAGGATTTTATTTAGAATTAAGAGGTTATTTATATTTGTGCCTGGAAATTCTAAGCACTATTGACCTGTGTATTTACCTGAGTAAATCAAGACAAGAGACATGCATCCTTTACCCTTTAAAAAGAAGTGGGAAAAAAATCAGTCCCAAAAAGCTAAAGAACTTAAATTTCATAGAAACATAGAATCATAGAATCTTTAAGGTTGGAAAAGACCTCTAAGATCTTCAAGTCCAACTATGAACCCAGCATCACCATATCTACTAAACCATATGCCAAATGTGTCACGTCTGCACATTTTTTGACCCCCATGGTGCTTTTCTTTTAAATCATTATGCCTTACTCATAAATATATTGTTTCTGATATATTGTGAAAGCAGTGAGATTGTGTGCATTCAGCTCAAAGTGAATCACCAGGGTTTGGGAACCATTCGGAACATTCAATTCAGAAAGAGATACAGAAACACACCGAATTTAATACAGTCATAAAATTCTTTGCTAGTTTTCTTTCATGAAACACAACTTTGCTGTGGGAAAAGAGAAAACGTGCCACCACCTTATTTCGAGCTCTGGAGCCTGGCCCTAAATCAGTCTGCTCAGCTCCAACCCAAAGCAGAAGCTGTACTCTCCAAGATATCTGTGTGATCATCATCTTCTGGTACACCAGAAAATATTTCTATTACATCTTTGTAACTTCAGGTTTAATCAAAACTTCAGGCTAGATTTGTCTTTTGGAATGAAAGAAACTAGGTTATGTTGGTTTTGATAAGATCTCATAATAATCACATGCCCATTAGTAGATGCAGAACAATGTAGATCAGCTGAGGCTGGAAAAATGCACACTGTGCCCCCACATTAAGAAATTTGGATGCAAGCTATTTTGCTCATAGAATGATAATTTGTCAAAACAAAAACTTTTCAAAACAAGGTATTACATTTAACTCAATTTTCTTTAACAAATTGCCTGATTGGTCATGATATTGCTGATTACTTCACAGTGAGATATAAAAAAGATTCCGCAGAGTTAACTACTACTCTGGGATGTGAGCACCTCTCGTCAGCTGCCTATTTCAGTGTATTTTATCATCACACAAGCTTAAATCCTCCAGAAAGTAATTTCCTAAGAAACTAAAAAAAAAATTTAGTGCTCAGGTTCTTCACTAAATATGCACAAAAGCTAAATTAAATTTCCTGTGTGATAGTGCAGGGATTGCAACTTCTTAGTCCCCGTGATAAGTGACATTGGGCTGCTGGGATGGGCTTAATTCTCTTCTGCACAAAAAAAAAAAAAATTCAAAGCATCTTAGCCCAGAACATTCCATTCTTAGTCTAGAAAGATTCTGTTTAAATATGAAAAAAAAATCATAGGATAGTAGTAATCATTTTAAGCTCACAACAAAACCTGAAAGTTTCTGCTTTCTTTCTTTGATATTTTTATTTGAAGAATTATATGAGGAGACACTTTTTGAACAACTATGTTAATGAAAAATGTTGATGGTACTGAACTCATTAAATTAGTCTTCTGGAGTTAAGCGGGTATCTTTTTTTTTAATGAGTTGAAATGGCAGATTAAAATTGTTAGGTTTGTCAATGTACATATTCCAATATTAGAAAAATATTAACATCTTAATAAACATGACATTAATTTCAGATCTAAAAATTTCATGATTATTGATAGGTATCATATAACAGAATAGTAAATGAACATGTCAATCCCTGTATAGCATTAACTATGGTTTTGAGGACTGTTTTATGGTATTTTATTATTACAACACTCTAGTTTCATTTTATCAGGAAAACTGAGTGATTTTCTTTCATGCAAGTATCTTTATAACTGATTGAAATCTTTGGAAGTACATTGGTAATCACATAAGATATATTTTCAACATTTTTAACAGAATACTGAGAAAAGCTAACAGTGAATCAATTTTTGTTTGTGTTCATGCACAAACTTTAGAGGTAAAGACTAGATAAATCTTTCCTGATTTATCGCACATATGTAATCAAATTCCATATCCAATTTGGAATTCCACTGATACAAGATTTTTTCACAAGAGGAAATTAACAGGATTCTAGGTTACTGAAAAAAAAATTATACAAGTGAAAGGGAAAGTGGCACACATAGGAAAAGGGAGAGAGGCTAACAGTCATTTCAGCTGCAATAGGGAAAAAAAAAAAGACCAGGAACTTTAAATATACATGCTCTCTACACAGTTGTACAATAATCATTGCCTGTGTATCAACTATGAATTAGAAAGCAAAAGAAAAAAATGACAAAAAAAAAAAGACAAGAAAAGAAACACTGCTGCCAAGCTCTATCTTGGCCCTCCAGTGCGGGCTTTTTTTTTTTTTTCTTTAGACAGGAAAAGGTTTGCTTGCATGAGAAAATGATACTGCCTGACAGGACCTAGTTTTAGTGGAAAAGTGAGATAACAGAAGAAAAAAAATTCCTGTAGAGGCCTCTGTGCATCCGAGGTATCCGGAACTACAAATGCTTTCAGACTCTGATCTTTTATCACTGAAACCTTGTGTGATTGTTCAGTCTCCAAGCAGCCTGTTCTTGCTAGTTTGAGTTTGAAAAATGAAACAAGTGGTTACATGGCTGTATTTGACAAAACTTGTACAGGAGCTTGCCAGGTTTGCACAGATTTCAGAAATTCCTAATTAGAAAAATGGAAGAAACTTATTTCCCATGACACAGCAAGCCACAACCATTGAAGTCAGTACAATTTAATATCCCTGAGTCCAAGAGATCTCCTGGACTTTCAAAGGGAATCACTCTGAATCACGATTACCTCTTTTTTTCTCTTGGTACTGTGTTTGGGATCAGCTTCTCTAAGCTGCAAACCAACAAAAATCATTGAAATGGTAATATGTTGCAATTACTACATAGAGATAATATACTTACTAATATGTTTTAGTAGTAACACAATAAATACACCCAAAGCTATCTCCGTTTTGAGCACTGCTGCTTTCCTATTGGTTCTTAATGAAGAGAAGGTTGCATTCGTTTCTGGCGGCTGTGGCAAAGCTTTCTGCTGCCATGTTCTGTCATCAGCTGTCCTCAGCCAGAAAACATCACATACCTTGCTGTTAGCCCCAGCAGAAGTTGTTACCCACTGGATTAAACAGAGCTACAAAACCATCGGAGCTCAATACTTTTTACAAACTAAGCTGAAATAAAATTACAGACTTATCCTTGAAATGTCTCTGTTTCTAATCCCTGAGACCTGAGGCCACCAGACTCTACCCTTAGTCTTTTCCAGCAGCACTTCTCCTGACCACTACAAATACAAACACATTTTCAGAATGTCAGCAAAGTTGTCGTACCAAATATTTCTGCCTGTTTTTTACCTCCTCGATGCATAGCAAAATCTGGTTCAATGCACTAATTTACATTAACAGGCTTTACAAATACCAGCAGGATTTACAGAAGCAGCTCAGTGATCATCAATAAAGCGCATACAGATGTATTTCTGTGTCCATGAAGGAAGCAGCTGTTTGTCGAATTTAGGATAATGAAATCTTCCTTGACATACAGACTGTGAAAAACACTGTATTGGCATGCCCAATGTGTATCTACAGTTCTTGTTAGGTTTCATAGCTTCAAGGCTTATCAGACCATTTCTCTGCATTTCCCTGAACAATGTTTGAGCCACAGATGTTGGAAAGAAAACAGACGGCAAATACACTGGAGAGTACAACAAATCCCCAGCTTCCAGTATAGACTTTGTCTATGTCCACTAAAACTGTATTCAAACAGTGAATAAAGTAAATAGCAAGTGGAGTTTGTCCAAAAATAGTTCTAAACATTTTCAGTATGAGAGACATTAATGATAGATACATCATCCCTTCCTTGGCTTACACAGCTCTACAAGGAGATTCAAGTCCTTATCAGTTTTCTCTAAGTGAAACTTTTTCATAAGCTGGGTGACCTTCACTACTAAACTACTAACAGGAGCTGCTGTCCTTGTACGGTTTCATGCAGCAGGACATGGTTTGGAGGTTGTAGGCAAATTCAAAGCCCATAATTTTTACCTAAGAGGATCTAACTGTGCAGCAGCTGACTTTGTAGGTAATAGGCTCCTTCAGCATTTATTCTTATCCCACACTTCTCAGAGATAGGAATTTACAGGGTTTATCTTAGGTGGAAATCTGGTTTCATTGTAATTCTTATTCCAGCCAAGGCTGACCTGAGCCATGGATGTTGTCTAATGTTACCAGAAGCACGATTTCACCCCCACTTACTGTTCCACTTTCTGAAGTTGCCCTTGTTTGTTAACTGGTTCAGTACGTAACAGCCACACTCCTTGAAAGCCTTC
Source organism: Zapornia atra (assembly GCA_013400835.1). Classification (NCBI taxonomy): domain Eukaryota; kingdom Metazoa; phylum Chordata; class Aves; order Gruiformes; family Rallidae; genus Zapornia; species Zapornia atra. The sequence continues at coordinate 39,981 of VZTU01024866.1, read as the reverse complement.
TCCACCACATTGTTCAAAGTTCTTTAAGATCTGAAGTCCGGGCTTTCAGTAGGATTTATGTGGTTTTGCTGATACCAAGAATTAAGGAATATAGCATTTCTGTGACACGTATCGGGTCTATTGTATGAGGAGAGGAAACGCAATAGCATTTTACTGATTACACAGAGATAGGAATAGAATATAGATCTGATAAAGACCTGCATTTTTTTTCTGGTATGCACTGACTATTCTTGGAAAAAACAAGATTATTTAGTCCTAACAGAGGCATTCAATTTAGCTGCCAAACGATGATTTGAGGGCAAAGGAAATTTTTTAATGTACTACATTATTTCAGAAAATCATCCGGTGATAAATTCAGGGATCGACTTTGTTAAGTTTTATTTATATATGGAATAATAAATATTTTAATGTGTGATTATATATCCTGTGTAACTTGGAACCTTAATTGTGCTTTTAACCCATAAAATTTTTGATTACTTCACCCTTTATAAGCAAACAACCATCTTCAGAGCAATGACGTTCTAATCAGAGAGCCCAGTTTTGATCCTTATGTTTAGCTCCTCCTGCCCCATTTTAACTTCATCTGGCAGATGCATAACAAATAGTCAGTTCGTGCAAGCCAGTTTATCCCTTTATTTTTCAAGGAATACATTTTTCATCCCTTGTCTGCACTTTGAAAAATATCTTTAGTCGGTCACGATTCTTCTGAAGGTATTGCAAATGATAAAATAGAGCCAGACAATGAGTCCTATTCATTCACGCTGCGTCTCTGATAAGAGACTAGAGGTTAAGAATTTTCCATGGTAACTAGAATTGCTTAAAGGTCTTCTGACAATAACATGATGGATTCCAATTTTAGTCATTCAGGAATAAGTCTATTACTTTAAGCAAAGTAGCTCCAAAGATACCCATTCTTCAACTTCTTACGCCAGGCGAGGAGGCCAGCGTACTACTGAGGGGCCGTAACAGCCCCAGCTGCAGAAAGAAAAATAGCCTTCTGGCTTGGATGTAGGGTAAAAATGCCGATGTCCAAGAAAAATCCAGCAGACACTAAATCCAGCTTTGTTAGGGAGGGTTCCAGAGGAAGGTGGGGTTTGTTGGGGGTGAAGATTTATAGCTGTAGGTAAATGTACCTCTCTTTTTTACTGTTTATGCAAATGCTCACTGTTGATTTGATCGCCTTTAAATGCATGAAGTCAGTTGCATGACTAAATTCATGTGAGGCATCATAAAATTACTCAGAGAGCTTATTATTTGGTGGATTGGCCTGTTGTGATAATGCAGAATATTTATTCATTCTAAAAATATTTATGGTCTTTGTGCCATCTGATAGCTGGGTGTGTTTATACAGGGTAATAATTTTTTTTTTAAAAAAGTACATTTCAGCACTTTTAGCTAAGAACTGCAACTTAAAGAAGAAAAAACATTCAGCTACACTACAATGTTAAGTGTAACCATGGATCAATTTGCATGTCAGCCATGACATTACCCAAACCTCTGTGGATGGAGTGCAAAAGGAAAATAAGTGGTACCTGAAAAGTTACTGTTTTTGAATGGAGGGAAATGTGGACACAACATGTCAGCTACAGTATGGCATTCTATTTATTCCTCTTGGCACAGTAAACCTAATTAAATAGTTACATTTTAAAATCTTTATGAGAAATTTAATTATTAATGTAATCAGCAGGCTGAAAAAAATGTAGGTTAGGTGTGGGGAGAGCTTGGCTCTACAAAGACATTACTTAAAAGCAATTTTTTTTCCATGACTGAGCACATGTGCACACAGACTAGATAGTCACACTTTACAATGAGGTTACACATAAATTATTTGTAAAGAGCTGGTAAACACTGTAGGCTATTACAGAACCCACAAAGTCCATAGTTTTGTTATAACTATGTGTAACACCCTCAAGTAATGTGCAACCAAGTATAATTTATGAAAGTCGTATCTGTAGTGTTGTTTATGATGTATATTAATCATTTATTAATCCTTTATGAACTATTTATGAATGCAATCTTAATGGAAAACATGGCTGACTAGTTACTCCATTGCACTAGCTGTATGGGACTTAAAAGTTGCCTCTTTGCCCCTCCTTTTTAGGAAGCTAAGCCTAGCTTGCCAAGTCCTAAGTCTTTAGACAAGGCCACACTCACTAGCTATTTCCTCACAGACTCCATGTAAGTTAGAAATCTGAGAGAAGCATTACAAAGAGATTTTGTTTGGAAGCAATTTTACAGAATCCTTGTTTTTCTTCTCCAGTATTTCACTTGAGCTACCACAGGTCTGCTCGACAGGGTCCATGAGACAAAACTCCTTGCAGATGACCCACACTTATTAAAGTCTGTGCAGTCTTGGTTCCTGAATACTCTAATATAACTTGATACATCAGACCACCAAAATATAGGCTGTATTTCTGGGAGCTGAGCAGAGGAGGGTTACTGTGTAAATGTGCACATCCATCAATACTCACAGTTTCCACAGGAAAATGGGCAATGTAACAGAAATGACTGCTATATTCTAGGAGAAGATCCTGTCTTGCAGGATCATTCTTCTGCTCCAAAGCAATTCTGCCTGCCAAGGTACAGCTACTTGTGCTTGCTGCCGGCAAGCTCCACTAACTTTCATGTGACAGTGCAGTTTTATCGCTGCTCTTTGCTCCTTTACGCATCCTGTGAAATCTCTTGCTGAGGCATTTGATAGCGGAGTACCAACCCAGCACATTAATTCTTCACTTGTTCTTTTGCAGGAAACAGATCTCATTCTGACCTTTAATATCTCAATGCATCGTTCTTGGTGGATGGAGAATGGGCCGGGCTGCACCGTGACCTCAGTAACCCCAGCCCCAGACTGGGCACCAGAGGATCATCGTTACATCACTGTCTCGGGGTGTTTTCTTGAGTATCAGTACATAGAAGTGGCTCACAGTTCTCTTCAGATCATCCTTGCAGTAAGTGTTTACAGACAGCTTTACTTCCACCACCTTTTCTAGATTTCTTCTTTCAGAACACCATAACCAGAATAGTGGAGTATTGCAGCATTCGTTCGCAAGCCCTGGCTCGAAGTGTTAGCTTTGTTATGAAATTCTGTTGTCCCTTGCAGCTAGTTCAAGACACCCATGCACAAAAAGCTCCAACATGCTTATTGCTGTGAGAAATGATGGCATGACACGCAGTTTTCCTAACCTCTGTTTTGACTATTAACCATGCCACAAATCACTTATAGCAGTTTACATTCGTATTATACTATAGGATCTAAGTTGTGACATAGTAAGAAGTTGCAGCTATCACTGTGAAAACCAAACTGAATGTAAAAGCCAAAATTGTGAAGGAGACATTTTCAACTGAAAAAATAGATTCACCAATCAGTTCACAGTGCTTCTTGTATGAAAATCAAAAGCAGAAATCTGAACTCTCTTTAGGATAAGAATCCACTGCAAATCTGCAGAAAATTTGTAACAAATGAAAACAGCTTGTTTTGGGGGGAATGGATAGGATTTCCAAATGTATTTACCTGTACTAATCATTTTGCCTTCTGTTGTCTCTGACAGAGGTGAAAATAGTGACATAAACACTGAATTAATTACATTCAATGACAAGCTGCATTTTTACATTTGCTTTAGAGATACAAATGCATTTTTGCCCAGGTGGAAATATATATGACCGCAAATAAAACCAATATTATACTTACAAATTTGGACCAGTGCCTACGTTCTCATGTTTTTTTCCAAAGAGGAACCTTACTGGCAAAAGGCAGAGGAAATTTTACTAGCCAGATCCAGAAGTTAATGTAAGGCAGTCCATAATATACAATGTGGTACTTAGCTATCCAAAAAATGAGCAGCTTTTCTCTCTGCCTATCCATCTATGTATCCAGCTAGCTGTAAATGGCCAAGTACCAGGTGAGATCATGACAATATATGGAGAATTGGAAGGGTAAATGTGAGGAGACTTATGCAGGACCCAGGCTGAGCCTTGTTGAGCCTCACACAATTGCCCTCAGCCCATCCAGCCAGCCTGTCTGGTTGCCGCTTTAGAGCTTTTCTACTCTCAAACCCCCCAAAGGAGATATCCAGAAGTCGTTTTCTGCCTTTTTTCTTTTTTTCCTTTTTTTTAATTTAATGAATGATGAACTAGAAACTCAAAGAATATATAGTTCAAGCTTTACTGTGTTCCTGACACAAGTTTTTTCTGTGTCTGTGCCTAAATAGAACTGTGTTTCTAGACAAGGTCATTCTTTGTAAGCCAAAGGAATGGTTCAGAATAGCAAACCATTGGTAATGCGCTAGCTATAGCCAAGTACAGTGCTTTTATATTGCCATCCGTATTGTTGTAAATGTAATCATCACAGGTAAAGAGCTACCCAGTATAAATATGGGTCATTTTTCCAAACCTGGTGCTCGTAATCACTGTTTATATAATTTTCACGATTCCAGTATTGATCATGGGGTTCCTTTCTAATAGAAGTGCTAGCATAAATTCACTGTCATTCTAAATGTAGTGAGAAGCAGAGGAATTAACCTAGTACTGCTCAGTGGCATACAGCACACAGAATAGCAGATATAGCATGGTTTTCAGCAAACTAGCTTTCAACAAGCCCAAGCTTCAGATCAGATTTATCTCCAGTTAGTGGAAAGAAATTGATCTTTCCTTACAATTTTCTTTTATGGGTACTTCAGTGAATCTTGTGCTTTAACTGTTAAACTATAAATTGCAACCTACAAATTGGTTACTTGCTTTCTATTTTTATTTCTGTATGCTTGCGACAGTGATCAAGCTAATGTTGATCTTGGGTTCTTCACAGACTGGTGGTGCTGCAGCATGATTTTAAGGATGTTTTCTACTGCCTACAGAGAAAAAGTTACAAAGACATCAACTTCACTGAGGACCACTTATGTCAGTCTTTGAAAACATTATACTGAGTGTATTTTGTACATCTTGCCAGTAAGCTCACAAGGAATCCAGCTACAGAAGGTTAGGCTTCACATAGATGTGATATTTGCTGTGGATTACTTAGTGGAAAGAATATGACAGTTAAGATAAAAGCTATAAAACCCCTGTGGTTTATACTGTCTAGAAAGCAAGTCTCGAGGTGCTTTGTGGAATATTCCAAGGATTGCAGGCAGATACTCTGCTGAGGAGGTGCAGAATACTCACAGTCTCCAAGAGACCTTCTTTCCCCAGAGGAACACATTCTAAAATCAAACAGCTCCATGTTATGAACCATACAAAAGTTACTTCTAATTTTGTGCGAGTTAACACAGATTTTAGGTTTTTAAGAGTGAAATTTTGGAGAATTTTAATTTATCCTGCTGCTTAAGCAAAGTAGCAATTAAAGCAACTGGAAGATTAAATGATCCCAAAGGTTAGGAGAGTCCCAGCGGACACAGTGATGGTGTTCATTGTGTAATACTGGCCTTAGAGACTAGAGAGACTCAGATGTGCTGATGTATAGATATTTTGCCAGCTTCTCCTGAGGAGTGGATTTTGCTCTGGATAAACAAACAATGGGACTAAAAAGCTAGTTTAGCTCACACTGAAGATATAACAGAAAATTCAGTTTGGTGTTTTGTATACTTTGACCAGCTGAATGTTTGTGGATTAGAAAATCCTCAAAATCATTTGAGAATTAATGTGTGCAAGAAAATGTGGAAAGCAAGGCTGAAATAACCCGCAATGACAACAGGGGCTGAAAAGCAACCACAACTCCTCTTTTGCCCCATGACACAGAGGACTTAGTGCATTGAGTCATGCTTGTGGAAGACTACAGCCTCTGTAGAGCCTATCAGTAAATCAATCCTGGTATCACAGATATAACAAATGGCCATATAATGCCCAATTTTTTTGTCTCTGGTGTAGCCATTCGCATGGCAGCACATTCCTTCTTCCTCAGCTGATGTCTGATTTTTCTTTTTTCATATTTTATGGAAATCTACTTTAAAAAACATCCACTGATTTGTCACTCGATTATTGTGGTAGTCGCATCTCTGAAGTGGTACACCATCAAAATCTCAGTCCCGCACACCATGCTTGTCAGTTTTACCTCTGTGCTCTATACTAATACCTCCCATGTGTTTCTATTGAGACAGAGCCACATTGCTATCACTTTATGTCTTACCATCTTTTTTCAACATGTTAAAATGAGAGAGGGGTTCAGAGTGAAGAAGGGATAATGCGAGGGAGGGGAATCTATTTCATTCTTAAGTGCAGCTTTGCAGCCTGCAGTGCTGCAAAATAAACAAACATATTTTTAGGGCACCACCTGCAGCACACAGCTGTATGGGACTGAACAGAACTGCTAAGGGTGTGATTTGTTCTTCTTTGTGTGAAGCCCTGGGGTCTGAGAAAACATGTGGGGAAGGTATTTCTATGGAAAAACTCCCTCCTTTCCTGCCCTCCCCAGTTCTTGGTGAATATCATAGCTGAATCTGTAAAGGTGAGACCTTCGCTTCATTGCACTTTGACAGCAACAGTAATTTATTTAATGTTTGGCTGATACATGGTGCAAAATGCATAGCCTGGGTCACAGCTAATTCATTTGTTTTGTCGCGCAAAGCTAACCCCCAGTGCAGCCTGTGCCCACATACTGAGTGAAATTCTCACTCAACTCTCTGCTCCCATGGAAGTCCTAATCACAGAACTATGACATCCTGAGCACCTGGCCCATCCAATGTGCTCTGCAAGGGCAGCTCTGCCTCTCCTTGCCGCCTGCATATTACCAAAGTAAACTGGCCTGGTGATGGCATGACTTGGATACCCATATGCTTCATATGTTGAAGTGTCCTTATGTGCTTAATGGCTATTGATTCTTGCTCCTTACATCAGAGAAGCTATTTCATTTCCAAGACTACTGGGTTATCAAGGATAGATATACTTAAATTACTGATCTCTGGAGAGAATTGTTTCAGGTAAAGAATGAGGTCAGCGATACTAATGGAGATTTGATTTGCTACTGGTTCATAAAATTTGATTTGCATTCTGTATAATATTTACAGCTTGGTGGCTGAATGAAAGTTCCCACCCACCCCTAAATGATAGGAGCTATAGCTGCCACTTCGCCACAGGGAGGGCTTGCAGGGCAGGGTATACACCCCTGCTAACCTTGGTATGTAATGTCAGTGCTTAAGGTGGTCAGGTAGTCGTTGGCTCTGTGTATAAATAGTGTTTGCATCCCAGTTTTGTGGTCACACAGCTAAAAAAGAGCGGCACGCTCCCATTCTCACAGGCACCCACACCCATCAATGTCTAATTCTGCATATGGATCCAGCATACAATTTTTTTCATTATCACTTTTTATTGAACTCTTGCCTTATAAAAGAAGGTGGGAATCTTCTCAGTTCAGACCCCAAGCTGTAGTTCAGGTCAGTGGGTTCTCCTTCCAGGTCTACCACAATGTCCTTGGGAAAGTCATTTCATCTCTCTTTGTCTCTTCCCAAATGCTGCAGAGAGGAAAGCATGCCGAAGTTTTTCATGTTCAGTTTGTAAGACAGTGTTCCATTTGCATAGATAGGGATCTCTTGGATCTCTCAAAAAGCCTCTAAATGTGGATGGCACCCAGTACAGTAAGGCCTTTGTGTGGTACAAGGAAATTATAATAACGGTAATTGCATTTCACACAGAAATGGAGCTCAGATCCTCTACATCTTGCTTCAGCCTGTGTTCTACTCTTTGATTATGCATGACCTGCCCCCACTCCCACAAGACTGTTCTTGCAAAAGTCGACAAATTGAAACCCATTTGTAGATCAAACCTCTGAAAATATGCAAATATAAGATCAGCCTTGGAGATAAGTGTGACAGAACTACATATCTATTTGCCAACGCAGGATTAAAAGTATTTATTATGCTTGTCTTTTACTCCTCACTTACACACTCACAAGTCTATTGATTTTAGTGGAACTAAGTGCCCGAGTTATGGGAATAAGACTAATGTGAAGGCATCACCTTAGCCAATTTGGGTTTTAGTTATATAGCCCTTGAAAAGATGAACTGTGTAATATTATTCCAGTAAAAAGAGAGGGGGGGTGGAAAGCATTTCTTATGTACTGTATCTACATTATTGATGGTAACTTACATACCAAATAAATAAGACCATAAGTAAACTGTTACATAAAAGTATTGACCATTTTCATAGTGATCCTGTCCACTGATTTTTATGTGCTGTATATTAGTCTTAATTCCTTTTTGTTCCTTCCTGTATTTATACTTGAGTATATGCTTCATGAAATCATTAAAATTATTATTTAATGCTTTAAAAATTGTAATATGTAATTATCCATCCATGCTAGTTACGGTAAATGTATACTATTTGGGATTCTGCAAAGTCTGCGTCATGCATAATACCTTTCAAGCTCTGATGTTGTCAGATTGATTTAAAACATCATGAAGCATAACTGTATTATTAAGATGCAATAATACAGCCATTCAGTTAGGATGCCAGCTTCAAAATCTCTGCTCTGTTGCAGACTTACAGTATGACCTTTGGCAGGGTGCTTAATTCATGCCAATTATTGTCTGTACTATGCAAACAGTGATTGTTAAATATTTCAGAAAGATGTTTCTGGGATAATTCCATTAAACATTGCAAGGTAATCAAATATTACAGAAGGGTGGTCTGTGTATGTATTTAAGCTCTTAAAACAGTAGAATAGCAATAAAGTTCCCTGCTTCTCTCAAGGATTAATAATAATTAGAATAGGGTACTCTTAAAATCCTTAATGTTAGCATAGCACAAGTGACATTAAACAGTCTCATGCCCTTGTGGAGAGATGGGAGCAGTGAGTAACAGTGTACTCTCATAAGAGTTTCTTTACCAGACTATTTCTACTTTAGACCCACGTGCTCAAATATGTTTCTGAGAGTATATCACTTAAAAGTCCCCAACGGTGCTGAGGACAGTGTGATTGCAAAGCAGAGCAGCAGTTCCTGTCCAAAAGAACTAACCTTCAAAGTGCAAAGCAAGCCAGCCAACCCATATGGACAGAGAAAAAGGAGAAAGACAGGGAAGGAGAGAGGGAATACTAATTTGCAGTTTCAGTGCATCTCCTGTTTGGCCACTGTCAGCATTTTTGTAGGCAATATAGAAAAGCCCTAAAAAGGACTGTGAAGAAGAATAAATGAGTAAACTTTGCATTATCTGGTGGAAGATTCTCCTAAAATGCAGCAAAAGAGGAAAGTGTGCAAAAGATTGAAATTTATTCAGGGGTTGACAACAAGGTGGTGGCTCATCAGCAGAGCACTCTTATACTGACAGAAGGGGAACAAGCCAGGTGGAACAAGCCACAGAGATCCTTGCAGATGAATGCGGTAGTTGAATTTCACTGGAAGAAACTAAGGAGAAGAGTGCAGGGGTAAAGGAAGTTGTGGAAAATCATCTCTGCAGGTAGCCTTACAGATAGGCTCACTCTAGGCCAGGGCGTTTGTCATAAGTAGAGAGAGGACGTGGCATGTGTAGAGGCAGAATGCTTCTCTGAAACAGTGAGAGATCAGGAGGGCATCAGCAGGACAGGAGAGGTTAAGGGAACAGAGAGCTTGTAAGACTTCTGCATTTAGAGTAGGAAAAGTAAATGTGCTTTCTGCAAGGGGAAAATATATTCTCTCTCATTTTTATTTTTCTTTCTATTTTTTAATTATTATTTATGAAGATATCGATAAGACCTGAGCAGAGAAAAGGACTAGCAGTTCCTCCAGAGACACCAGCAAATGACTAAAACAAGCAAGCAGTGGGTGTAAAGCATGTGGGTGGGTGCATCAGCAGGACAGACTGCATCATAGGAGGGCCAAAAGAGGAAAGCCAGGGGGCATGAGGAGGGAATCATAGGAATGCAGGAAAAATAAAAGTTGCCTAACTAATGATGTTGTTAGGAATCAAGTAAACAGCAAACAGATGTTTCTATGGGTCACAAAATGAGCATGAGTGGAATCTAAAAAAACCTATGTTGTCTCTGGCTTGTCTGGGTAGAAATGCTAGAAGTAAGCAGGCAGGTCCTTTTGTCAGAGCTACAACAACTCAGAGCTAGGCAAAATCTAAGAGCTTGTATTAAAGGTCTTTTCTGACTTCAGATGGTTAATATTCATCCTTTAGGAAATGTCACCAGTTGGTGTAGGCTTTGGGTTCTGCTAATAAACCAGTATACCCCACTCCTGTGCTCAAAATACATTCAATGTGATATGCCGGGGAAAGATAAAAGAAGATAAAGATTAGCAGATCTACTTGCTGCTAATACAAATAGCCAAAGCTCTTGCAAAATACCTGACCCTCAAATGTAGTGGTAAAATAATATTGGATTCTTAATTTTCTAGTCCTCAGTTCCTTTGTGCTGACCATAAGTGGTATATCGTACATCTATTTGCAGTAATAAGCCTAATGCTGTTTTCTTTTCTAACCAACACAAAGGTCTTCAGTTGTGGAGGAAGCACATCTTGCACATAAAAGCCCTCGCTCAGATTTACCCTTGCTAATTTTGTTTCCCCACCTCTCTTTTGACAGCAGCCTCCACCTCTTCCACACACATGAATTCATGCACATGCCTTGCACATCAACTGCCTCCTCCTGTGCTTATAGAGTGGTGAGAATATTTATATGTGAGAAAGGAGACAAGAGCTCGTGTAATCAAGTTTTAACTCTTTGAACCTAATGGGGAAAAATAACATTATTTAATTACGGTGGAGTTCCTTTCTAGGGCAACACAATGATTGAAAGAAAATTGATTCTTAATGATATAGATTGGTACTTCAGAAACACTGTTTTTTCACTGCAGGACTGGGCAAAATCAGCACAATGGGAAGAGGGTATGAATCATTGTAAAGTGCTAATTTAATAACACTGTCGTGCCGTGTTAGCAGAGGAGCAACATCAGGTTCAGGCATCTTTGACATTGCCTCAGAGCACAGTGTATTGCTGCTTCGCTGTTTGACAATAATGTTAGAGCATATGTCATTAGTGCTTTGAAGGATTACTGTAAGAAGAGATCTGTTTATGCCTACATGTGTTAGCTGTTGTTGCCTCTATCAAATTTTACCTGCATTTCTTCAGTACTCCTTGCAGAAAACTCAATTGCACACATCAAAGCATAAACGCTTTTTTAATGAGCAGGGAGCTTTGTCAGTAGAATTGTACTCATTCATTTCCCTAAAAGCTTCCCTTCTTAATGAACTGGGCTCATATAAAGCTAAGTTATATGATAATTGTCTGAAAACAAGTTTGCTCCAACTCAGTGGAGAGAAGACAGCTTTAAATAGAGTTACCTGACCAATGCACATCATGAGAGACAATGACCCTGGGGTTTATTTCCCTGACAGAATGAGAGGCAACAGCACCAGCCTGAGCTGAGACTGGAAGGAGCAGTTCTGCCTCCCAGATCCTCATGCACAAGCAAAGGCAGATAGTGAATGTGATTGTGGGGCTTTGGAGGGATCAGAATTGAGATAACCAAGAGTTGAACATTAGACTCATTACTCTGAGGCCTGAGGGAAGTTTCCTGAGAATTTGTTTTGACCATCTCATATGTATTCCTTCACACAGGGGACTCTGATTCTGGCTGACCCTGTAGGGTAGATAGTTATACGATCCAGCAATGAGATTATGGTTCCCCAGGTTCAGTGCCTCATGACTGTCCTGGGGCTATGTGATGCTGGTGGTGCAGTGCTGACTGGGGATGCTGGCTTGCTGACTTGCTTCCTTCCACAGCTGGGATTTAAATTATTCCTCAGTTCTGGTAGCAGCACAGCCCTGTTACCGTTTTTATGATGCTGTCATAGCAGAAAAGCTGCACAAGAACACTTTCCATGCAGATGCCTTATATGCAGATGCCTTGCTGTGGGTCTTTTTACATAGTTTTGGTGAGCCTCTGCAGGGTTTTTATGTATTGAAGGGATTCTCAACAAAGTGCCTTGTTATTTTGGTTTTCTTTCTCTACAAGTAAATTTGCGCGGTAGAGAAACAAAATTACATGTGCTTTAGATGTAGGAATAATGTTAAGAAGGAGAGCGATAACAATAAATATCACAAGCCTCTGTAATCATAAGTATTCCATTACAACATGCAATTAAACCAAAAGGAATCACTTGCTATGCTGAAAACTCACAGTCAGGTGCCAGGCTCACTAACCCCATTCCTACGCTGATTCTGAAGGCACAATAAACACATGAATGCTGCACCTTACATAGTAAAAAAGCATCCACAGTACAGATATACGTCAGTATCACCACCACAGTATTCTTGATGATATTATACTACTACCTTGTTCTGCTGTATACAAATGTGACAGCTATTTTTTTGCCGTTTTGCTGCACACCCCATAAAGAACCTCCAGTTCTGGAAGCAAGAGGCCTCAGTTCCTGAGCTAAGGGAATTTTTTCCTGAACGTAAGAGAGAGAATGATTAAACACAGACCCAACTTCCTCACTTGGTTATGGAGAATAACATCTTTTCTCATAAAATATGGAAAAAGCCAGTGCAGTGGCCAGTTTTCAGATAAGGCTTTCAAATTTGTGTCTAAACCAGTATAGTATACTTTCTGTAGTATACTTTGTGATTCTTTTTTGTGTGCTTTCAGTGCAGCTTCCTGTGCAAAAGACGAACTGAGCACATAAAAGCGTAACATTATCTATGAAAAAGAATTACCCATTTCGCACCTTTAGTCATGACAATTCTGGTCACAATACCACCAAAGATAAACAATGTCAGCGACTGCAGCTGAACCTGTGTTGGTACGGCTCAAGGATAGATTCCTAAATTTCTGTAATGCAAGTCGCGTGCTTTTGGTAGCACTAACTGCCCCACTGAAAACATTAACCATGCCTAGGGGAAATGGAAATCCAGGGAGCATTTAGATGTCCCTTATCTTTAGAGTCTGTAAAATAAAAATTATAATAATATATTATGAATTCTGTAAATTTTTCCACAGTTTCTAGCACAGGCAGAGTAATAAGGGTTTTGCCTAGCTTTCTGTGGCAACTCTGTGTACCCAAGAACCCTTGAAACAAGAGTCCAAGGTAGGCTGAGAAAATGGGGTCAGAAAACCGCTTGTATTAGTTTTGACGACTAAAGTTTCTCATGCAATCTCAGGAGCTGAACTGACTGGGAAATTTCTGAAGAAACATGATTCTTTTGGAAAATGCATCAGCCCTGAAATGTTTAGTCATAACCTAACAGTGCCAATGGACTTCATTTGAAGGGTAGGCAACTGACAATTAACATAGCACCTGGTTTCTTGCTCGATTTCTCAGCTGACTGCTTGGAGTCTGGACTTTCTTGGTACATTTATACTTGGACAGGACACATCCTAAAACTGCCATAATGTTTAACTTTTGCTACAGTACCTGCCATGCATTTGCTTCAGACCAGCTGTCTCTGTTCCAGACATTGTCAGGGCATGGGTGCAGGGGTAGCGCAAAGCAGGGAGCATCTGTGATTGCCAGTTTGGATCTGCTTATCTTGTTCTGGGGGATAAAAGAGCTTATTTGTGTGAACACAAGCTGTGAATACCATTTGGCCTCGAGGCCAGAAGACTGTCTCTGGATTATTTCAGTTGCTACTGTGTCTATGTACACTTCTGTACATCCACAATGCCGTGGCAATTACACATGTAGAGTCTCTGTGCCTTAGAGATACAGTAACACCAACACTAACCAGATCTCCAGCTAGCATTTGAGTCGTGCTGTGACCCCACAGTTTAGAGTCCAGGAAAAGAACATGAACTGTAACCTAGTAATGCGGGAGGAAAATTCAATATCTGTAGGAAAAATCCCTTTTTTTTTGTTCTTATTTAGCACACAAAACAATGTGTGCAATAGACAAAGGTCCTCTGTAGTCATATCCTAAGGATTCTTAGGGGCACTCTGACTTCTGCAGTCCTGCAATTCTAAGTAGAGTAGGTCTGAGATAACTTTTTGTCATAAATTTGCTGACATTTCCACCTGAAGCCCATACTTTAAATGAAAGCTGATTTTCACTAGTGAAAAACATCACTGTTCCATTGAAGAAAATTACTGTCCCTTGAAATCAGAGGTAATCTGTTCTTTGCATATATTCACAGTATACATCAGCCATTTCTCACCACTTGTCTAATAGATGTTATCTTCAGCACTGGTTGGACACGTAGAGAGCACATTGGTGCACTACTGATGTGTTTGAGGGAGTTTCTAGATGTGCTCCTTAGCAGCACCATTCATCTAAACTGCAGCTCTATTGAGATATCAGTTTTTCAGTACCCAGCTGCTTGAAACTGATTGGCATAAAGTGATTCATATTTTCAAAAGCAGAGTAGATTTCTTTTCCCAGCAGGCAGCATTCTTTTACTCTACTCTTGAGCTCTTCCAACTTAACTTCCATTCTTTTCTGAACACAGTAAAGGAAATAGCTATTTCTTAAAGTATACAAATTAATAATGAAACATTAAGATTTTTCCTATGCTTTATTTTATTCTTGGATGCCCAGGGTCTCTGCAAACAGGTCGGTCATGTGTGCATAGTCACAACCTGAGGAAAAAAAAGCATCTACGAAACCACAGGATCACTTGTGGGCTGATAGTAGTTGTTGCCATAGATGGGAATTCAACATTGACACAATATCACTTACTTTTCCTTGCATGTAGACAATGATCAAGTTGTGACATCTGGAATCTACCCCAGAGGTTCAAGTCAATAAAATATTAATAGCTGCCATTTCCAGTGAGGGTGTAACAAGAGCACAGCACAGGAATCTCCAACATTTTTGTACCTATTGTTCTTCTTAATTCCTTAACCTTTTCCCCTTCCACATATTCTTCTCCTAAACACCAGGGGAAATAAATTTGGGACCAAAATACAATTCCCTGTCTTTGATTTAGGTAAACTGTGGTTCAAATAGCCCTGTTTTCTGTGGCTGCTCTGTTGGGAAGGGGCTGGATCCTTTGGTCTTCCATGCAGGAAGCTCCCACGGAAGCTGGGAGGAGTGAGGAGTGGCCGCACGCTGCTGATTTACAGTGACAATCAGGCACAGAAATCAAAACGATGTCAGGCAGGCTCATCTGACGCCCTCACCATTCTACCAAGAGATTGCTGAGGCTTTCCTTAGCAATTAAATCCAGTGTATTTGGTTACAACAAGAAGGGAGAATAGGTGGAAAAGGACTTGTCAAGCCTTGCTCCAGCCACTCCCATTCTTCTCATTCTACTCATTCAGTAAGTACTGATAGTCACTTATGCATAAGAAGAAATAATGAGGTTTAATGAATCTCCAAAGATCAACTACTTCATAAAAGCAAATGCCATACTTTTATCAGCTAAAGGCCTCCAAGTCCAACATCAGCAGCAGAGGGAATTTTTATTTTAAAGAAAATTGCACCCAGTTTCGGTAAATTATCATGGAATGATTACTCGACTTTTATCCAGTCAATGTTATGCCTCCCTAGTGAATCGGTTTATTGTCAGTATGTCTGCTTCAAAACATGTCTTCCCTAGAAAGCACTCCATTCAGCTTCTGCCGCTGGAAGCAGGCAACAGCTTGAAGCTAGCAGCTGCTCTGGAACAAAGCAGGTAGAGATGCAGAAAGGCTGCCGAATCCATAACAATAAGCACATCATGACATAATTACAGTAAATCTCCAGAGCGATCTGTACATACAAAATGCCATATGTTTTGGATAGAGGAAGTGTGCATTAGTAGAACTATAGTATAACATAAGCATTTTCCATAGTAGTCCTGTTAGCATGAAATTGATTTTTTATCTCGAAAATTAGCATTGACAGAAGAGAGGCTGGTGTTTGAATGGTCAGCTAGTTAGGCTGGGGGATATAATGAATATCCTGGAGGGCAACAGCAGGTGATAAGAGAATTTGGGGGGG